>JBCNJP010000012.1:25717818-25782028 GCA_039602395.1 Deinandra increscens subsp. villosa | reverse complement strand
ATTCTTGAAAATGCTGATATATCGAAGTGGTCCAGAGCTCACTCTCCGGGTGCACGATTCAATATTATGACCTCTAACAGTGCTGAATCCATGAACGCACTATCCGTGAATTCCAGACATCTGCCAATCACCAAACTTCTGGAGTTTTTCCGTGCATCTGTTCAAGAGTGGTATTTTGAACGACGACAAAAAGCAGGTAAATCATTTACAGCATCTATGTATTTTGTTAATATATTATCCATTTTTTATCTTTATATTAATTTGCAGCCGAACACCCAAACCAAGTTCTTACAGACTGGGCAACCAAAAAAATCGGTAAAAAGATTCCACATTGTGCAACATGGAAAGTCTCTGGCATTGATCCTACTCATTTCCAAGTAGCCGATAGGTTCAGAACTGGTTTAGTTGATCTGGACGACAGGACATGTTCATGTCGAGTTTGGCAGCTATCTGGTTTACCATGTGGTCATGTTATCGCGGTGTCAAGATTTTTAAGGCAGACTGACGTCAGTAATTTGGCTATGGTTTGGTTTACGAGGGACGTCTACAAACTTACCTACACGCATTCAATAAAACCACTACCTGATGAATCGGAATGGGAGAGGCCCCATCACCTAATTAAGCTCCTACCACCGCTCATGAATAAACGCCAATCGGGTCGCCCCCGTGCAAATAAAAGAATTCCATCTCAGGGGGAGGAAATAACTCAAGTATCATGTACGAGGTGTGGTGAAGCAGGTCATCATCGTGACACGTGCCAAAAGCCAATGCCCTCCCAGGTGTTAAAGCAATCTGACCCTTGTGAAGCACACCAAGGACCAATTAATGTGGAGCAGTCTGATTTTAGAGAGTTTGTATCTACAAACACACATGTTGACCACGTTTACCGACTTGGCGATGATAACTAGTATCTGAATGCAATTGTACTTTTCTTATTTGGTTTGTTACAGACTTAATGTAAGTTTATTGACTTAGACCGGACGTATTAAATGTCCATCATCCGGTGGATAGTTCACCCGGATAGAAATAAGATTTTGTACCGGACATATACAATGTCCATTAACCGGCGGGTGGTTCACCCGGATTTAAATAAGATTTAGACCGGAATTATACAATGTCCATCAACCGGCGGGTGGTTCACCCGGATTTAAATAAGATTTTATACCGGAATTATACAATGTCCATCAACCGGCGGGTGGTTCACCCGGATAGATAATTGTGTTATGATGTGCAGTATTATAGAAGAAGAATGATAACTTCAATATATAATTATGGAATGAATAAAAAAGTAAAATAAAATTACAAATTTAAACTAGTAATATTCTTTCAGAAAAGATAACTTAAAATCGCCAGATGCTTGAAGGGCTCCGACTATGTTGGTAATCTTGCGCATCTGGTCTATATCAGTCTTCGTAATGTTTGACAAGTATAAAATTACCAAATCTCGAGAAGCACTACTTGGAAGGATGAGTAGGCTTTTTTTGATCTCATTCCTTTCTTCGATCATCTCTCGTATATTGTCGAAGGTTCTGTTGAGAATTTCGATCATGTGCTTTTCCTTTTGATAGTCGATCAACAACTCCGTCTTCAACTTTGTTTTCTTGAATAAATCTCCAACAGAGTGGGAAGATGAAGGATCCATCGGCAAGTTTTAGAATAGGGGGGGGGGGGAATGGGTAGGTGGATGATTGCTGCGTGAGTTAAACAAAGCGAATCAAACCCTATTTTATAGGGGTGGAGACACGGTGGGTAGACGGAACGACAGAAATTACATGCGCATCTGTAATTATATTTATTGTGTAATTAAGAAAATAAATACGTGTTTATAATTTAATAATAGTAATTATGTGTCTCTTCGTTTCCCTCCACCCAGGTATAAGTATGTATATACCTTCTTGCAGTTTTCATAGACAACTTTATCTGAGAATTGACCATTTCCCCTTTTCCTATATTTCATCTTAAAATGGCATCCTCTTCACATGACTACATCAACTCAAAATGTCCTGAGGCGTTAAAGGCTTTGGAAGATATATGCAACATCGAAGATACGATAGCACGGAACATGAACAGTTCTGTCGTAATGATGCTCGGTCTTACTACTACTAGCCTAGAAACTCATCAAAAGTTGCTTGAGGATTTTGATGGTCATCCTGCGAGTGAGATGCAAACGGCTGCTAGGAAGTACATTGTTGATCAACTGGAATTGAAGAAAGAGATTCACGATATGCTTCTTACGTTGAACGATAGCATAACAAAGAAAATGGAGGACCAAAAGGATAACGTGGAAGAGATCAAGATGTTATAGACACCTAGTTTGAATAGGTTGTTTGTAATTTTAATTGAATGAAAGTATGAATTTTTAATACAAATCATGTATTTTCATTTTGTTTTAATGTATTTTTATCATTCGGGGCAATTGCTGGAGTGTCAAACGGTTGAAATATTAAGAATATATTCAACCGAACGAAGGACAACTTTCTTCCGGTTGAAGTGTCAAACGGTTGAAATGTTAAGAATATATTCAACCGGTTTTTTATAACAAAGCATATCCGGAGGAAACTTAACCGGTTGTATAAACCGGATATACCTTCTCTTCTCTTAGCCGCTCCAATCTTCCTTCGGAAGATTCCAATCTTCCTTCGGAAGATTGTATTATATCCGTGGGTCATTTGCATATATCCCCCTCTAAAGTTAAGAAATTGCATATTTACCCAAAACATGCTTTAAGACCATTGTACATTATGCATTAAAAACATGTATTTTGGGTATATATGCTAATTTTTTCCCAAAGTAGGGGGATATATGCAATTCTTCTTATATCCCATAATAAAATATAACTTTTTATAGAAATTTGAAATAATAAATAAATATAATTTTAAAGGAATCAACTCATCGTTCACCCGGAAAATTTAATTAAGGCCTAAAAATTAAAATCTATCTATCATGGTTGCTGACGTATGCATTGTGTCTATAGGTAATAATTAGACTCATTTGTAGAGTAGATGTATTTATTGCTCCTAAATAGGTTGTGGTAGTTATTAATGCGTGAAGTTTTAATGCGTGAAGATTTAACACAAGTTATATAAAATATAATAAAAATATTAATTATATTTTTTAATAAATCAATCAGATCATATTTCGAATATGTGTTTTTAAATCATTTAAGAAGAGGATTTTATGTTATACCTCCCACTCTATAGCGCCTTTCTCTCTGAATCAGGGTCTGTCGACAGGGACCTTCAAACAAGCAGGCTTGTTATGGCAAATATACATGGTTTTTTCAAGATTATTCTACAACCTGAACTTGATTTCTTGGTTAGTATTTTAATTTAAAAATAAATTTCATCTGCATTTTATCTCACTACTAATACACAATCACTACCAGCCATTGCCCCCAGATGCAGTTCAGCTCCACTTCCCAGGCCTTCACTTTCCTAATATTCCTCCCAACCACCGTATTACTCTATGGTATTCTGAGGATCAGCATTGGGAGGTTGGATTTGGTATTAGAAATATGTTGTTGTCTTTCACCCACGGTTGGAGCGATGTCGTCCAGGGTATTCCCCTGTTTCAGAACTACTGGGTGACATTCACTCGAATTAGTGCCGAGAGATATGACATGGTGGTCTACTCTCCTGATGGCTGTGACATTAGGGACTTCATTCAGAATGAACATGGAGAAGTTGTGGATGTAGATGCTATCGATTTTGCGGATGTGGAAGCCGGTGTGGATGCAGAACATGGAGAAGTTGTGGCCGGTGTGGAAGCCGGTGTGGATGTAGAAGATGCTAACTCTGAAAATGAAGAAGATGAAGAAATCCCTGAAGAAATTTTGTTTGATAGGGTCATCATAGCTAGGGCTCGTTTTGTAAGTTTGATTTCACCTAACATAAAAAAAGTTCTAAATTTTTTTACAGCACGTCCCAATAAGATATACGTTCAATTGGTTTTGTTTGGATATTGATTTGATTCAGAGGCTGCCTCAAGACTTTGTTCCCATCGCACTCCTGGAACATCATACGGTTTTGATGTTTAGATTTGAAGATGTATACAGTGAAGGCCTCGTGATCAACCAGGAGATGAGTAGGGGACGTCAAAGGTAATGTTGTTTTTAACGGTACATCTATCATACCCAAACTGTTTTCACTATAGTTTTTTAACAATACCTTTAGAAGATAATTTGTTTTCTATATAGGTTTTGGGTATCTGGTTGGACGAATTTTGTGAGGTGTAGTGGAATCCAGATTGGACAGCAAATGCGGTTGAGGTATCGTCATCGTGCTGTGACCTGGGAAATTCTCCTCTCAAATGTTTAGGCTGGTTGTTGAATTGTATTTTGGCAAGTCGGATATATTTGCGGTTGTTTTTAAGTAAAAATCTTCGATATGTATATTAAATTAATTAGTAATATCCTGAAAGATGGAAATTTTGTAATGGAACAAGTTTAGGAGGGATATCCGTTTGAAGGAAGTCACCGTTTGAGACTACCGCTTGGAAACACTGTGTTATTTGAGACTACCGTTTGAAAAATTCAGCCGGGATATAAATGATGTTATTTGAAAAATTAACTTATTTTAAAATTCAATTTTGAAAAAGTAAGCCGGAATAGGAATATGAGAACTCCGTTTGAAGCAAGTCAACCGTTTGAGACCACCGTTTGGAAAAACAATGTTATTTCAAACAGACGTTGGAAAAAGCTCACCCGGGATGGAAATTCCGGTTGAAGTGCAATTAAACTATAACATCAAACCAAATATAATCCGGGTGAAGTGCATTAAACAAACGGTGCCATAGAGACCACAACATTCAGGGGTTCCGGGTGAAGTGCAATTAACATAAAACCAAATACAATACGTCTGAAATATCGTAACAAGTATCACCACAATAAACATGTTAACGTCAAAACAGATGCCCCCATTATAATTCTACGAGAGCTTATCCCCAACCCATCCCTACCACCAACCAATCCCTACTCTGCAAGTCTATGTTCGTAGAAAACTTTCGCCATCTTCCGGCGGTATTGTAGAGGATCATCCATCTGGTCTTCATTTTTCTGTTTCACTGACTCATAAGATGTCAACCGTTCAAGGAACATGCACAGCCACACCCCGCAATCGCTTGTTCCCACCTGTTGTGGGACATCTTCATATATCCTGCTAAACTCCTCAAACTCCGTCGTCTTTCCACGAGCGGTGTAGAAGTCAAAAAACCACAGCCAGTGACTAAAGCGATAAACAAGTTCCTTGGTGTAATCGGTCACAAAGGTGCTCGTATTCGGTGTTTCCAGGCTAGAATTTGGGTTTAAGATTGTTAGTCTAGTTGATACAACTATTCACCTTTTAATTTTATAGATATTCATCATAAATAGAAGCGTATCAAGTTCATACCTGTCGTAAACGGTGTAAGTCCAGTGGAGAAGGTCAAATGCCACGAGATACCAATGGGCACACATGTTAACCGGGACATATACCTGAGTGAACAAATACAACTCTAACATTCAATTACTTACAAAAAATAAACCTTTCTAATAACGCATAATGAAAAACACAAACCACATCCGTCTCGAGAATCGAAGGATACGGTTCTTCCGTCCCGTCGCCCAGTGATTTAATCAGCTTAGTATTATGGAACCAGGGTGGTAGAATGCTCCACCGTTCCCTTGGCTTGCGCGAGTAGTAAAGGTAATTTGACCATGCCCATATGTGCTGATTAAAAATCGAACGAGTAAACAAACAACCAACATATTTAACAAAAAATATATAAAAGTAGATGGCTTCCCACACTCACATCATCCATCAGCCACCCTGAGTCACAGTTAACCTTTAACAGCCTTGTCCAAAATTCAGGTCCGACTTCCACACCGTTCGTCAAAGACAGTTTAGTGGTCTGACCTGTTTTTGAAAATCTAACAATCTCATTATCAGATGGGTTAGTAATGTTAACCCTCCTCTTCAACTGGTATGTGACGTATGGGGATAGACAGGCAGGTCCCAGTTTTCGTCGGCGTTTTGGTCTGCCCTCTTCATCTTCAACAGCCTACATAAACCAATTTAGTACCTAAGGTAGATACGGTCTCATACAAACCGGTATACTTGTTGTATAACTCGAATTACCTCATCCTCATCTATCAATGTGAAGTTCAAACACCGCACAAGATCTCCATAATCATGTGCCACGGTATTCACAGCCCCCGTAGGGGTGTGGTAAACATCAGTAACCTAAAATATAGCAGAATCGACATAATTAGTAATAAAAATTAATCATATTGACATGAATTGGTTAGTGTAAATATACCCCATCGGTCACAGGGCGCTCAGGAGCCTTTCCTAAATCACCAGGGGTTCTCCACTTAGTCCCAGCCTTTAAAACATAATAAAAGTTAACAGCATAATAATTTGGGGGTTTATTAACGACCATTACAAACAGAGACTGAACTATTTTACCTCCAATAGCAATGGATCTTCTTGTATGTTCCCACCATTACTGGAACCAGTTCTCTCCTCTACAACCTAACATAAGAAATTAATCAATATACAATCTTTGCTACAATTAACTAGCACAATGTGAATGACACAATCTAACATTTTTCTTAGAGGTTGAGGGAGTTGTTGCAGAAGCACCATCAGCAGACTGCATTTTCAGGCCCTGCGACTCACAAACACATATATGAACATAGTATGTATAACTGGTAATATTACAGAGTCTATAAACTACTTACTTCCAGTTTACTCATAATCTGGTTTAGGGAATAAGTATGTTCCCTCAGGGTACGGATCACCACCTCCATCTGCATTTCCTTCTCTGTCTGAGGGACTTCCCCTAGGAACATATCTCCCTGTAACATAAACGACACGTCCTCCTCTACTCCCGCTGGGATAACAATTTCTTCCCTGAATATGCTTCCACCCACGAAATCCTCCTGGTACACCGGTTCGCTAGGTCCAGCTTCACATGTAGGATCTTCCTGTTTCCATTCAGTACCACATATCGCCAGAAAACTGAGTCTCCACCAGACCTGCCTGCCCTCCTCGATGGTTGGACTCAGTAGACACGGTAAGAATTCTGGGTTCTATTAAACACAACAGAAAGCGATTGAAAATTTTTCAGTAACTCTTCAAGTGACTTGAACCGGAACTACAAAAATCCGACCCAACTATGTTACCTGCAACGTACGACTAATTTTTGCCGACCCAGACTATATCCTATTATTAATAAATTCAATATATTCTTCAATAAAATAATTAATCGCTTACGTTATCGGCTCGCGTCATCATCTCTACTGCATCGGCCCACGTGATTATTGGGCATGTTCGAGGACCCAAACAACGTGGGATTTTAGGAACATAGTCACGCTCTCTTCTTCTCAGGAGTTCCGGGAAAGTCTCTAGTATCCACATCTGGCCAAATAACACCAAAAAGGACCTTTATGAGGATTAACTAAGCAATTTTTTATAATGTAATTATTAACTACGAAGATTAACAATGAATATTACCTTCAAGGGGTATAGAAACCCAGCGGCGGAGTATTGGAAAACTGGGACTTCTTTGTTTCCAACATGAGCCTTTCCTTTCCTCGCTTTTTCACGTTCAGCTCTTGCCGCTTTCTTCCTGCTTAGGATGTTTTTAACCTTGGGATAGGTTAAGTCCCACAGATATTCCCCCCACTCGTAAATGTTCCAGTCCTCAAATCTCTCTACCAACTCTAATAAAACCTCATCAATTTTACAGGTATCTTGTGAACCCTTGAACCCTATTTCCACCAAACATAATAGGCACACACGTACTGTATCCTCGTCTGATAATAAGGTCTCTGGTGTTTGATTCATTTTTGAAAATATTAACCTTAGTTTAGATACCCTAGGTTCAGTAGTCTTAAAAACCCGTTTACAAAAAGAGGTTTCTGATTGTATGATTCCTTTTTTTAAAAAACCAGACTTCCAGAAACTAAACCCTGTCATCAAGCAAAACTGTAAAGGACCAAATATGTAAGGCTTCCCGCCAAACTCGTAGATGAGCCCATTTACACCGTCATCTACCAACACCTCATGGTGGAACAGTGCATGGCATATTTTTGAGCCCGCTGATACACATCCGGCCGAGAGCCACTTATGGAAACACGTGCTGTCCCATATAACAAACTGGTCTTCGTTTAGCTTGTCCCGGATCTCATTTATGATGCCTAGGTTGAACCGTATTCTCACGTCAGCCTGCATTAAATACCAGTTATTGCAGGTATGTAGTAAATAATCATCATAATTTAGTACATTGTTGTTATTGGTTCTGAGTTTTTACCTCCCCGTAGGATCTTGGTCTCATGATCACCTGTAAATCGTGATCGGCATCCATTTCTGTTACAAACACACCGGATGATGAAGAGGGGAACGATGGGTTAAAATGTGAAGATCTTGGGAGTAAAAATGGCGGTAGAGGGTATGAACATATAACTTCAGCCGGATTAGGGTTATGTAAGGGTAGATATTAATGGAGATGGGCCCACAGATTATTTCGACGGCTCCCGTATCTCAAGAAATTTAATGCTAGCAGGAGCATTAATACATCTCTTTTCTCCCAATATACCCCGTTGTTTTTAATCACTTCGTGTTTTCATGTTTATCCATTGCAATTTTTTTAACAAAATTAAATTATAAAAACCACAGGTCATCTTTAATTTTATTGTTTATATATTATATCCAAAAATCTATTTTATTTATACATAATGTCAAAAACAACGAGGTGTTAATAAATAAAATGTCGGATATATATATCCAAAACTTTTCTTTTGATAGAAAAATTATTTTTTTTCAAATAATTAAATAATTTTGATGGTGATTATCCCTACAATAAATCTATTTTATTTATACAAATAACTAAAAATAAGGAGGGATGATTTAGGAAGGAAAATTATTATGAGGTTGAATGTGAGAATGACATGTGTCCCAAAAATTTTCTTTTATAATAATAATATAAGAAAAATTTAAACATTGATTTATAATTATTTTTATTTATTACTTTACCTATATTCCCTATATTATTCCACATACCAACATTCTCCAAGAAAGCATCGTCCTTAAACAATACCCACAGTTGTTCATACTTACAATGTCAACACCGCCACGTACAAGTTACGATAATATACGACTAGTTCTTCTCCCTCCTGATTTGGTACCCCCTCCATTGTTTGTTCCATTGATCGAACTACATCCACCTCAACCTATTACTCAACCCCCACCCCAACCTCCACCTCGAACTCAACCTCCAGCCTTTGACGATGACGACGATGACTTCTGGAACTGGGCTTTTGATTATTTGTTGCCGGAGAACCAACCGGAGTACCCACCTGAGGACTATTCTCTGTTTGATGATGAAGTCCATCTTCATAACGTCGATAAGGCTGTTGATCAAGATTATGAGGAGGACTGGAAAGCCCTTGATGAGGTTTTGGAGGGAGAACGCATGGACCAAGAATACGAGGATAAGGTCCGGTTCGAGTCCGATACTGATTACGATTATTGGTCGGACTGGTCGTATTAGTTTTACACCGTCTCCATTTAATGTGTGTGTGTTCTAGGGAAATAAATAGTATACATCCAGAATGTAACTTTTAGTTCTATCATCCAGGAAATAAATACCAAACACATTAAATGACAATGTTGAATAGAATGTTATAGACGTGAGGGTACACTACAAAAATAGTGTACCAAACACATTTACTGATCTAACAAAATACTGCGACATTTTATTGAAAGGGAGTTAACAACCTAATACTGACGGGGTAATGAACGAAAAAAATAGAACTTGTCTGCCATGAACCTCCGGTACTCCATACAGGAAACTTTGAAATCGGTGTCACGATCGATGGGCTTTCCGGACACTAAGTGTTCCATAAGCATACAAACATATAACGCCTCGAAAAAAATATTATTCAATTTGAAAAATTCAATTTTCATGGATATCGATTGACGTAGATATAGATATTGGCCTAATCTCTCGAAAGAGTAATTTGAGTCTATATATTTTCATAAATATGGACTATAGAAAAGAAATCTATTTTTAATATGAATATAAATTCAATATGAATATAAATTCAAACACAATTATTGCCCCCTAATCAATATAATTATGAATATAATTGTAGTTATTCACCAAACAAAAACCTTCATTCTTTTAGATCAAACTTTTAGATCAAAATGAGTTCTTAAGTTTTTATTTCAGGCAAATTTAAAATTGTTCGAATTGTGTAATCGTCAATAATTGACATTGGTAACCGACCCAAAGCAATTTGATTATAATTCAATTCGTGACGATCATAAGTAGAAAGTTCATATTCTTCAGTCATTGAATGACAGACAAATCGCAGACAAAAAAATATAATCAATATATAAAGCAACGGAGCCATCATAGTATTTTTGAATTCCTCCGAAAGGAAGGGTGGTAAGTTGATCATTTACCGATCGGGGTCTGATCGATCCTATTTTTTCTTTATTTGATGGAAGGTAAGGGTCAATTTTATTGTAGAGCCGTATGCAATGCATAATGCCCGCTCCATATTGCGTTGCGCTGAGTAGAATTTGACAATGGGTTTGAGTCAGTGATTCGGCAGATCGCTTAGCCCCGTTCATCTTCGGCGCAAGAGCGCTCGATCAGTGAGCTATTACGCACTCTTTCAAGGGTGGCTGCTTCTTTTCCTTAGGACCCTCTCAAATAGAAATAGAGAACGAAGTAACTAGAAAGATTGTTATTGATTTATTTCGTACCCTTCGCGCAATGAGAAAATGAGTCCAATTCTAAGGGATCAAACCTATGGGACTTAAGGAATAATATAAAAAAAGAGAGGGAAAAATATTCATATTAAATAAATCAAAATCAATAAAATAAGTAAATAAAAATGAAGTAGAAGAACTCAGATTCCAAATGAACAAATTCAAACTTGAAAAGGATCTTTCTGATTCTCGAAGAATGCGGGGCAAGGGGATTGATCGAGAAAGATCTCTTGTTCTTATTATAAGATCGTGATTGGATCAGCATATGTTTGGTAAAGAGAATAATCTTCTCCTTTGAGAATAATCAAAAACGGAAAGTGTTCAATTGTCCTGGCCCAACCCTAGACACTCTAAGATCCTTTTTCAAACCTGCTCCCATTTCGAGTCAAGTCCTCGTTGTTTTTGACATTATTATTCGATTGTATAAATTCCTGGTTATCATCGTAGATCAGAACATTCTCAACGGTTTTCACCTTCTTCCAGTAACCAAGTTTCACTAGGAGATATGTGAAATAGACGTTCATTCTAGTAAATTTAGGATGAACGGAACGTCTGTACTTCTCACCATCAATCTCTTGAGGGTAATAAATCAACAACTTAAGTGAGCGCATGTCAAGACGAAATAGTGCCCACATGTTAGCCTCCAAGCACACGGGTAGAAATACATAATCTACCTCTAATATAGAAGGGAATGGCTTAACTTTCCCAGAACAATAACTAATTGCTTTCTTGTGGCATGAGTCAACCAGGTGTTCATAAAATCTTGGTGGAAGTATAGTCCAGCGTAGTTTAAGTTTAGGATCACCCATCAACTGTCTATGTCTCCACTGCATCAACCTACCAACCCAACCTTCAATATGTTGAAATGAAATTATAAATAATTTAATAATTACGATCGGAAACATTATCTGCTTAATTAACTTGAAAAGATATGCTTACAGTTGTTGACAAAGGACCATAGCCCAAGAGTGGACCCCAGAAACTTTTATCAAGTTTTATTTCTTGAAAGAACAATGCAGAGTAACAGTATGGTTGATCACCATTGTTATAAAACTCTAGAACATCCTTCGACCAATTGTCACACTCGTCATCTGGAATGGCCCATCTTCGTCTTTTAGCCAAAGGTTCAGTAGGGGGCTTTGCTATAAGTTTCTCTTGAGCATAAACTCGAGGTTCAACCTCTTCGATGTCCTCATTCCTTTCGCTGCACCCTGATGAAGATGAAAGGTTTTTTTTGGAAAACCTCCATAGGGGACGTATCAAATCGGAATTACGATTGGGTTGGGAGCTGTATTGATGATCCATACTTTCGCCTCTTTTTTTTTTAAATAATTCTATTTTAAAAATGGTTTTTTATTGATGTTAAATAGGTACGTCATTTGTCTTTGACACGTCATAAGTTTCCCCTAAAATTAGTCGGCTACATAAAATATCTATATTTTAGCACCCTACGACTAAATTTAGGCGATACCCATCTAAATCAAACAGTTGCATCTTTCCCGCCAAAATAGTTAGAAAGACATCCCACCTATAAAACCCCTATAGTTATCGATAAGTTTCAAAAAACACCGACACCTTGAAAAATGTGGCCCGAAGGGGAGAAAATGTGTTTGGCACAAGCCTTCTTGGATGTGAAGAACGCCATGAGTGACGGAGAGAATGATGAATTCTGGGAGCGAGTCGTCAACCATTTCCATATGCTGCTTGGTAAGGAAGTACACCACCGCAGTAAAGATGTGTTGATATCCAAATGGGCGGCTATCCGGTTCAAGATAACCATGTTCAGGGTTATATACAATATGACGGTGGACGAGGATGAAGACAGGCTATTAGACAGGGTCGAAGTGGAATTCTTGTGGGAGTATAAACAAGAATTCAAACTACGCAACGTGTGGCCACTGCTGAAAGACGAGAATCTCGATGGACCAGAGTATTAGGCTGATGTATCTGTAGTTTTATGACCGTATTAAATAATTTTGTTCTATCAGGGTTTCTCTATAGATATGTTGTCCTGTTATGTTTTGTTTAATATTCTCGATTGACCAGATTATTAGGGTTGATGTATCTTTTTTGTTCTACCGGCTGAACTTTCAACAAGACGTGCAATGTTGTGCAATACGGATGAACTATCACCGGCTGAAAATATCATTATATACTCAACCGGATGACTCTCTATGAACCGGATTATGAACACCGGTTCAAAACTTCCATCCGGTGGAATATACAGCCGGTTGACAATTCCATCCGGTGGATTATACAGCCGGTTGACACTTTTTGCTACATGAAGACTCAACTTAATACTTAAGATCACAAGGGAACTCCAAAAAAAAAAACTTAACATCACAATGATAAAAAAAAAGGTATAAATTAAACAAAAGCAACTGCACTTCCAACACAATTATATATTATTAAATATTATTACTATTATTATTATTATTATTATTATTATTTTAATTATTTTAATTATTATTATTTTTATTAATTTTAAGTAAACACACGGTTGCTTTCTGATCTACAAGATGGGACGCATGCTTTGTGCAGATCGTTGAAAACACGTAACAGGTGAATATACATCCGGTTGACATGTTCAAAACTGAAACTTTTAATACTTTAAACCTCAATTGAATAAACGGGTCAACTAGCTTTTAACCAAACTAATTTAAACCGAAACCTTTTAAAAATTCCGATATAATACACAGCCGGTTGAGACACGGTATATACTGGAATATATAATCCGGTTGACAGTTCAAAATTAAGACTTTTATTACTTTAAGACTCAATTGTGTCGCAGTAAATCATTCCATAGCCTACCGGGTGAAGTTTTAACCAGACGTCCCGGCTGACAATTATCTACGGTTGAATAAACAGTTAATGCAGTAGAATACCTATTAAATCTCAAACATATCTTTAAAATAAAGTATAAATGTATAGAACTTCCAACACTCCCAATTACATATATAATACAAAAAGAAATGGTTGCACTAATACACAGATCTTAAAATGTATAAACTTCCAACACTCCCAATTACATATATAATCTAAAAAGAAATGGTTTCACTAATACACAGATCTTAAAATGTATAGAACTTCCAACACTCCCAATTGCATATATGGAAGAACCAAACATTATGACAAAGTAAAAAACATCAAAAGTAAGCATAATGACGTAGTAGAATCGGGTTATAGCGACCCACAAACGGAGAGGAATCGGCTTAGGATGATTCTTCTAAGTGCTGCAGACCACACATGTGCCCCTGGTTTATAATTTTTTAATAAAATTATACAATAACTTAAAATCTGCTCTCACTAAAGCGTTTGTATGGACCACAACAGACTCCTCGTCTCGATGGTTACCACAATAACTTAAAACCTGCTCCCAGGAGAGACAAAGTGCAATCTTCCCCTGCACAAGTAAATATTACAAACTCTGAAAGTAAAATCACTAGCATTCTTTACTAGATCCGGGTGAAAGCTAACCTTTTCCACACTCAGAGGCAGCGGCTCCAACATTTTTAAACTAAGATGTTGAAAGACAAAATGATAGAATAACATTGTAGAAAGCAGTCAAGTTAGGGATAAGGATGAATAACAAAAACGTTAACTATATATAGATACTCGAGGGTGTGGTAGATGGAGATAAGACCAAATATTTATTATTATTATTATTAATTAAATGAACTGTTATAACCAGATGTGACGGATACAAGATGGGACGCATGCTTTATGCAGATCATTAGAAACACGCAACAGGTAAACATATAGTTTCATTAGAACTTGATCCATTTATTGTAGTCCGGATGAAATTTACACCGAATAGTCATTCTTTACAAGATCCGGGTGGAAACTAAGTTGGGAAATTATTATTTTATACGATATATTATTTTATTTTACCTAGATAAATTATTTTTATTTACAAGATCCGGGTAAAAATCTTCCGATTATCCTAGATTGTAAAGTTTATATATATATCAATTTTTATATTTTTATATATTTTATCGAGACAAGTTTAAAAAAAATATATCTTTTAAGAAGATGGGACGCATGCTTTATGTGCAGATCATTGGAAACACGCAAGGGGTAAACATATAGTCAAGCCATTTATTGCTTTAGTCCAGCACTCCAGCCACTTATTGCTTTAACATTAATATAATTCTAGGGTTGAAACTTGTTAAACTTCCACTTTTAAGCATTCCGGATGAAATTTACACAGGATAAATTCTTTATTATAAATTGATAAATTATTTTACTTTAATACAATTTACAAAAAATGTTACAGTTATCGATACAAGTTTTATTAAATAAATATCTATCAAACCAATTATCCTTTAACATTAGTTAATAATATCTCAAAAATATAGTAAAAAATAAGCCAACCAAAGCAGCAACTTATTGCTTTAACAATAATTATAATCTCCGGTTGAAAATTGTGAAACATCCACTTTTAAGTAATCCGTATGAAATTAGAACGGATATGCATTCTTTACATGTTCCGGGTGAAAGCTAAGTTTTTTTAGAACTCTGAACTATAATATAAACTATATATATTATAACCATTTTATAGTAAAACTGGTTATTTAGAATTTCCCAGCTCAAGTTTTAATCTGAACTATTATATAGCAATACGGCCAGCTCAAGTTTTAATCTGACCTATTATATAGCAAATATAAATTATAACCATTTTATAGTAAAACTTCAGGATTTAGAGAACTCTGACCTATTATATAAACTATATACAGCAATAAGGCCCAAAGAACAACGATTTATATAAACTATATGATAACAATTATTTAGAACAATATTTTATAAAAAGTATATATAAAACAAATTAAAGTCGATAATTGTAACTTAACAGGCCATAGCAGAAACCCATAACATTTGGGAAGGCCCAAAGTTTATTTAATAGTAAACGATAATGATATTTTGAATTATTTTGAAATTTAAAGCGGACCATATCCACTTGCCCGGCTAGCTGGCTTATTAACTCCGGCTAAAAACTGGCAAGGCTAAGTATTAGCCGACCGTATTTAAATCGGGTGTACAATGAAACGTGGCAGCCTCGGGTGCTACGGATGAAATCCGGCTAAAATTGGACTGTAAGCAAAACCTACGGCTGAATATTAGAGAGAACAAAGTATATGTCAAGTTCTTATTGGCGATCAGAAAGTTCAAAGATTGGGAGGTGGGCCCGTGTTGTTGCCTTATTGTCATCGAGTACACGTGTAGACCTCCCATTGTAGGATTCAGCAAGTTTTTAGACGGAATTGGTGATTTGTCTGCTTCGCATTCGTGGGATTGGTGAGGGTCAGTTTGGAGAATTCGAATTCAAAGGGTCAAAACTATAGTTTCAAAGTCAACAATGGTCATTTTCGTGTTTTTCCCTTTACTTTTTATCTTACTTTTCAATTTTGGAATTGACATCACTATGGTATTTATATTCTTAAATATACCCAAATTAGGTATTTTTGGTACTATAGTCTTCTCTGTACATTAATTTGCTTATGAAGATCATACTAAGATTGCTGATATATTCAATTGTGGGTGTTTCTATTTTATATTCTGCTTGCATTTAAGGGAGGCTTTGCTCTCACAACCCTACAATAGGTTTTAGTTTCGGATATTGAAGTATTAACCTTACAATATCATCATAACTTTGATGGCCTTTTGAATGGTAGACCAAGTTAAGATTAAATGTTGCAAGCATCAGCTTCATTTGATAAACATATTTAGATCTTCACATCTTATTTATGCACACTGAGCCATTGATAAACATATTTGTGGGAAGAAACAGATCTTCATCTGAGATACGTTCACCAAACTGCTCGGTGGTGCAGGCCTGTGATTGTGGTTATTAATTTTGAACAGCCAACGGCTGATGTTTCCTATAAAAAAGACCTCTTAAAGTAACACGAGCAAATAAGATATAACTAATTTTACTAAAAAGGTATGTTTCTAATTTTACCAAATAACTAATTTTACTAAAAAGGTATGTTTCTAATTTTACCATTTGTTATTAATGCCTTTGACTACTTAAATGAAAATAATCATATAGAGTTTAAAATTGTGTATTGCAGTTTTGTTGTATTGTTTAAATCGAGAAAATCATAGACTTAGAACAGGAACATTTAATAAAATATGTACAACCATCAATCCCTTGCTTTTCTTGATATACAATTACATTTTTTAAGAATTTATTAGATAAACTTTATAACGCGTGAGCTCAAATACGAATATTAATATTAGATTTTATGCAATGAGAAAACCAAACAATAAGAAAATAATGCATTGGTTATATAGTAATCATATTTACTTCATTACAAATCAAGTAACACCTGTTTTTTATATCACGTAATTTGTTTTTAAAACATATTTATGTTTACAAATCGAGTGACTGCATATTGATTTATCATAGGTTGTTCGCATAAATTTGAGTTTGTGTTTACAAATGGAGTGACTGCATATTGATTTATCATACATTGTTCTGATAATTAAATTCATCAAAACTACACGTTATAGTCTTTGAGTCTAAACTCTAAATGTTTACAGCATGTTGACATAAATGACTGTGCTTGGATACTTTTTGAACTTTTATGCTTTCTTTCCACTTTAGTCTACTTTTCTTAAGAATTTAGTTCAGGTTGATGAGTTTTTTAATGGTTTGGTTGCAGATTTATGGCTTCTTCTTCTGAAATAAAGGTAGTATTTCATCCCTTTTTTTTCTTCAAATGGTTCTCTGTTCAATATATTTTGTTTCTTAGATGATGCTTTCTTTGTTAGGGTTTTAACACTTTTGTTACATTTCTATACTCATTAGTTTAATAATGTCTTATTGATTTGTTCGTTTTGCTTAAAGAAAGGGTTTGGGATTTTTGGAAATTTTTTTGTCATGTATTCCTCTGTGTTTACAGTTAGACTGCGAAAATAATCGACAACTTTTATGTAACCCAATTAAACGTATTTGTAGTTATAAATAAACTTTTTCTTAATGGATTTAAGAGGCTCTTATAATCAACTCTTATGGTTTAAAAGTAAACTTGCTTAATACACATTTAGAAACCCAACAGTTTAATTGCAGCCTATAGTAAGTAATTCAAAAGAAAAAAAGGTTTTAGTCACTGTTCAATAAGTTATGCTACTTAGAAACTAATGTAAAACCACTTATCTTGAAGCCTTTTTTTTTATATTTTCTTCTTCTCATGTCTTTGTTACTTGCACACTTTAATTGCTTCATGCACATTTACAAAGTTAAAACTTTAAGTGTAGCCATCGCCCATCAGTCTACAATTAGGAGTTATTTTTTTATGAAATCTTAACCAATCAGTTAAAACTAAAGATTCTATTATTCTAATCAAATTTTTTTGCAATAAAGACATCTTCCCAATTAAATTTCATCCTATTAGTTAAAACTGTAAGTACATGTGGAAGTTTAATCTAAGCAAAATACCTTTTATGAGTTAAAACCTATATGAGAACATTGATAAAAATATAGAATGTAAGTAGAACATGATTATGTTTGTATTCCATGTTAGTATTCCCAACCCTAGGTCTAAACATGATTATGTTTGTATAACTTCCACTTGATTACGTTACATGGTTATATTTATATATTTGTCATTTTGATTACAACGTTTACCCCCATATTGGATTCCTTAACTTTTTGTTACTCATTTTCACCTCTACATCTATTGTCTACTAACACAATTATAACAGGAACACCATCAGATACATAAGAGGGAACTAAAAAGTTGAAGCAGAGGGACGTTAACCAATGAAGGTACAAGTAAGAAACTCATAGTCCTACAATGCATTTTCTGAATCAGTTGTGAAGGTTGTAAGTACCAACTAGAACAAGTAAGTTATATAACTTTTGTAGATTTAAAGATGTATTCAATGTCTCACAAGTAGTAAAATATGTAAAGCTAAATGACTGACAAACTCACTTCTGTAATGCATATTTTGAACAAGTGATATGCTAATGCTACCGTTGACATTGGTACTGAAATATATATGTTGTTCATATATTTTGACTTCCACCATCTTTCCATGTACAATACATTTCTTTTCTCTAATTTTTCTCATATAGTATAACCTATATCACTATTGCTTAAAAAAGTGTACTTTCTAACAAAACGTTAGTACATTTTCATTGTTTTTTATCTGCTTTAAACAATTCGATTTTGTTTCTGGACAGATCTTACATATGAAATAGAGTTTATCTCTTCTCAAAGAAGGATTGATACGATATCAATCCTTCTTTGTTCTAACATTTAATATGGCAGTCTTTTGTTGTTTATATCAAAGGATTCTATTTTGGTATCTCTACAACATAATATATACGTAGACCATAGTTGTATTACTATATAAATGACCCCTTCATGTTTCCTTCTTTTAAATTTTTTTATGTTTTGGTTGTGAAATTAATGGTTTAATTGTCCTTTGTGTTTCATGCTCACTGTCTTTGTTATGTTACAGCTTGATGAGAAGCTTCGTTCGGATTGCTGCTTAATGGGAGTTGTTTTTAGGTCTATTGGGATCTGATCGAAGGTAAATCTGTATGAGTGGTTGATTGTTTGAAATCTATGTCAGTAGTTGATTGTTTGTTCATTAGATGAGTGTTTCTATTACTTCTGGCATTCTGCTTAGAAAGAAGAATTGGGATGTTTTTTTCTAACCTTACTTCCCATGGCTACTGCAATGTTTAATGGCTGGTAGGAAATTGTTCGGCTTTATTTGCCCCAATCGAATCCAATTTTAAGGTTAGTATATTTTCTGTGACATGCCTTTTATGATTTGTTATAATCGAAATGCCTATTTTAGTATCTCTTTGTTTGTTTATGTGTTTGAGCACGACATGAATTTGGTTTTCATGCGTATTATCTATCTGTGTTAGAACACGACGTGAGTTTAGTTTTTATGCATATTATCTATGATTGTGTTTATGTTTTCGTTATAAATCTATTGGTTTTGTTCTAAATTTCTGCTATTTGTCCATAAATTGGAATGTCTTTGTTAGTTTGAGTTTTTGCGATTTTAGTGAAGTATAGAGGCTTAAACTAAGATTGAGGTCAGTAGGTATTGGATATTACCACACGAACAAACGGGCTTCTAGCAGCAAGATACTAATAGTCCAAATAATATGTTGATGTCTTACTTTAATTTTCCTTACTAGGACATTTCTCTAAGACACAATGAAAATGAATCCCAAATGATATGTTGAAGTCTAACTTTAGATATGATGGAATTAACATATGTTAGAAGTTTTACTTTATGAAGGATATATTATTATCAAATGAAGTTAATGCAATATCTACATTGTAAATAACATGACTATTTACATTCTTAATGCTCTATATATCACTATTATTGTAAAAACTTACTACTCTGCGTTCTATAGTAATTAGTTATTGATATATGATTAAACTATTGATATAAAATTATACTATATGTAAAAAGCAGGGTATGATTTGTAGAGCCTGAATTTTAACTGAATTGTTTTATTTACTAGAACTATGCATGGTTAAAATTATTCACATCTACGAGTTGTGGATTTAATTGAAAAAATTACATAAGAATTGCCATTAAAATTGTTTTTCTTTTTTAAACCTATGCCACATAGGTTTAGTCAAAATGGACTATTTATGAACAGTTAAATTTATATGTCCCAAAACAGACCGACCTATCATGTTTTGAAGCATTCTCCATCCATTTCCTCACCCATATCAACATTTTATAAATTTATTCATCGATGAAGTTACAATTAACAAAGACACACACCATGTGACATTATATTTGTAACGATGTACCAGGAACACCTACTAATTTCACGAGTTTTATTGCAAATACAAATCATGGACTAATATATTTTCTCTTTTCATATTAAACATGTTAGCCATCAACCCTTCCTTTAATTGTTAGGGTACCAATCTTAAATTTGTTTGCAAAGTACTATATGTCTGTTGGAACTGCTACCTATACGATTGCTCGGGAACAAATTATATTATATAAATATACAAAACACAAAGACTCCTTCACACACATATTTAACTGTTTATAGTGGCTCCTCCAATAACAAATTTACACATTTCTCATTTAGACTTCTTTTGGCCGAGAATTCACAGGCTCAACCTACTCCACAGTTCTTGCCTGTTCACACCATACCTCTTCATTGCTTCACTTTAGCCATGCCTTTTCATCCCGAAATTTCCCTCTTCTGGCCTCCACAGTTCACATTTCCTTCCCCACGCTTCCGGTGAGTGACTCTCTTTTCTTTTCTTCTCCGATGGTTTTCTTTCATTTACGTGTGATTTCTATGTCAATTTCATCCTGCATGTGTGAATTTCAGTATGGATGTAGGTGTTATTGTCCATTTAGAAAGTCTGGTGTTGTGAGATACTTTAAACTTTTCTATCAGAATTTAATCTGTTTTCCTCATTTCTTCCAACTTTCTTCATCTTCTGCGCATGACTCAACTCAAAACCCTCTCAAATTACATGATTATATACTCAAATTTTCATCGATTTACATGACTACATCACTATTCGCAATATCAGATGCTCCATCAACGACTGCAAGCTCATCATTTTTTTCCCGCTAAGGTGTAGCGCCTTAACGATGTTAGGGTTGTTGCTTTCTCGGTTGGTTTCTTTCTCATGGAGGCGGCGATTTTTGGTTAAGTAGCGGTAAGCGATTATGATTTCTTGGGTTTTGGTGGGGTCCCTCGACGGCTACGATTGAAAGTAGGGCAACGGTGGAAACAATGGACAGTTGTTCTGTGATAGAAGAGCATCGAGTGGTAGTAACAGGAGAGCCATGAACCGCCACAATTAAGGCCTTCACCTGTTTGTAGAAATTGCAGGTATTCTGTTGTATTTTGTTATGCTTTTTTTATCTTTTTTTTCCTTTCCTTCATGATCCGTTCTTTGTTTGTATTTGTTCTGCAAGTGTTTGTCACATTGTCTATCCCTCTTTGGTACTAAGGTGCTTAATTTTTTGGTTCTCGGATACTGATTTTTTCTTTTGTTTTCTTCACTTTTGTACTTTTGGATAGTTTAGTTGTTTAGAAATGGGTTTAAATAGGTGAGTGTGTTTTGAATCTCACTTGAGCTATGAATATTTTGCTTTAAAATTCAAATCTTTATGAACACCACAACCATATTACAAGTGGGATAGATGAAGTATCTTATATTCTAAAGACCGATTCTTTCTTGATCTCCAACATTACCAAAAATATGGATATGCAAGTCTTGCAATCAGTGTGATTATGAAATTGAGTATGCATATCATAGCTCCTCTTTGATGGTGCTTTCAAGAACTGGCCTTTACTTAGTGGCTATGACGGTTCATAAATTTACTCTAAAGTTATCATTCAGGTAATGGACTTAAATGTAGATGACAAAAGTTTGTTTATGCTTATGTATTTTTGTTTTGTTTGTTTTTTCTAAACATTGATTTTATTGGTAGTGGTAGTGATTTTGTCTTTAAATATGCATGTTTCATGTTACAAAACTTACTACCATGTGTTACATTTTCTCTATGTGTTCTAAAGTCTATACAACTGTTCATTGAAATTATTGTAGATTTGCTCTCTTACCATATTTACCTGTAAACGCAGGCAAAATAATAAACTATGGACTCCAGGCTTCGCATGCGTACTAATCTTCTGCTTATGGGCAGACCCCTTTTTAGAGATTTGTTATGCAGACTTCGTTAAACAGGTTCCTCTCTGTCTCATCTCTATTTATCCCCTCTCTCTTCCTGCATCACAAGTTAAAGAAAAAAGTATGACACTTCAGGCCCTCATCTGCACCCATGTATCTCAGAGGTGCTTACACTCACCTCACCTCAACCGAGCACACTAATTGTGTGCTTTTGACTACAAAGAAGTTTGGTATCTCTGCTTAATTACTTGACACTAAATTTATACAACAGTTTCAATTTCCTCATTATACATATTTCCTGTTTAATTTGTTCAATCTCATTGCATATATTTATAAATCATATGATGTAGAGAGGTTTAACATGTTGAAATTTATGTTCATTCGTTTTGAAGGGAAATTAGAGAAAATTGATGTGTTACGAGCCAAATGCTCATGATCTAAAGAGACAACTAATCCTCCTATACGATTAAGTGGAGGTATAATATGATTACAAAATGTCAATGAAATATCATATATGCACAATCTTTGTGTTCTTATATATATTTTATATGTTATATATCTCGAGAGAAACAAGTGTCCTGAAAGGAAGTACAGATGTTGGATCGACTCACAAAATGGCATAAGTGATTGCAAGGTAAACACAACTGAAATGCTCTGGTCATCCAAAACCATTTCTTTCATTTATTTCGTAAGGATGATGATATTCTGCTAAAGTCAACTAAACCAAATAGATCTCTTTACTAAGAACTTACTTCTATGACTTTTGAGTATAACTTTTGATTGTGTTAAAAGTTGATATTTGAAGTCTTGAATTGGTTAGCGTTAAACATCATTTTGAGGATATTTGATCATAAATAGTTAGTTTATTATGTTGTGTACTTTATTCTAAGCATCTCTAAAGAGTCCACCAAATCAAACTTAAAGCAAATAATGATTGTGGTATGGATGGTTTTAGTTCCGATTTATTTTTAATATAGAGATAAGATAAAGTTCACATGGAGTTTACACGTGTATAAAAAGTTAATATATTTTTTGAGATATTTTTTTGGTGTGTTTCAGAACCTGAAATCAAGAACACCTATCAGCAGTCTCTTGCTTGCCCTCATCCAAAAAAAAGTTCTCATGCTTGCCCTTATTCCATCGCTAAAAGTTCATAGCAACAATGCATCCATATCTCCTAATGATCTCTGCATTTAGAGGTAGTTTGTTTTTTAAAAACCCATAATTGTTATCGAAATAAAACTATAAAAGCTTTAGGAATGCTTTTGTTGATTGTTGCTTTTAAATGCTAATACGTTTGAGATACTAATATGTTTTTGTTGTAATACTTTTGTAAGTTTTTTCTCTTTTACTTACATGCATCACTTTGTTTCTTAATGCTTTTAGTGAATAGGATCAACCTCCTGTTGAGATCAGACCCTTGGACTTTATTGCCATAAAGGTATCTGATTTTTTCATTTTTGTTATGATCATAGGAACTTCAATGTTTCATTTGGTGGAACAATTACAATTTTATACCTCATTTTTAGGACTATGCAATTGAGACCTCCTTTACAAATTCATCAACAATAGAAGAAGTAGATACACTTAACAAAGTGAAGATTGCTTTTAACTATAAAAGTTCAATTGCAGATATAAATTTTGCATTAAAGAAACAGAAAGACAAGGAGAGCTGATGGATTATAGGCATGAATGTTGCAAGATGAATGCCACTTTTGTAAATGCATCTGCATCTAACCAAAGGCATAGCCCAATATGTAGATAGACTGCCTTATAAAAGTAGACAACTCTTTTGTAATATCAAGCTAGGTTTCTCTAACAAAGGCATAATCTAATATGTAGATGGGTGTCCTCTTGAAAATATACACTCACTCTTTTGTAATAGCCATCTAGGTCAAGAAATGTAATGACATCTGCTTACACGCCCGTGTATAATACGTATCATTTTATGGTAACATGACGGTGGCCCGCCGCAACGCGCGAGCGGGTCACCAACTCGTTTCTCAACAAAAGTTCGATACGGAAATTGCTTTGGATTCGTGACAGAAAACCTAACAAAACTAGATCCATATTGCTTAGGTTTTGATCAACGAATCAGACGTTTATTCCAAGACTTTCATTGATTCCAAAAGATAAGCGGATTACTTTTGGATTTCAAAAAAGACAATTTCTAATTTCGGTTTCGACAGATAAGCGGATTTCTTTATATATTATTCAGTTCATTTTTTTTTTCAATTTAGGTTCATCTTTTATTTTGTATAATTCTTTTTATATCATAGTCTCGGGTATTTACCCGGAACACTGACTAGTTACATAATAAAGTAGCGCAATAAGCCATTAGTGTCACGCCCCACCCCTGTTTGACCGGGGATCGGGACGAGCCAAGATAGATACGTTTAACTATCGAACATGAATACTCTATTAAATATAAATTGTTTATTACATTTTAGGAAAAGACCAATACAATAATGAAATAAACTAAGGCAGAAGCTAAAGATCTTCTAGTTTCTCCATGCGCGCGCGAGCTCATCTATGGTTAATTCTCTTATCCAAGTCTTCAAAGCTAGGTACCCGGTACATGCTCAAAATGATTTGTTTCAGCAATAAAGTTGAGTGTGTTCAGGAGTTTAGTGGGAAACAATAGTTGTAAAAAAATAGTTGTCGCGTAGGTTTTAAGGAAAACAGTTTTATTGGAGCATTTTCCCAAAAATAGTTTATCAAAGTGCTTTCCAAAAGAATGGTTAATAAAGCGTTTAGCAAAAATCGGTTTATTGTACGTTGTTACAGATATATTTATCTTTGTGATGGCTTGTCGACCATAGGATTCTATGGAATCGACGTAATATAAGTTCCACAATCAACCATCATCTATCCATTGTGGTCCTTACCCGATTGTTACATGCGCGCGGCCACTCGCCAATAGAGTCTACCCGATTATATATAAATGTGGACCCAACCATGGGGTCTCGCTGTGCCAAAAGTAGTATGCCGCCGTTGTGAGGGAGTCTCGAAATACATGGGCACGAGGAAGTGGGGGCATTATCCCCAAATAGCGCTACCTATTTTACCCGCGGTCCTATACCAAGGACTAATATTGTGTACGTGTGGGACTAGCCGGAGTAAGTGTCACTAGTCCAAACATATGTGTAATCGTATATCAAGCATCCAAATATAATCAAGTGTGACATGTAAATAAAGGAAAGTAAGATAATTGAAATAATTGCATGTTTGAAATAAATAGAGTATGTATCCCCCGAAAATATAAATAGGAAAAAGGGAAAAGGATGTGAATACTCACGATTATGTATCATCCCAAAATATTTAAAGAAAAATGAAATAGTAGTGAAAACTCATGAGTATGTAACACCCCAAAATAATTAAAAAGAAAGAGGGGAAAACATAGTGAAACTCACCTAAGCGTCTTTATCCTTAACTTAGCCTTGCAAGTGTGGAAGTACCGTACACCTAGTTAAGAGTTATTGACCTGTGACAATTGAAATTTTATATTTTCTTCTGTGTGTCTAGCGTACGATCAACGATCTTAATTTTCGGGACAAAAATTCCTTCAACAATGGGATGATGTGACACCCGCAAAACTCAGGTACAAACACGAACACGAACATGTACGATATTAAACATTACATGCATTCATACATATAATATGGTTGTTAGATGTGTTATCGAGTCCACGGACAATCACACACGAGTTGAGTCGATCCTGAACGTCGGTGACTAATTAACAAAACGCTATATCAAACAAACAACACTTTTACATAGTACTATGTGACTTTACATGTTAGCCGGCTTACATGATTGTTATTCTCATATATGTTATGTGTTGTTAGAAGCTAATGACTTACGAACGTTACTCAAGAGTTTCTTCTACAAATGCATGCAAACTACATAGATTATAACTTATAAAATTAAATAAGTGTTGGTATAACTACAGGATTTTCGGTCCCTTGGAATTTAATAGAAATTTCGAATATTTGAGGGGATCAAGGAGGTTATTCAAAGTTTTTTTTTTATATTAGAAATTGTATGTGGTGAGAATGTGAGATCCCTTATCTAATTTGAATCTCAAACAAACTCACCTCCCCCACAATCCTTAAAAACCCCCTCCATCTCCCCAAAACTTATGGCCTACTCTCCCCTCTCCCTTTTCTTTTTCATTCGATCACCACCCTGTCTACCTGCTATTCCAAGTGAAGATCGGAAGTCCTAGGGCTGTTGTGCAGCTTAGTGCATCGAGGCAACCCAAGGAACACGAAGGATCAAGCAACCGAAGGTAGTCCTCTCGATTTTGTTTCTCGAAAATCCTAATGGGTCTTAACCTTTGAATGCTTGATGTTCATAAATACCACTATTTGTATCTATGTTAAGATGATTAATTTCTATACATGCTATGCTAAGATGGGTGATTGTAAGGGTGCCCAGCATGATGAGTTTCATATTCGGATCCAAACCCCGACCGTGCACATTAAAGCCGTAGGATAGCATGGCGGGGAAGAATATGCATGCTAATAATTGATAATGTTATGATGCATAGATGGATAACTTTTTGTAATCTTGTATGTAGCTGTGTAAAGCTAGAAACCACAGTTCATCCAAATTAATTTTTCCTCTATGTGTTTTAGATGTATATTTATGTGCTACATGATATTATTATTATTGTATAGAATCCCCATTTGATGATGACTTGGAAGACTACAATCTGATCGATGGTCGTCTTATGCATGGTATTAAGTGTGGGTAACAACCCCTTGGGTTTTAGAACTTCTAAGATGGTTCAACCGAATTTTTAAACAAACTCGGAAACATCACGTTTTTTTGACAGCTCACTGGCAAGTTTGTGGGTCAGATTCGGAAGGTCATAACTCACTCAATTCTTAACGGAATTGAGTGATTGTTTTTCTAGAATTTACATCTATGTGTTAGCTTTCAAGCCCAGGGGGTGACACTCTATTTAACTGAGGTTTCGATCTCCATTCTACCCTCGCAAAATCAGTGCGCAACAGCTCCATTTTTCTGAAACATGTTAACAAAATCAATTGTTTGGCTCTTATAAACTAATTGTATGTTTGGGATTTTTGGGGTGGTTGATCCAAATTCATGTGGGCTACAGTAGTTAAATTGTGGGGTTTTAGCTAAGATGCGGAAAAATATAAACTTTGGGATTTAGGAACCGCATTAGTAAATGAGCATCATAGTAATGTAGTGTTATATTTCTGATTAACATGCCTAAACAAGGAATCCTTCGCATGAAGCTTATATGACTCATATTGGAGTATGCTTAACAGACGTGTGTTATTTGGGTTAGTTTGATAACTGAGGATTTCACTGTGTGCTGAACATCATGGTTTAAATGCATGCTAGTTTACGTGTAAGGTCTTTTCGCATGTGTTGTTTTTGAAAACTTGCTTTACTTGGTGATATACTATTTATGGAAAGCTACTAAATATAAGAACATGCTAATCATGGAAACTTTTCAGATTTGAAGAGTTTAACTAAACAAACAAACACAATTGTTATTAAGTCACCAACGTGTCGTCAGGATCGATTGAGTCAATCTAAGTGTTTATACACTAGTATCTCACACGCATTCTCATTTAGGTGATTCTTAGGAAGTCATTTAGTTGGATTTCAATTTATAATTTCTTGCCGAGCTCTCAAAGGTGAGTTCTCTAACACTTTCTCTCTAAGTACCTCCTTGAGAGAGAAAAGCATGCTACAAACAGTTTTGGTATTATAATTGTATAGCAGATCACTTTTGTGCGAACATAACACACATTTGAAGTCCTTACATTTTTGGGCCGTTAATTTATGAGAAAGCGAGGTTATATTGAGTAGTACTACTGGGTTTGACAAACCCCACCCGCGTTAGTCACTCTAACTCAACTGGATGTCGAACGGGTGTAACATTAGCCTAGACAGTATCATCACCGTCCGTGTTAGACGATGGTGGAAAGGCATTACAAACACAAACAGTCACGCTTCGGTTGCGAACCACATAGTGATAGCGATATTGGCCTAGCTAGCTACAAATACAATCATATTTACTCGGTACAAACAATTGTTCCTACAATGGTTTTACATTATGTTGATTATGAACTCACCAGCCTTTGCGCTGACCCACATAACATGTTTCTCGCAGGTCCTTGAAGTCCACACACGGTAGGATGCATTGGTTTTGGCATATGTTTGAACTCTTTTGAAAGTAATAATGTTTTTGAAAACTTCTGCCTTACTTTATTCTGGGCGCGTGTTTTGCGTAACATATTTATTTACGTTTTACGCTTCCGCATGACTTAAACTATTTTCGATATGTTCTAAATTGCATGTTTGCATGGTTTGGTATGGCTAATGACTCAGATCCTGGTTTGTCACACGCCTCGCGGTTATACTCCGCAAGTTGTTTTTGAGGGTGTGACAATATCATTGAGCTTTTGGGTTTATGACCAATGGTTTGCATTCCCGATATTCGGTGGAGTTTATAGGTTAGTTTTAAGAGTGTTTAACGTTTAGTAATCGAATATGGATTCTAACACATTAGGTCTCATGCGTGTTAATGGATTATGCTTAACTTAGTGTTCTAGAGATGAACCTGTGCGTCAAATACTTGACCGGTTCAAAAGTTGGTATTGGGCCGAAGGCCCAACGGCTAGGTTCTCGGTTTATGGCTTGGTTTTAGGCCGTAGGCCCATTAGGTTAAGATTAGCATGCATGGCTTTTGGTTTACTCCGATAAGGTGCTTTGAAAAGGTTTTATCCGTTTAACATTGTTGATAAAATAGTTTGTTTGGCTTACAAAAATACATCCGATTATTAGAGCTTGACCCGAAGGAAAATATTAGCCGGATTACAGTGGGTCACAAAGCCCAATGCATTCGGTTAGTCAATTAGTTCAAACTAGTGGTTCGGGTTCTTGGTCCGGGTTATTACGTCTTTACTTTTTAAAAGTTAAGAGTATGGTTGGGGGGTTTGTTTAAATGGACCGACCTGATAAAGGGCCTGACCCGATCGTTTCGGTTGACAACAGTGGGCCGAATGGCCCAATGTGGTTATATTAATAACCTTGGTTTAAAGCATTAGGCTGCAACCCAAGTTAAATCTTTATAAAGCAGTGAACCGTAGCCCAATTGAGTTTTTTTGTAAAGGCAGTGGGCCTTAAGGCCTAAAACAGTTTGGTTGGTTATGAAATTAGTGGGTTGTAGCCCATTGTTTTAAGAAAGATGTTGGGCCATAGCCTATTAAAAAGAGTGGGCCTTAAGTCCTAATCACGTGTATTCGATTTTGGAAAATGGACTAACCCGAATGTATTGATAGGCCCAATTATGTTACAACCCAACCCGATTAACTGTATTATCCTATTTGTTGGTTTATTGTAAGAATGTGTTTAACCCATAGATATAACCAGATTCGTAGGCTTATCCGGTTAAAAATGTTTCTAGTTGTAGTGGGCTATCAAGTCCAAAATGTCATTGAGTATTCGGTTAAGTTTCTAACCCGACTTGAGTTAAGGATTGACCCGTTTAATTGTTTTAAAGTATATTTAAATAAGGAACATGCTTTTGAGGTTTTGGCTAGGTGTCGGTTTTGTTTATAGAAGTGATTTTCCATGCATGTTTTGAATAACACGTTAAGGGGGTAGTTTTAGTAAAAATGTTATAGGAGTGGGAGGTAGCTATGGTCGAACCCGTGAGCTCCCACTCACCGAGGTAGGGCTTCTACCAATCGGACAAAAGTCCTCATGCGTTTATTCATTCATGGTTAAGTGTTTTAACGATGTATTAGCACATGCATGTAATCTTAAACAAAAGATAATTAAAAACTGTGGGTTTGGTGGTTGCGCGGATCGAACCCGCAACCTTGAGGATTGCATGCATGTGATGTAACCATTGAGACAATAAGTTATTAGTGTTAATCCCTAGTTTTAATTAGTTTTGATTATTGTAATGTTTAGGTATACTCGACCGACTAGTGAACGCAATCCATGGGTTTCCAAAATGTAAAGCATGAATACTAATGGCAAGAGAACTAGTTAGGGCTTGATACCTTGAAGAGAATTCCACGAACTTAAGGTGGAGGTGGTTGAAAGTGACGACTTAGTTTGGTCCTACGTCTGAGTTCTTGAGGATGGACAGGTCCATTGGAGTTGGACGGGTGCACTTCTCGTTATCCTTATGCACGTGTGGCTAGGTAGTAGCCCCCAAGATATCACCCATGGGTTGGTGACAACCTCTTGGTGGGCTACTAGTTGTGATGTGCTCTAAAGTACACATCTTTTTATTATTTAAACACCTGCACTTTTTGCTAGTTTATGCGTTATTTTGGTCACCCTTATTTGCTATGTATTGTCATAAACAGGTAATTAGAGGGGGCCAAAGTGATATTTGCGGATTTTAAGAGGTTTTAAGAAGAAATTGCACAAGATTCGGAGGTCTGGCTTATTTCTCATGCCACGACCTGTTTCACTGACACGACCATTAGAAGACCATTTCTAGAAACCCTAAATCGTAGATTTATGGCGGCACTCACGGCCCGTTTCCGCATAACAACCCGTTACGCCCGGTTTCCAAAACCCTAAATGAAAGCTATAAATGCGTACCACTTTCATTCATTTAAAGCTCTAGAGACCAGACACGGTTATTGATGTATTCCAGGAGCAGTTCTCAGTTCCAAAGTCGAAGATTGAAGCCATTGAAGATGTAGCAAGGTGCTAGATCGTTCGCGTAATCGTCTCAGTCAGAGATTCCACCATTGTTTACCCTCGATGTGCATTCATAATAATGTTTACTTATTTTTCTGATGTAATAGTAAGATTAGCTATGACGAGAGGCTAACTCTCTTGATATTATCTAAGACAATGTGATCTATTTTAGTATTTACCTATGATTTGACGTTGATTTATCGTATGACATAATGATTTTATTATAACGGTTATAGTTCTTGTTGCATATCAAAAGTGTGCTATTGAATGTTGTGTTTGATCCATTCCTAATGGTACTTGGTTTGATTAGTAGTAGTGTAGACGTATTCTGCTTGTCAAATTGATGTTGTTTCTTAGCTGCTATCTGACGATACCAATATGTGTTTAGGAAGTCTGACGAGCCTAGATAAGAATAGGTGATTATGCATGTTCAATAGTTTGTTTCAATTGAAGTATGTCGCTATAGTTGGTCATGAATCTTAGCTTCCATGTTGTTGGGCTATATATATTAAAGGCATGAACATTAGTTATGGGCTTAGTAGTTAATGGGCTTTTGGGCTTAGTTAGATTATGTTTAGGCAATGTGGGCCGATTTCTATGTGTTTATGATTGGGCCTATAGTGTTTATGATTGGCCCTAGGGTTTTGTATGGGTAGTATATAAACCCTCATGTTTATGATTATCACAAGCTTTTGGAGATTACTATTCACGATTTTCTCTTTCATTTGAGTTTACGATCAGTCTTCATTTGCTTCAAGTTTGTAGTGTTTTGCATTCAAGATTCAATCTTTCTTATAGATTGAGTCTCTTTCTTCTACATTCTTCTTGAATCAATCACATACGAGGATTCCGCACTCGTTTGTGATTAGGATATCGTGATTGGTTGATATTCGGACCTACAATTGGTATCAGAGCCAAGAAACGAGTGTTTCGAGGTTCTCACGATATTGGATTCAAGTTTTTGCTGGAAAAAGTTTGAGTTTTTTAAGATTTGAAGGCTGTTTGAAGGTTTACGACTGGGCTAGGTGTTTCCGACTTTGCCTTAAATGAACCCGATCGTGAACCCAATTTTCGGATCGTAAACCCAATTTTGGATCGTAATCAATTGTGTAAAATCGTAAACTAACATAAATATACATGAAAATCATAAACACCTAATATTTTTTTGGAATCTCATTAAAATTAAGTTAAAATTAATGGTGATTGTGAATTGAGTGTGCTTAAATCAATTATTTTCCCTAAAAGTTTAAATTGGAATTTTGTGAACTTAAAAAGTAAAATTTGATTTTCAATTGAACTTCGACAAGGGTTAATAAACTTAATTGCACTTTTATGAACAAGTCTGATACATGTGTCTTGTCTCTTTCTCAGATGGCAGATGACATGCTTGACGAAGAGATAAAGTTTGAAAGTGATCACTGCATCCCGGCGTATCTTGAAGACCCACCGGAGAAGCATATGGAATTATTTTATTCACTGGTGGCCGGGATGAATATCTGCAAGATAAACCATGCCCTAAGAACAAGTGTGCTGATCGACGAGCAGCTTGTGAGGGAGTTCTGGGGAACAGCGAGAGCAAATGCTGAAAAGACAAGTATTTCCGCAACAGTTCAGAACAGACAAATAGTGATTCTGGAAGAAGATATCAGAAAAGGGCTGAACATCAATGATCGAGCTGTTGATCCAATTGAGTATCCCAATGAAGTTGTATTAGCGGGTGCTCAATCTATGGGGTATGAAGGAAAGTTCCCACCCATATTTAAGAAGTTGTTGCCGCACTACTGGAGGTGCCTGGCACACTACATGCAGAAATCATTTCTGGGCAAGAGAACTAGCTTTGATCAGCTTAACAAACTTCATGGAACTTCGTTTGTCGCATTGGCCTTGGACTAGAACTTCAACTTCTCCAAGATGATGCTATTAGACTGGATAGGCAATGCTGACTTGAGCGCCCGAGAACAGTTCTTGATGACCCCAAGATTCGTATAGATGGTGGTCATGAAGAAATATCCCAGGATTGAAGAGAGGGTGGAAAAACTGGATATTAAGGTAATGGATTGTGGAGTGTTTGGTCTACAGACCCAAGACAGGAGGGGTGAAAACAGTTTTCAAGGAAGGCTTGAATGGGTCAAGAAGGGTGCATTTACCGAGGTGGCAAGGGAACAAGAAGTTGAAGAACCTGAACCTGAAGCCGATGTGCCAACTGTAAATGCATCTGTTGCTGAAGATCAAGATATAACAACAACTCCGGCTGTAAATGTCCAAGAAGAAGATGTGGTGATACCTTCAGATGAAGAAAATGTTATGGATGACATTTTTGCTAATCAAGGAAATATGGATGATGATATCTATGGAGACTTGGAGCCAATAAATCTGAAAAGATCAAGAGATGTATTGAATTCATTTTCTAGTGGTGATTCCATCCCTCAAGAATTGGATATTCAGTTCAATGTGAATGAAATGCTCGAAGAGCCTGTCCCCTTCCGTGAACCATCTCCCAGAAAGAAGACAGATCCAAGGAGTATCCGGTTCAAGTTCACTAAGACTAGCTCAAGTCTGTTAATGGTCCATCCAAATGAGTCTAGTTCTCAAAATCAATCTGCTCAAGAAGAATCAACGGTTCCAAATGTTGAAGATCAACCTGCCCAGGTTCAAACTGAAAGCCCTCTTATGAGTGAACGTAGCCCTGTTCATGAAGAAAGGCAATCTCTGGAGGTTGATAACACTGTTGTAGTACCCAACCCTGTCAGAATAAGTGTTTCTAGTGGAACAAGTCTGCCGCCAACTGTTATTCCAAGTTTCCGCCCACTTCAAGCTGCTGAGCTACCAATTGAGATGAGGATAAGTGCAGACCCTCACATAAACTTTCTGATGTCTCAGAACAGAATTAGGGAAACTTAGATAAAAGCACTCCAGGCAGAAAACAGAAGGTTAAAGGACAAGGAGGCGGCGGACAAGAATAGAATGAAGTATCTGTATGAGACCTTGATGGACCTGAAGAAGAAGTTTGGTAATTTGAAAAATGTTGTGGAGTCAAATACTTCAGGTGCCCCTGGTCAAAGTTCATCTCAAGGTGTGCAAGGTACATAAGCAGTAAATGTGGATGATGGAGATGACACTATCGAGATGTCTAACTATGCCCGAAGTGGAAGGGTTATCTCCAAAGCACCAGAAGGTCACGACAACTGGTTTAAGGAATTCTTTCAAGGACCAGCCCCCACTCAATACACCCTTGATGTTGGTGAAAGCTCAATAGACAAAAAGGGGAGTCGTGAAAATATTCTGTGCTGGCACTATGACACTGAAAAGAAGCTGTTTGCTGTGATCCGTGACGGCTACAGTCCAGTAGAGTACTATATAACACGTGCCCAATTTCATTCATGGACTGAGGCTGAGATTAGAAGTCTGCTTAGAGCTCCATACATCAAAAGATGGAACAACACCGAAGGAGATCTTATTCGAAACAATCTGATGAGCCAATTAGAAAATAATTTTGAAAACTTTGAGCTGAAGCAAGTAAGATGGGTCGAGACTGGAACTGACCCAGAAACTGGTGAGCCGATAGGTGAAGCAAGGAGACCACCCACCAAACGCACAAGAGTGATCAATATGTTGGATGAGATCGAAGACGGTACCTTAGTCAAAAACTTTGACTGTTGGTGTTAAGATCCAACGACTCACGAGGTGGTGGTTCTCTGCAAAAGAATGAGGCAATTTCGTTTCTACGATCCGGTCGATCTGCTGAGATTTGGTGAAAAAGACATCAAGCTCCTAGCCTCCCAACTTATTCTCGGTGATGAGACTGATATGGAAAATGCTGTAAGGGTAGGGATCTTCCATGGAACGGCTAATCGGATCGTGGCAAATGGATGGTGGTCGAACAATGTGCAGAATACTTTCAAATTCGATCTGCAGCTGCCATAGACGGACTAATGGTTCATGCCTAGGGGAAGATTGTTGGGCTATATATATTAGAGGCATGAACATTAGTTATGGGCTTAGTAGTTAATGGGCTTTTGGGCTTAGTTAGATTATGTTTAGGCAATGTGGGTCGATTTCTATGTGTTTATGATTGGGCCTATAGTGTTTATGATTGACCCTAGGGTTTTGTATGGGTAGTATATAAACCCTCATGTTTATGACTATCACAAGCTTTTGGAGATTACTATTCATGATTTTCTCTTTCATTTGAGTTTACGATCAGTATTCATTTGCTTCAAGTTTGTAGTGTTTTGCATTCAAGATTCAATCTTTCTTATAGATTGAGTCTCTTTCTTCTACATTCTTCTTGAATCAATCACATACGAGGATTCCGCACTCGTATGTGATTAGGATATCGTGATTGGTTGATATTCGGACCTACACATGTTTTGGATTAAAAGTATTAGTGAAGTGACTAGGTATTGTGCATATGTGATGGTATGTGATTTGGTTATAATATGTTAGTCCATCATGATTTGTCATAATAGGATTGGTCTATGAGCCTAGGTCTTAAGTCATGTGTTTAGTGCCTTATAACTAACACATTAATTTGTGGATACTTCATTGTGGCTGTGATTATAATTGTAGAACTAGTTTCTAGTGAATCTGGTTCCTTTAGATTGTTAAGTTACGATACGTCAATGTCAGGTTTAGGTAATGCTGAACTAGTGATCAGTCTTAGATGACGTCTGCTTTTATATATCTGGTTTTTTAATCAATCATTTATACCTTAGTTCTTTTACTACTAGTCAATAAGAATTGTGACAGAGTCTTAATGATATTAGCTAGGTTAAGTATGATTACACCGTTACTTCCTTAGGTCGACCCTGAGTCATTCTTTCATGCAGCCATACGATAGGTCCGTTTTCCTATATGCATGCGTAGAAACAATGGGTTAGGTTACAAAATTTAAAAGTTATTTTTGCAGGTTATATTTATATATATATCTTCGCACGCATCAAAGAATTTTTGACACCGTTACCGAGGAAGGAAGTCGTCATTGCCGACCTAGTTAGCTTAGTTAGTTTGGGTAGTATTTCTTTTCTGTTTTTCTTTTCATCTTTCAAAATTTCAAAAAAATCTGAAAAGTCGAAAAACCCCAAAAACGCAAAAAAAAAAAAAAAAATTCTTCTGCTATTTCTACTCATGCTAATCGCCCAATTCTAATCCAACCTTTCGAAGATCCTGAACGTGTCATTCATCAAGCAAGGAGGATGAGAGATGCAGCACCACGCATAATCGCTGACTACACGAAGCTAACGCTCAATCAAATTACAAAGATCTTTATAAGGGTTGAAACAATCTGGAAAGATGTGGTACAATCGTTTGAGTGATTATTTGATAAGCAAAGGATATACAAATAATCATATGTGTCCATGCGTTTTTAATTAAGAAAACAACATCAAGATATGTGATCATAGCTGTATATGTTGATGATCTAAATATAATCAAGATATGTGATCATAGCTGTATATGTTGATGATCTAAATATAATCAAGATATGTGATCATAGCTCTCATGTATCTTACTAATTGTACCAGACCCGATATTTCAGCCCCTACGAAAAGACACTGGAATGGGATTAAACATGTTCTCTGATACCTTCAAGGAAATGTGGATCTAGGTTTGTTTTATCCTAACGATTCAAAAGAAGGGTTGGTTGGTTATGCAGATGCAGGTTATTTATCTGACCCTCATAAGGCAAGATCTCAAACTGGGTATGTATTCATGAGTAGCGGAACTACAATTTCACGGCGTTCTAAAAACAAATACTTGTTCAACATCATGAAATCATGCTGAAGTCATTACACTACATGAAGCTCTGACAATCATCCCCATGTCAGCTCCTCTAAGAGGAACTTGCAAATGTATGTTTTCTGAAAAAGTGAACACATATCCTTAAAATCTAGTAATTAAATCTAACTAGTGTTAGATATGCATCTTATCCATTTTGTCATCTTATCCATTTTGTGACGGTGACCGGTTTATGTTTATTTAAATCTTTTCCATGGCAGTACGTACACTGAGGGTGCACGCAAAAAAAAAATTCATTAACTTTTACATGACCCGACATTAAATAGCATGTAGGTCGCAACGTAGATGACAAAAATGTTAAGGATACTATCAATTAAGTTAATTGTTTAAGTTTTCATTCAATATGTAAGTAAAGTCCTTAACCATCGCTAATCAGTTAATTTTCTTAATGTGTTGGAGCGGTATCGAATCTAAAGAGTGAGGACCTCAAAATCCACATACTACGACGAGATTAATGACTCTTGTTGTCGAAGATTTAACAAGTTGAAGATTCAACACATTCAAGAGAATTTTACTTGAGTAAATGAACATTTCAGTAATGTTTAATATTTAGTTAAGCTTCTTTTGTATCGATAGTTGTACTACCTTTTATATACAACGAGTAAACCTGCTCGCGCGTTGCGACGGGTTGTCTTTCTTTTTTTTTCTATATGTATAAGTATAGCGACCCGTGCGTTGCCGCAAGATGAGCTCGTGCATCCGCTGGCCGTGATTCAGCTCCGTATGTTTCTGTTTGGTTTTATGTTATTTGTCCATAATGGAGTAGTAAAAAGACCTGAACGTTTCCTCGGCCATGTTGTTGTTGCACTTTTCAGCCGCAGGTCATGTGTTGTTTTTGCACCTTTCTGGTTATGCGTTTTTTGTTTTGAGGTTGAAAGATGTAAGATAATCATTTGTTGTTTTTGCACGTTTCTGGTTCTATGTATTTGGTTCTGAGGATGGGAAGATGTAAGATGATGGAACATTGGTTATGTGTATTTGGTTTTGAGGATGGGAAGATGTAAGAGAGTGGAATATAAAATCATATGTCGTTTATCGTTTATCTATTATAAAACTAAACAACTCTTTAAGTGCTTCTATATATTATAAAACTGGCAATAAACTTGTTGCCCGCCTTCCCGACATGATGACTTGATATCATCTATGTTTCCCAGTTTGTAATTGTTATGTAAAATCAGGATTGGATGGATTGTTAAATATACTTTACTTTCGCTTTATTTCCGGATGTGTTTCATTTTCAGATGTGTAAATATTCATCTTTCGAGTCAACAAAATATAATGAGATCGACTAGGAGATAAGAGTAGGATGTATATCTTGCTTAACTTTTACATACATATTCATTTATTTAATCCTTTTAAGTAAATACAATTCTTTAATTCTTTGTAGAAAAGAAATGATTTTTTAATTCTTTACGGTAAAATGAAATCTAGAACAAAAGTCTTACAAAGAAATAGAATAGTAAAAAGACAAAATCATCGATACTTTGTTAATGATGGTTCACTTTCATATATCAATGGTTAAGGTTATCACCCAACCTCGAAACTTTTATAAATACAATTATAAAAACAATTACCATATAAGGTTTTAACTTCCCTTACCTGTTAGTTAAAACCCTTCACCATTTTCAAAAACTACTCCAACTCAAATACAGGAAGATATAAAAAACATATCTTACATGAAAAAGCCAGAGATATGGCATAGGATATTAACTTCCGCCCTACTTGTAAGTTCAAAGGAAAATATATTTATTATGAATAATATAATATTATTTAGTAAATAAAGTGAGTTAGACACGTGATAAGAACGTGAATGCCTGGGCTTGAAAAGCCAACATGAAAGAGCCAGGCAACATGATCTGCACCATGGCACCGCCATGGCACCATTAATTCATTAAACCACCAAAGAAACCCCTCTCCAACTTCATGTAAAGAGTAACAACCACTAAAACTCTTCATTCCACTCTTTGGCAAAGAAATCACCTTCAAATAATCAATTTCATACTTTAATTTGACATATAAAAAATCAAAAGAGCGGTGAAATCTTAAAGTCAAAATTGTTGATACATGGTTCCTGATCGTCATGTGAAGTATCGAGAACAAGACGGATCGTGCAAGTTTAGGTCTGGCCGAACCTTGGCAGAACTCCAGGTTCGGAGCCGCCGAAGCTTGGTCGAACCTGAGGTTCGGCCAGTCGTGATTTCAGCCTATATATATGTTCGTCTTGTATAGAATTGCAGAGCTTTTCCGTGTCATACATTCTCTAAGTGTACTCTGTGGTTCTCTGTGGTTAATACAAAGCTTGTTTGTATTTACTCTTTGTGTCTCTACTCATTTTACATTGATTTCTATACGACTAAGTAGAAGATCCTCACGCTCAGGCAATTTCAAGTGGTATCAGAGCTTTAGGTTTGTTCTACTAGTCGGAGATCAGTGTTTTTCGAGTTATCAAGTTCAAATTCACGTTTTGGACTTTCAAAACTCGTTTTTCATCTTCATTTCTCAAAATTCTCGTACAAATCACCATGATTTACGTCCAATATGTCTCTTTGTGTTCGTTTTCAGTTGACTGAGTGTTTACAGCTCGAGAGGTGTCGATTTCAGTGAGTTTTTCCAAATTTTTCCGAAATTTCGCGTTCGGTCGAACTCCTCGTTCGGTGTAACTGCTCCGCACTCTAGGTTCGGAGTACGCTCGGCATAACCGCTCCGAACACCAGGTTCGGAGTACGTTCGGAGTCTGTTTCGTAGTTCGGTGTACGTTCGGAGCTCGTTCGGAGGGTTTCGGAGTTAACGGGGTTCGGTGAGAGATCGGAGAGAGTTCGGACTGTGTTTCTGAGTTCGGACCACGTTCGGAGGAAGTACGGAGGGTTTATTAGGTTCGGACGAGGTTCGGAGTGAACAGTAACCTGTGTTTCGAAAATGTCCGATTTTCAAGCGTTCGCGGCATTCAAAACTCAGTTCAAGCGACTATGCAAACGATGATGAACTATGATAATGAAATTGGAACAAGTCAGAAAGTTCCCAAATTGCTAAAGTTGGAAGATTATCATAGTTGGGTTAAACGGTTTGAAGCATATGTCGATACAAATGACATTGATATGTGGTTAGCGTTCACTGAGCAATATATTTACCCTAAAGATGAAACTGGTGAACCTATACTTCAAAGAAAAATGTCTTCTGAACAAAAGAAAGCTTATCAAGCTGAGAAAAAGGCATATGGTACTTTAACGATGGCATTGCCTAAAGAGTTACTTCATCAATTTGCTGGTAACTACACATCAAAAAGTCTATGGGATGCTTTAGAGAAAAGATGTGAAGGCAATGACCAGTACAAGAAAAGTCGACAAAAGGTTTTGAAGAAAGAGTTTGATAGTTTCAAACATTATCAGAATGAAACGATTCCCAATCTGATTGCAAGATTTGCTCATCTGATGAGTGAAATGCGATTGGTGATTCTTACTAAAGACGAAGCTGATATGAAAGAGAAGATTTTGGAAGCTCTACCTGAAAAATGGGAGAATTATGTTATGATGATTACTCATGACAAGGATTTTTAAGGATTGTCTTTCAATGATTTAGTTCAAAGAATTCAGGCTAGGGATATGGAATTGATGGTGAACAAGTCTCTTCCTACACAAATTCAGAATCCTGCAGTGTATCATGGTGAAAATGATTCTACAATGAATGCTGGGAAATCGAATATTCTTAATTCTGCACCCCCGACAGCATTCCTGGCAGGTAAATCTGAATCTTCAAGTTATTCTTCTGCTGGTTGTACTGTTTCTGTTCCGAGTTCTTCAAATCAAACTGCATTGTCTGCTCAAACTATCAATGATTATAATGCTTTAATGTCTGCTTTGGTATCTTCGTATTTTGGTGTTATCACGGGTGCTGTGAGTAATGCTGAATTAGCTAATGAAGATTATGATCAGATTGATTATGATCATTTAGAAGAAATGGATCTCAATTGGCAGTATGCTATGTTGGTTCGACGAACAAAGAAGTTTTTCAATAGAACTGGAAAGAAGAGATTGAATCAGGAAGGAAAGATTGGTTTGGACAAATCTAAGGTGAAATGCTATAAGTGTTCAAATTATGGTCACTTTGCTCGAGAATGTCCAAGTTCTGCAGATCATAAATTGAAGACTGGTCATCAAATATCTACTGAAGAAATAGTGGTGTTAAAGCAAGAATTGGAAGATTTTCGAAAGAAGTATTATGAGTTGGTTCATGTTCATGAAGATGTTTTAAAAGAGAAAGCAATATTGGCTGAAGAATGTGAGAAAGCAAAGGCTGAAGCTTTAGATGCCGCTCAAGATTTTGAAAATCTGTTTGAGAAAAGTTATCCGGTTCAGAAAAAGTATAAAGAAGCTACAGCTCTTATTGCTACAACTGCTGTTACTGTTGAAAAGCTTCAGAACAAAATTTCTATGCTTCAAAATGAAAATACTCTCTATCGTGATAAAAATGAAGTTTTGACAAACGATGTTGAGATTTATAAGAAAAAGAGAGAAAGTGTTCTTGAAGAATTATTTGCTGAATATGAGATCCGAAAACTACAAACTTATGAATATGATGATCTCAATGCAAAATTCATCAAGTCACAGAAAGAAGTTTTTGACGCTCACCAAAAGATCAATGATTTAAAACTGGAGATTTTGGAGTTGAAGCGGCAAGTGAAGAATTGCAATTTATCACCAACAATGCTAAATTTCTTATACAAGCAGGATCAGAGTTCAGATAGTTCTCAGAAGGCTGATGTTCACTTGGTTCCTCAACCAGTGGATTTAACTGAAGTTACTGCTGCTCAGATTGATCCAAAAGATGAATTGCATGATTATTCCAAGTTTGCTACTCCACCCAAGAAGAATAAATCTAAGTCCAAAAAGAAGGAAAAGCCTTTGGGTGAAGCTCCAAAATTTGTGTCAAAGTCTGTTTTGTTGGAGAATGAGACGGCTTTTGATAAGGTTGTGTCAAGTTTTTCATCTGCAACTGAAGAAGAAAAAGTTTTGGTTGAGAAGAATAAACTGAAAGATATTAAAGCTAAATTCACAAGTGAAGCTAAGGCAAGAGAAGTTTTGGGTTCTTCCTCAAGTACTTCAAAGGTTTCAGGTTCCAAACACAAAGGTGTGGGGTTTGTTGTGAAGGAAGAATTGATTCACACAAAGAAACCGGTGAAAGTTGCCAAGGCTCCTAAAGCAAAGAATGCAAAGAAATCACCATCTCAGAAGGAATTCACTTACTATTCTGGAAGATCGTCATCTTCAAGGAGTCCATCTCCTAGGTATGATTCCTCTGATGATTTCTTTGACAATTTTGATTCTGAGCATTCATCGGGTTTTTCAAAATCAAAATCATTTTCAAACAATTTTCGAGAAAGACTTTGTTATGTATGTCGTCAACCTGGACATCTTGCTGCTGATTGTCCGACGACTGCATATATCCACAAAACTGCCAAATTTGTGGATAACAACGGTCAAATTTTTGATGAACCATGGTCCCCAAAGATAAACTCAAATCGTAAATCGTCTTGGTCTAAACCAAGTACGTCGGTTGAGTCTGATTCAGGTTCTGATCAAAAATTGAAAATTTTACAAATTTGGAAACCAAAAGTTGTTTCCAAGGCCAACTATGACTTTGTGGAAGACACCGGGCGACCCGACGATGTTACATCGGGTCGATCCCAGAGCGACTAATGATTTATTTGGTGTCAACAGGTGTTTCAAGAAGACCTTTCAGTGGTTGGATAATTGCTGATTGTGAAATATCTATTCTAATTAATCTGACTTTCAAAATTAATTGTGTTTTCAGAACGCCTAAAACTGCAAAGTATTCGTGTTGGTTGATCAATTTTTCGTTTGTTTTTCACTCCGTCTCATTCTGAGGGGGAGTTTGTTTTTGCAAAAATACAAAAATAGTGTTTCTTTTTCAAATCATAAAAATGAAAATCTATAAATAGAGTTGTCATTTTTAGGGGGAGAAATTTGAAAAAGACAAAAACATTGAAAAATGCAAAAAGCCAAAAACATTGAAAAATGAGAAATTGTATCCGACATGTTTGGGAAATGATGGTACATTGGCTGACAGTGTCTGACTCATGGATAAAGTAAGTGAAAAAGCCATAAGACCATTTGATCGATGTGCAAGGTAGGCTCGGCAAATCAGAAAGTATACAAATGTGATATACACTAAATCTGATGCTTGACCTAGTGGACAACATCTTGATGTATATTTCATGATATATCAAGAAAAAGATATGTGAAAATAAAATGAGAAGTCACTGTGTATACATGTGTTCATTTAGCAAAGATCTAACCTTGTTTGATTTTCTTTATTTTGTCAAACGATCGGACTTTCTCTGCGTGTCGAAAGACTGACCTGATTGTTGTTCGTTTGACGTTCTGCTTTATTTTCTTTGGTGTTTCGTATAACTCATTGGACTTTCTCTGCGTGTACGGGAGTACCGACCTGATTGTTGTTGAGTTATACAATTTCAACTTGTTTTATTTTCTTTTTTTGTTAAATCCGAGGCCTTATCTGCGTATCGAAAGATCGACCTTAAGGTAGATGATTTAACGTTCTTATTTCTTTTTGCATGGAACACAGTTGATTATATCATGGTTACAATCATTATGTGATTAAAATCACAAATGAAATCACAAAATGTGATAAGCAAAGCATATCTGAGTATGTCTGATAGTGTGGGGTACACTGGTCAATGCAAATCTAATAAATACATTAACATATCCAGATGTTATGAGTATGATTGTGCCAGAGTTTAAATTTGGACAAAGTATATCTGCAATTGGCATGGCTTATGTGCTACAATAATCGAAATTGAAGTGTAGTTCAGCATGTTATGACCAATATGATCCCAAGTTGTGATCTTTCTCACTAAAGACAAAAATAGTGTCTGTTTCTGTAATGCATTTAGTTTTCATTATTAGAAAATATCAAAAAGATTTTAGGTGTGTTTTGATATAAAGTTTCTAAAAGCCAAAAAAGATTTTGTTTCTGATTTGTTTTCGATTGATCAACACGGAATACGAAATCATTTTCAAAATCAAAATATCTTGGAGTCTCGAAGAGACGTTTTGCGCCAGGATTATTTATGTTGGCAGGTTTCTAAGTGGAAGAGAACATCACAACTTCAAGTCTTCTGAAGATTGTTGATAAAGAGACTACACACGATGCAATATCAAGTATTCAAGATCGAATTCATCTTCAAAGAAGAGGAAGAGTTTGATTGAAGATACAAGATACAAGTTTTATGAAGAGGAGATGATACTGCACATGCCGAGGGGGAGTTTGTTGATACATGGTTCCTGATTGTCATGTGAAGTATCGAGAACAAGACGGATCGTGCAAGTTTAGGTCTGGCCGAACCTTGGCCGAACTCCAGGTTCGGAGCCGCCGAAGCTTGGCCGAACCTGAGGTTCGGCCAGTCGTGATTTCAGCCTATATATATATGTTCGTCTTGTATAGAATTGCAGAGCTTTTCCGTGTCATACATTCTCTAAGTGTACTCTGTGGTTCTCTGTGGTTAATACAAAGCTTGTTTGTATTTACTCTTTGTGTCTCTACTCATTTTACATTGATTTCTATACGACTAAGTAGAAGATCCTCACGCTCAGGCAATTTCAAAAATACATAATGTCATAATTGTTGCTCAGATATGGATCATCGCAAGAGTTAAGTGTAAGATATGCATGTGGCTTAGATCTGTACGATGGCTGCGATAAACGCCTCCCACTCGCCAGAAACATCACAAACTTGCAGAATCAACCAAGACAGAAGATGAAGTAATAACTTAGCCACCGTAATACCTTGATCGTCACCGCCAAAAAGGCTCAGACCATCAGATAAGCACAACATCCCTCCAATCTGTCTATTGCGAACCCTTGTTAACCACCGTTGACTACGACGACACATCAGTGGTCGCCATGATGGATGACGGTAACCGACTGACGGCCACCATCCACTGGAAGTAAACAAATAACGATGACCAATATTGATTTTCCGATGGTAACTTCAGTAACTCAGACGGATGAAAAATGAAATATCAGAGGAAAATAAAGAAGACCAAAGATAAGATAAAGACATCAAGTAAAACGTGAAACAGAAAATAATTAAGAAAGAGAAGAGAGCATAAAAATGATGAAAGATGAAAGATCAGAGGAAAATAAAGAAGACCAAAGATAAGAAAGAGACATAAAGCAATGTGTGAGACAGATGATAAGTAAGAAAGAGAAGGAAGCATAAAAAAGAGTGAAAAGTTGTGAGTCTATCTCACCTCCTTTACACGTGCCACTTTCTAAAGACAGTTGTAAAGAAAGAAAAGAAGCTCCTGTAGTGTATGACCTCACCCGATTTTCCGATGGTAACTTCGGTAAAACAGACGGATGAAAGATGAAAGATCAGAGGAAAATAAAGAAGACCAAAGATAAGAAAAAGACATAAAGCAAAGCGTGAAACAGAGAATAAGTAAGAAAGAGAAGGGAGCATAAAAAGGATGAAAAATGAAAGATCAGAGGAAAATAAAGAAGACCAAAGATAAGAAAGAGACATAAAGCAAAGTCTGAAACAGAGAATAAGTAAGAAAAACAAAGGAGCATAAACAAGAGTGAAAAGTATTGGTCCCTCTGGATCACGAATCAATCATCGAATCATCATCAAGCATGGACACGAATCAAAGAAACCGGAATTTTTATTCGATCGAATATCACATTCGATTACATTCGTTCTGCCTATACATCGATATATATATACATACGACATGGTGGTTGAAGTCGGTTAAAAGCGGTTGTAGACTTTCAACTTTGACACTTACAACCCCTGAACTAACAACAATTACACAAAGATACTAAACTATATTTTCTAGTAATTACATAATCTACCCGTAACTTTGTGTGTTAAACTTGATCAATAATTAAGGCCAAGATACACCCCCCTAATTGTTGATCCAAGTTTGCTTCTTGATCTTCCATGTCTTGGCTTCTCTTGCACGACTAATCACCTTCTTCTTCTTCATTCGCTCCTCGTGACATGTTTTTCAAAACGGCTTTTCCCTTTTGATCGTTCTTCTTGTCCAAGCCTAGACACGCAAGAATCCTAGTGATTCCATCGCGTTCTCTTCTAGAACCGGGATCCTGCAGGCAATCTTCGTTCTCCGACTCGACCTTGTTGGCATCCAAAAGTGAAAATCTGGGCATATCCCTCCTTCCTGAAACAACATTGATCACGATTCAATTGTAACGGATTTCTTGTTCGTGCTCTCCATATATCTTCAAAGTCTCCTTTGACTTTGAAATTTCTTCTTGGTCCTCCATGCCCATCTGGCGTCGAACCCGTAACCCCTTCATCGACCATCACCGATTTGCCTTTGTCCGCAACTTCGTTTTGCAGATTCAACTTCGAAAAACCCGATGTCACCCCCTTGCCTCTTGCGTCGGACTGGTGCACTCGGTTCCAACCTTCCGAATTGAACTTCACGCGATGAATCACACCCCCTTTCACTGCAATCGATGATGACGATGGAGATTCGTCTGTCTCCCCGCTGAAAACAAACCTATTTCTTCTTCATGTTCAACTTAATTCAAAAAATCCAAATCTTGAATTCTTGAATAATCGTTCTTCGAATTCATGTACCAAAAATGATTAACACCCGTCTAGCGTTAAAAACTCGAAGCACTCCTTCGCACGCCAATTTTGAAATCCTTTGATTTCAATTTACCAAAAAGATCAAACCCTCGTCCTTTTTCCTTTTGATCACATCAAACAAAAAAAAAAATTCTTTTGTTCCTTTTCGTTCGATCCCTACGTCAACAAAAGGAAAAAGGATTTCCTTTGTTTTCCCCTTTCTTTGTCGTTGATCACAGCCAAAACAAAGGAAAAGAATCCTTTTAATCCTTTTTTTCCTTGATCACAACAAAAGGCAAAACCCAAAAAATGGCCCTTTCGCCCGTCTTCTTCTCGCCCGATCACAACAGCAGTGACACCCCACAATTCCGGTGCACGCAATCTCGCCAATCAAACAATCAAACAATCAAACACTCCCTATTCTTCGTTGATTGCGACAGTCAAAACAAAACACAATTCGCCAAAAACTCGATCGAACGGTGGGTTCAAAACAGAAACCTTTCTGCGATATTTTGATGAATACCGCAAACACGAATCCAACAACGATGATGAAATCGATTGATTTATAGAGCCTTCGACTCTGATACCATTTATTGGTCCCTCTGGATCACGAATCAATCATCGAATCATCATCAAGCATGGACACGAATCAGAGAGACCGGAATTTTTATTGATGGAATATCACATTCGATTACATTCGTTCTGCCTATACATCGATATATATATACATACGACATGGCGGTTGAAGTCGGTTGAAACTGGTTGTAGACTTTCAACTTTGACACTTACAACCCCTGAACTAACAACAAATACACAAAGATACTAAACTATATTTTCTAGTAATTACATAATCTACCCGTAACTTTGTGTGTCAAACTTGATCAATAATTAAGGCAAACAAAAAGTTGTGAGTCTATCTCACCTCCTTTACACGTGCCACTTTCTAAAGACAGTTGTAAAGAAAGAAAAGAAGCTCCTGTAGTGTATGACCTCACCCGATTTTCCAATGGTAACTTCGGTAAAACAAACGGATGAAAGATGAAAGATCAGAGGAAAATAAAGAAGACCAATGATAAGAAAAAGACATAAAGCAAAACGTGAAACAGAGAATAAGTAAGAAAGAGAAGGGTGCATAAAAAGGATGAAAGATGAAAGATCAGAGGAAAATAAAGAAGACCAAAGATAAGAAAAAGACATAAATCAAAGCGTGAAACAGAGAATAAGTAAGAAAGAGAAGGGAGCATAAAAATAATGAAAGATGAAAGATCAAGGGAAAATAAAGAAGACCAAAGATAAGAAAGAGACATAAAGCAAAGTGTGAAACAGAGAATAAATAAGAGAATAAATAAGAAAGAGAATGGAGCATAAAAAAGAGTGAAAAGTTGTGAGTCCTTCTTACCTCCTTTACACGTGCCACTTTCTAAAGACAGTTGTAAAGAAAGAAAAGAAGCTCCTCTAGTTTAAGACCTCACCCGATTTTCCGATGGTAACTTCGGTAAAACAGACGGATGAAAGATGAAAGATAAGAGGAAAATAAAGAAACCAAAGATAAGAAAAAGACATAAAGCAAAGCATGAAACAGGGAATAAGTAAGAAAGAGAAAAGAGCATAAAAAGTATGAAAGATGAAAGATCAGAGGAAAATAAAGAAGACCAAAGATAAGAAAGAGACATAAAACAAAGTGTAAAATAGAGAATAAGTAAGAAAGAGAAAGGAGCATAAAAAAAGTGAAAAGTTGTGAGTCTATCTCACCTCCTTTATGCGTGCCACTTTCTAAAGACAATTGTAAAGAAAGAAAAGAAGCTCCTATAGTGTAAGACCTCACCCGATTTTCCGATGGTAACTTCGGTAAAACAGACGGATGAAAGATGAAAGATCAGAGGAAAATAAAGAAGACCAATGATAAGAAAAAAACATAAAGCAAAGCGTAAAACAGAGAATAAGTAACAAAAAGAGAAGGGAGCATAAAAATGATGAAAGATGAAAGATCAAAGGAAAATAAAGAAGACCAACGATAAGAAAGAGACATAAAGCAAAGTGTGAAACATAGAATAAGTAAGAAAAAGAAGGGAGCATAAAAAGAGTGAAAAATTGTGAGTCTATATCACCTCCTTCACACGTGCCACTTTCTAAAGACACTTGTAAAGAAAGAAAAGAAGCTAATGTAGTGTAAGACCTCACCCGATTTTCTGATGGTAACTTCGGTAAAACAGACGGATGAAGGATGAAAGATCAGAGGAAAATAAAGAAGACCAATGATAAGAAAACGACATAAAGCAAAGCGTGAAACTGGTAATAAGTAAGAAAGAGAAGAGAGCATAAAAAGGATGAAAGATGAAAGATCAGAGGAAAATAAAGAAGACCAAGGATTAGAAAGTGACATAAAGCAAAGTGTGAAACAGAGAATAAGTAAGAAAGAGAAAGGAGCATAAAAAAAGTGAAAAGTTGTGTGTCTATCTCACCTCCTTTACACGTGCCACATTCTATAGACAATTGTAAAGAAATAAAAGAAGCTCCTGTAGTGTAAGACCTTACCCGATTTTCCGATGGTAACGTCGTTAAAACAAACGGATGAAAGATGAAAGATCAGAGGAAAATAAAGAAGACCAAAGATAAGAACAAAACATAAAGCAAATCGTGAAACAGAGAATAAGTAAGAAAGAGAAGAGAGCATAAAAATGATGAAAGATGAAAGATCAGAGGAAAATAAAGAAGACCAACGATAAGAAAGAGACATAAAGCAAAGTGTGAAACATAGAATAAGTAAGAAAAAGAAGGGAGCATAAAAAAGAGTGAAAAGTTGTGAGTCTATCTCACCTCCTTTACACGTGCCACTTTCTAAAGACAGTTGCAAAGAAAGAAAAGAAGCTCCTGTAGTGTAAGACCTCACCCGATTTTCCGATGGTAACTTCGGTTGTCACACCCCCAAATAACCACTAACGGAGTTTATACCGTTAAGGGGTGCGAGCAAACCAGGACCACAACCATTAGCTACAAATACTAAACGAATCAGAGTAAGTCCGAATACATTACATAAAATAAAGTCTCAAAATACGCAGCGGAAAATATTGGCCTAGCACTAACCACGTGCTTTACAAATTCATTGTTTTAAATTCCCGAATAATGTTTAACCAAAAATAAAATGTCCTCTTGTGCCATGCCAACCCACTCCGGATACTCCTCAACGATCTGTAAAAGTTTAAACCACGCAAGTGTCAACCTAAGGGTTGGTGAGTTCACAGTGGGCTTGTCATGCAGTGGCCCGGTCTCAAAATCATAATTGTGTCAACGTATACTTATGTAATATTCATTTGTGAAAAGCAATACTTTGTGATATTCATAATCATAGTATTGTGGTGTAGTAAAAGTAATGTCCGTAACATACGTTATCGAGTATGTACTAGTTTGTATAGTTAAAGTGCTCAACCGATATCGCGGGTAGCTAATCCGTTGTTCCATGCACTAAGGAAGTTTGTACCAAAGCTGACTATTATTGTAGTGGCAGCGCCATCATCTATTTTGTTTTGCGGACCTACGTCATCGCGGCTTTGCCTCCCCCGTGTCCTCTCGGGACCACGGTCAGATAGGCTGATATTGTACCTCCGTGCACTTCCCGTGTCACGAGGCGGAGTTTGTCAAACTCCAGTAGATCTACCCAACATCCCCTCGCTTTACAATTAATGGTACAGTTAAGTTGAGGACTTTTTCAGTTATAAGGCAATCCTTAGAAATCATGTGATATCATGTGGTTAGACTTTAACCTACACTAGCCATATTAAAACGGTTTACTTTGGGTTCTCATGAATCCCGAAAACATTTTCAGTTTCGTTTTAGAAATAGTTGTTTAAGTATTTCACAAGTGCTTCCCATAAAACACTCCAAGTTCATCAAGTGGGTGCCAAGCACTCCTAAGTTTTCAAGTTCGTCAGAGAGTTGCATAGCACTCTTAAGGTTGTCAACATTGTTTTTCATTAAGTTATTCAGTGTGACCCAAACGGGTTCACGGTAAATGGGTTAGTGACACTCACCTTTGGTTGCACTGCTACACTTGCTAAGTAATCCAAATATTGTTTGCTTAACGAAGACCTAGGAACACGTTTAGGTCTTAAGTATTAGTTTGTGTCTAATATTTAACTCACGTCACTATGGCCCATAACATAGCACGTTGGAACTATGACACGACATACCGACACACGACACCGATGGTTGATCATAAAACGAGGGTTCACATAACTCAGAAATCAAGGCATGTTTCATTATTGCATAATCATGTAAGTCATAGCATAACATTCAGACAAGTTGCACAAGTTTGGGTTTTGGTCTGGTCTCAGTTTCGCTACACAGTTTCGCTATAGTTTCGCTACCTAGTTTCGCTACACAGTTTCGCTGTGTGCACGGGCAGCATTTTCGCTGGGTAATACCCGATGACACAGTTTCGCTAGCTAGTTTCGCTCGAAACTGATGACACAGTTTCGCTAGCCTAGCTTCGCTCGAAACTGGTTTGAACTTTCGTTCAGGTTGGTTCGCTCGGTAGTTTCGTTCGAGCAGGTCTACCTAGTTTTCGCGGGCGACACTATAGTTTCGCCACATAGTATCGCTGGATGAATATATATACAGTTTCGCTGTATAGTTTCGCCCAGAGAACAGCTCAGTTTCGCTGGTCACGGAAAACACATAAATCAGCCTAAAAATCAATCTAACAGCTTCCATATTTCATGTGATTCAATATTTAGCATGCATAACCCTTTACCAACATCAAACAACAAGATTTAACACCTTAAACATGGGTTTTCACATTCAAATTACCAAAAAACACATTTTAAACCTAAAATGACCTAACTAGCATGAATCTTTATTATGGTTTGATTTCAAACGTAAAGTTACAGACTTTATGATAGATCTAGCCTTCCTAAGCATCATATCAGAAGATCAAGTGATTACATGAAGATCTAAGCATGCTTTTAAAGAAAACACATAGAAAATGCATAAAGGTTGGTTTTGGGACTCACGATTCGATCTAGGGTCCGAATGGATGATGTCTCGAGGCTGAGATCGCGTCGACTCGTGGTGCTTCTCGATTGACTAGAAATTCCAGGAGTGTGTGTGTGTGTTTAGTGTGGAGTATGCAAAATGATGAAGATTAGGGTTTTATGGTCTTTATATCAGGAGCTAGTTTCGCTGGCAGTTTCGCTGGCCAAGCGAAACTGGCTCTGAACTCATGCAAGTCAAATAGTCTAGCCGACTACCGAGCGAATCTATAGTTTCGCCCGGTAGTTTCGCTGGCAACAAAAAGGGGCAAATTTTCATTTTATTCTTAATACTAAATCATGCGTTTAAGTCACATTGCACATAATGACCATAAATAAATAAACACATAACACATATGGACGGGTTCGGTGATCAACCAAAGGTCGTGGACGTATTCGGCCTAGTTAAGCATTAGTTACTAAGTTAACACTTATAACGTAACTAACGGAGATTGTCTAACGGAAGTTAACCTTGGAATTCTCGGATGTCACATCATCCCCTTGTAAATGGAATTTTCGTCCCGAAAATTATTCTTGCGTTGTAGCGTTCGCAGCTTCGGCTGTCGTTGTTGCTGTTGTTGCTGGGGAAAGAAAGCAAAAGTTTTAGGGTTGCCACATCGGTAAAACAAACGGATGAAAGATGAAAGATCAGAGGAAAATAAAGAAAACCAAAGATAAGAAAAAGACATAAAGCAAAGCGTGAAACATGGAATAAGTAAGAAAGAGAAAGGAGCATAAAAAGGATGAAAGATGAAAGATTAGAGGAAAATAAAGAAGACCAACGATAAGAAAGAGACATAAAACAAAGTGTGAATCAGAGAATAAGTAAGAAAGAGAAAGGAGCATAAAAAAAGTGAAAATTTGTGAGTCTATCTCACCTCCTTTACACGTGCCACTTTCTAAAGACAGTTGTAAAGAAAGAAGAGAAGCTCCTGTAGTGTAAGACCTCACCCGATTTTCCGATTGTAACTTCGGTAAAACAGACGGATGAAAGATGAAAGATCAGAGGAAAATAAAGAAGACCAATGATAAGAAAAATACATAAAGCAAAGTGTGAAACAGGCAATAAGTAAGAAAGAGAAGAGAGCATAAAAAGGATGAAAGATGAAAGATCAGAGGAAAATAAAGAAGACCAAAGATAAGAAAGAGAAATAAAGCAAAGTGTGAAACAGAGAATGAGTATGAAAGAGAAAGGAGCATAAAAACAAAATGAAAAGTTGCGAGTCTATCTCACCTCCTTTACACGTGCCACTTTCTAAAGACAGTTGTAAAGAAAGAAAACAAGCTCCTGTAGTGTAAGACCTCATCCGATTTTCTGATGGTAACTTCGGTAAAACAGACGGATGAAAGATGAAAGATCAGAGGAAAATAAAGAAGACCAATGATAAGAAAACGACATAAAGCAAAGCGTGAAACTGGTAATAAGTAAGAAAGAGAAGAGAGCATAAAAAGGATGAAAAATGAAAGATCGGAGGAAAATAAAGAAGACCAAAGATAAGAAAGTGACATAAAGCAAAGTGTGAAACAGAGAATAAGTTAGAAAGAGAAAGGAGCATAAAAAAAGTGAAAAGTTGTGAGTCTATCTCACCTTCTTTACACGTGCCACTTTCTAAAGACAATTGTAAAGAAATAAAAAAAGCTCCTGTAGTGTAAGACCTCACCCAATTTTCCGATGGTAACTTCGGTAAAACAAACGGATTAAAGATGAAAGATCAGAGGAAAATAAAGAAGACCAAAGATAAGAAAAAAACATAAAGCAAAGCGTGAAACAGAGAATGAGTAAGAAAGAGAAGAGAGCATAAAAATGATGAAAGATGAAAGATCAGAGGAAAATAAAGAAGACCAAAGATAAGAAAGAGTCATAAAGCAATGTGTGAAACAGAGAACAAGTAAGAAAGAGAAAGGAGCATATAAAAAAGTGAAAAGTTGTGAGTCTATCTCACCTCCTTTACACGTGCCACTTTCTAAAGAAAATTGTAAAGAAAGAAAAGAAGCTCCTGTAGTGTAATACCTCACCCGATTTTCCGATGGTAACTTCGGTAAAACAGATGGATGAAAGATGAAAGATCAGAGGAAAATAAAGAAGACCAAAGATAAGAAAAAGACATAAAGCGAAGCGTGAAACCGTGAATGAGTAAGAAAGAGAAGGGAGCATAAAAAGGATGAAAGATGAAAGATCGGAGGAAAATTAAGAAGACCAAAGATAAGAAAGAGACATAAAGCAAAGTGTGAAACAGAGAATAAGTAAGAAAGAGAAAGGAGCATAAAAAAGTGAAAAGTTGTGAGTCTATCTCACGTCCTTTACATGTGCCACTTTCTAAAGACAATTGTAAAGAAAGAAAAGAAGCTCCTGTAGTGTAAGACCTCACCCGATTTTCCAATGGTAACTTCCGTAAAATAGACGGATGAAAGATGAAAGATCAGAGGAAAATAAAGAAGACCAATAATAAGAAAACGACATAAAGCAAAGTGTGAAACAGAGAATTAGTAAGAAAGAGAAGGGAGCATAAAAAGGATGAAAGATGAAAGATCAGAGGAAAATAAAGAAGACCAAAGATAAGAAAGAGTCATAAAGCAATGTGTGAAACAGAGAATACGTAAGAAAGAGAAAGGAGCATATAAAAAAGTGAAAAGTTGTGTGTCTATCTCACCTCCTTTACACGTGCCACTTTCTAAAGAAAATTGTAAAGAAAGAAAAGAAGCTCATGTAGTGTAAGACCTCATCCGATTTTCCGATGGTAACTTCGCTAAAACAGACGGATGAAAGATGAAAGATCAGAGGAAAATAAAGAAGACCAAAGATAAGAAAAAGAGATAAAGCGAAGCGTGAAACCGTGAATAAGTAAGAAAGAGAAGGGAGCACAAAAAGGATGAAAGATCGGAGGAAAATTAAGAAGACCAAAGATAAGAAAGAGACATAAAGCAAAGTGTGAAACATAGAATAAGTAAGAAAGAGAAAGGAGCAAAAAAGAAAGTGAAAAGTTGTGAGTCTATCTCACGTTCTTTACACGTGCCACTTTCTAAAGACAATTGTAAAGAAAGAAAAAAGCTCCTGTAGTGTAAGACCTCACCCGATTTTCCAATGGTAACTTCGGTAAAACAGACGGATGAAAGATGAAAGATCAGAGGAAAATAAAGAAGACCAATAATAAGAAAACGACATAAAGTAAAGTGTGAAATAGAGAATTAGTAAGAAAGAGAAGGGAACATAAAAAGGATGAAAGATGAAAGATCAGATGAAAATAAAGAAGACCAAAGATAAGAAAGAGACATAAAGCAATGTGTGTAACAGAGAATAAATAAGAAAGACAAGGGATCATAAAAAGAGTGAAAAGTTGTGAGTCTATCTCACCTCCTTTACACGTGCCACTTTCTAAAGACAATTATAAAGAAAGAAGCTCCTGTAGTGTAAGACCTCACCCGATTTTCCGATGGTAACTTCGGTAAAATAGACGGATTAAAGATGAAAGATCAGCGGAAAATAAAGAAGACCAAAGATAAGAAAAAAACATAAAGCAAAGCATGAAACCATGAATAAGTAAGAAAGAGAATGGAGCATAAAAAGGATGAAAGGAAATGGAGCATAAAAAGGATGAAATATGAAAGATCAGAGGAAAATAAAGAAGAACAAATATAAGAAAGAGACATAAAGCAAAGTGTGAAACAGAGAATAAGTAAGAAGAGAAAGGAGCATAAAAAAGAGTGAAAAGTTGTGAGTCTATCTCGCCTCATTTACACGTGCCACTTTCTAAAGAAAGTTGTAAAGAAAGAAAAGAAGCTCCTGTAGTGTAAGACCTCACCCGATTTTCCAATAGTAACTTCGGTAAAACAGACGGGTGAAAGATGAAAGATCAGAGGAATATAAAGAAGACCAATGATAAGAAAAAGACATAAAGCAAAGCGTGAAATAGAGAATAAATAAGAAAGAGAATGGAGCATAAAAAGGATTAAAGATGAAAGATCAGTGGAAAATAAAGAAGACCAAAGATAAGAAAGAGACATAAATGTGTGAAACAGAGAATAAGTAAGAAAGAGAAGGGAGCATAAAAAGAGTGAAAAGTTGTGAGTCTATCTCACCTTCTTTACACGTGCCACTTTCTAAAGACAGTTATAAAGAAAGAAAAGAAGCTCCTGTAGTGTAAAACCTCACCCGATTTTCGTATGGTAACTTCGGTAAAACAGACGGATGAAAGATGAAAGATCAGAGGAAAATAAAGATAACCAAAGATAAGAAAAAAACATTAAGCAAAGCGTGTAACCGTGAATAAGTAAGAAAGAGAATGGAGCATAAAAAAAGTGTAAAGTTGTGAGTCTATCTCACCACCTTTACACGTGCCACTTTCTAAAGACAGTTATAAAGAAAGAAAAGAAGCTCCTGTAATGTAAGACCTCACCCGGTTTTCCGATGGTAACTTCGGTAAAACAGACGGATGAAAGATGAAGGATCAAAGGAAAATAAAGAAGACCAACGATAAGAAAATGACATAAAGCAAAGCGTGAAACAGGGAATAAGTAAGAAAGAGAAGAGAGCATAAAAAGGATGAAAGATGAAAGATCAGAGGAAAATAAAGAAGACCAAAGATAAGAAAGAGACATAAAGCAAAGTGTGAAACATAGAATAAGTAAGAAAGATAAAGGAGCATAAAAAAAAGTGAAAAGTTTGTGAGTCTTGATGTGTTCGGAACGGCTCTAAAAATACTATAAAAACCTAGACCTAAACCTAGACCTAGACACACCTAATTTTACCGAAAATACCTAAACTAAACCGAACCCTAAGGCAAGTGTACCTGTCGGATTGTAGCTAAGCTAAGGTAAGACCGGGAATATCGAACCCTAGAGACACTCTATAGACAAAAATAACCTAGACTTAAGAAATGGAAATACTGAGTAGTTTGATTTGGTTTTTTGGATTGAATTAAGATTTAACTAACTTTACTAACACTAACGAACGACAGCAAAACAACCTTGAGGAAACTACCAAAAGAGAGAAGACACCACCTAGACCTGGAATCCCTAATAATACCTATAACCGAACCTGACCTTGACAATTCTGATGGATCCTAGTTCACCTTTTAAGTCCTTCCTAGTACTTGCTTCTAACGCTCGAACAGGAGTTCACCTTTTAAGTACTTCCTACCTCAATTAGTCCTAACCACCTCTGAACTTAATCTCGGGCACCTTATACCTAACAGGAGCTACCACTAGCCAACGATAATGACTCGGAATAGCAAGCTAGACAAACAACCTAGGGAATTTCCTTTTGGGACAACTCGATCCTAAGCAATTAACCAACCCGACTACCTGATAGCTATCACCCTTTTAAGTCTATTTAGCTAGCAACACACAAGAATCAAATAACCAATTATTAACTAAACCTATGACTACAATTAAGCAATCACATCAACATGCAAGATCGACCTACAAGTTAACTACTTTACCCAAACCGGAAGACATCCGCAAGCAAAGCAAGATATAATCAATAACTAGCAATTCAATTCAAGTATATTCATGCATCATCACAGAAAATTAATGGGACTTAATAGAAAACAAACATCAATCAAATTGCCAAAGGTCAAGAACGACTATAAACATTAAAAGTTCATCAATTGGTCTAGGTGGTGGTATGGAATTAGCCAACCACCATAATCAAAGTAGAAGAAACCATAAAGACAAAATCTTTAACCCTAAACATGGTTTTTGAACTAATTGAATACGATAATCAAAAGAATAAACCAAACCGGATGATTGAAGTTATTGTGGATTAATGACTCCGGGTTGATCTCCCCTTGATTTCACCTTCTCTGCCTTCGAAAATCGCCTTTCAGCCCCTCTCTGGTCGAACGCAGGTGCAGAATCACCAATTGAAACCCTAAAATCGAATTTATATCAATTAAGCAAAATTTGCGGGTTCTGAGGCTGTAGGCGTATCGCCTACTGCCTCCATTCTCCCAGGCGATACGCCTGGGACTAGCTACGCGACAGTTTAGTCGGTCAAACCGACTAACGACCTCTGTTGACCACCTGGTTTCATGCGTATCGCCTGCAAAGCCTCTCTCCCCAGGCGATACGCCTGGGGACTCCTTTTCAGCACTTCTTCTTTATTTTCTCTTGTTTTAATCCTCCGCTTCGCTCTAGCTTCCTTGTTGCCCCAGGACTTTATTAGAATCCTACAAAAACATATAAAACACATAGATAAAGACTCAAGGACTCAATTTAACTAAAAACAACTAAAACAAAAGACAAATCAACTTAAATTGACCCAAAAATATAAAGAAAAGACCCCGGAAATGAGATGTGTTTGCAACACATCAAGTCTATCTCACCTCCTTTACACGTGCCACTTTCTAAAGACAATTGTAAAGAAAGAAAAGAAGCTCCTGTAGTGTAAGACCTCACCCGATTTTCTGATAGTAACTTCGGTAAAACAGACGGGTGAAAGATGAAAGATCAGAGGAAAATAAAGAAGACCAATGATAAGAAAAAAACATAAAGCAAAGCGTGAAATAGAGAATTAGTAAGAAAGAGAAGGGAACATAAAAAGGATGAAAGACGAAAGATCAGAGGAAAATAAAGAAGACCAAAGATAAGAAAGAGACATAAATGTGTGAAACAGAGAATAAGTAAGAAAGAGAAGGGAGCATAAAAAAGAGTGAAAAGTTGTGAGTCTATCTCACCTCCTTTACATGAGCCACTTACCAAAGACAGTTATAAAGAAAGAAAAGAAGCTACTGTAGTGTAAGACCTCACCCGATTTTTCCGATGGTAACTTCGGTAAAACAGACAGATGAAAGATGAAAGATCAGAGGAAAATAAAGAAGACCAAAGATAAGAAAAAGACATAAAGCAAAGTGTGAAACCGTGAATAAGTAACAAAGAGAAGGGAGCATAAAAAGGATGAAAGATGAAAGATCAGAGGAAAATAAAGAAGACCAAAGATAAGAAAGCGACATAAAGCAAAGTGTGAAACATAGAATAAGTAAGAAAGATAAAGGAGCAAAAAAAAAGTGGAAAGTTTGTGAGTCTATCTCACCTCCTTTACACGTGCCACTTTCTAAAGACAATTATAAAGAAAGAAAAGAAGCTCCTGTAGTGTAAGACCTCACCCGATTTTCCGATGGTAACTTCGGTAAAACAAACGGATGAAAGATGAAAGATCAGAGGAAAATAAAGAAGACCAATGATAAGAAAACGACATAAAGCAAAGTGTGAAACAGAGAATTAGTAAGAAAGAGAAGGGAGCATAAAAAGGATGAAAGATGAAAGATCAAAGGAAAATAAAGAAGACCAAAGATAAGAAAGAGACATAAAACAATGTGTGAAACAGAGAATACGTAAGAAAGAGAATGGAGCATAAAAAAAGTGTGAAAAGTTGTGAGTCTGTCTCACCTCCTTTACACGTGCCACTTTCTAAAGACAGTTATAAAGAAAGAAAAGAAGCTCCAATAGTGTAAGACCTCACCCGATTTTTCGATGGTAACTTCGATAAAACAGACGGATGACAGATTAAAGATCAGAGGAAAATAAAGAAGAACAAAGATAAGAAAAAAACATAAAGCAAAGCGTCAAACCGTGAATAAGTAAGAAAAAGAATGGAGCATAAAAAGGATGAAAGATGAAAGATCAGAGGAAAATAAAGAAGACCAAAGATAAGAAAGCGACATAAAGCAAAGTGTGAAACAGAGAATAAGTAAGAAAGAGAAAGGAGCATAAAAAAAGTGCAAAGTTGTGAGTCTATCTCACCTCCTTTACACGTGCCACTTTCTAAAGACAATTATAAAGAAAGAATAGAAGCTCCTGTAGTGTAAGACCTCACCCAATTTTCCGATGGTAACTTCGGTAAAACAGACGGATGAAAGATGAAAGATCAGAGGAAAATAGAGAAGACCAATGATAAGAAAACGACATAAAGCAAAGCGTGAAACAGGGAATAAGTAAGAAATAGAAGAGAGCATAAAATGATGAAAAGATGAAAGATCAGAGGAAAATAAAGAAGACCAAGGATAAGAAAGAGCCATAAAGCAAAGTGTGAAACATAGAATAAGTAAGAAAGAGAACGGAGCATTAAAAAGAGTGAAAAGTTATGAGTCTATCTCACCTCCTTTACACGTGCCACTTTCTAAAGACAATTATAAAGAAAGAAAAGAAGCTCCTATAGTGTAAGATCTCACCCGATTTTCCGATGGTAACTTCGATAAAACAGACGGATGAAAGATTAAAGATCAGAGGAAAATAAAGAAGACCAAAGATAAGAAAAAAACATAAAGCAAAGCGTGAAACAGTGAATAAGTAAGAAAGAGAATGGAGCATAAAAATGATGAAAGATGAAAGATCAGAGGAAAATAAAGAAGACCAAAGATAAGAAAGAGACATAAAGCAAAGTGTGAAACAGAGAATAGTAAGAAAAAGAAAGGAGCATAAAAAAAGTGAAATGTTGTGAGTCTATCTCACGTCCTTTACACGTGCCACTTTCTAAAGAGAGTTATAAAGAAAGAAAAGAAGCTATTGTTGTGTAAGACCTCACCCGATTTTCCGATGGTAAAGTCGGTAAAACAGACGGGTGAAAGATGAAAGATCAGAGGAAAATAAAGAAGTCCAAAGATAAGAAAAAGACATAAAGCAAAGCGTGAAACCGTGAATAAGTAAGAAAGATATGAACCTTATTGGTATATTTAAAATATGAAATCCCAAATCAAGTCGATATTTATGTGCCACCCTAAGCTTAGGACACTTTGACCAATCTATCCGAATCCTCGGTGTAGTGACAATCCTGCATCCGGGCCTACGGTTTTGGTCAAAATTAATTAGGCTTTTTGCATGAAAATTTCTAAATCTTGCTTTTTCTTTTAGACGCCATCAAGTACTTCCGATTCCGCCCTACCTCCTCCCTATTTTCCCTTAAGTCCACCCTTGAGAAGGAAAGACTCAACAATATCAATTTCATGGATTGGTATCATAACCTAAAAATTGTTCTCACGGTTGAAAAGAAGTTTTATGTTCTTGAGAACCCAATCCCTTAAGAACCCATTGATCACAACAGTACTGATCATGCAAGATGGGTCAGGCATGTTGATGATTATCAGACTGTGACGTGTCTTATGCTGGAAACAGTGATCCTTGAACTTCAGAGGAACATGGTTGACAAGAAAGCATATGAAATAAGTGTGCAGCTGAAAGGGATGTTTCAGCAGCATGCTCGACACATGCTCATGTACTGAAAATGAACAACTATATTATCCTTAACTCACTGCCCAAGTCATATGATCAGTTCGTCTTCAACTATAATATGAATGGTCTGGATAAGAGTCCAGCAGCTCTGCATCATATGCTTAAGACTGCTGAAACTAATATTCCAGTCAAAACAGGAAGTGGGACAAATCCTGTGCTTATGATTCGAGATGGCAAAATTGGTAAGAAAGCTAATAGAGCTAATGACAAAGGCAGGGAAAAGGGCAAGGGCAGAAAACAAGAATCTCTCAAAGGAAGTTCTCAGAAGGATGCCAAATGATTCTACCGCAATGAAACAGGGCACTGGAAGAGGATCTGTCCTAAATACCTAGCTGAGTTGAAACTCAAGAAGCTTACTATCGAAGGAGGGTCCTCAGATATTCATGTTATAGAGTCATTTTCTTTATCTAGAAAATCTTGGGTGTTTGACACCGGATGTGGTACTCACATATGTAATGATTTGCAGGGACTAAGAAAACATAGAGATCTGAAGCAGGGCGACTTGGATCTGCACGTTGGCAACGGGCAGAAAGTTGCTGTGAAAGCCATAGGAGATTCTACTTTAAATTTACCTAGTGGTTTGAACATTATTTTGAATAACTGTTGTTATGTCCCTAGTGTGACTAGAAACATTATTTCTCTATTTGCTTTGAAAAGACAAGGTTTTAAGTATGTTTTTAATGTTGAGGGTGATTCCGTTTCTGCATACTTTAATGATATGTTTTGTTTTGAAGCAAGACCACACAATGGGATCTATGAGGTAGATACCAATGTTAACATGAGATAGAACATCTCCAATAAACGTGCTAGGACTATGTCAATGACACGTTTAGGTGGCATAGTCGACTAGGATACATAAACAAGAATCGCATAAAGAAACTCCAAACTGCCGGGATATTAGAACCCATTGGTTCAGAGTATTTTAATACATGTGAGTCATGTTTAAATGGCAAGTTGACCAAGTCGCCTTTCTTAAATTTCGATCAAAGGGCGAAGATCTGCTATGACTCATACACACTGTTGTAGGCGGACCTTTCAGGACAATGTCAAGAAATATAGAAAGGTACTTCGTTACAGTTACTGATGATTACAGTAGATATGGATATGTCTATCTCATGCGTCATAAACACGAAACATTTGAAAAGTTAAAAGAATACCAGAACGAAGTACAAAACCAGCTTGGTAAAACAATTAAATACCTTCGATCAGATCGAGGTGACGAATATCTAAGTGAGGAATTCGACGTACACTGTAACACCCCAACCCGAATAGGGCTGACATGTCACTCATACAGTAAACAGAGATAGCAACAATCCAAAAGTACTTAATAAAATACTTAAAATCCAAAAACAATTCCGGGTTTTTAAAATGAAAACATGTCAAGTTCAAAGAAAGAAATAAGTTAAAATAAATAAAGTTTTAAAAACTCTTGCACTTCTCTCGTCCTATTCAGTTTTACTCTCTCTTGATCTCTTTCCCCTTTTCCCCAGAAGCACCTGTCATAATAATAAAGAAGACACAAGAAAAGAAAAACGGTTGAGCCAAAAATTGCTCAGTAACGGTGGAACAATAGCTGTACAATGTAACAACGAGGATAAAACAAATATACGACTCAGAAGAAATAAATGAGACGTATCAATAAGGAAATACCCATTTGAGCCAGTAACAGTAACAGTAACAATATGTACATTGGCTGCAGCCCTAATGTACCAATAATGTGATATGGGAGTGTGGGCACACACACCTAACCAATTCACCAATAACAGTAATTTTCCTAGGATCGATCCATACGCCTCTAATTAACTAACTAGTGCAGCAACTTAGCACATCATTAACTACTTCGAGACGCCGTGGCTAATCGCTTTGCCACAGATAGAGCACGTCAAAAGGTGCCACAAATGACGCCCTATGGTCCCCATAGGTGGATATGCTCGGGTATTGAGGCCAAATAAAACGGTCACATATGCAAGTAATATATAAAAGTCTCTATAACCTTAACTCTAAGGTTTGTAACGATGTCCAAATATAATGGGAACATGCGATAATGAGTACAAAGGGATCTATCCTATCGCATGTAATCAATTTCAATAAAACAGTACGGTGCAATGTAACAATATTCAATGAAAACGGTATGACACTAATCATTCGATAAGGCAAATACAATAATTCCACTTTGAAGCAATGAATTACGAACTCAACAAAAACAAATAAAGAAGCTATGAGGGAAGGGTCGAAAAACCGCACCTCGGCTTATAAGCACAAAGAAATAGATACTAAGGTAATGCTATGCCGACGTCAAGAATAACGAGGACCTACAGTTAATTACGTTTAATTATAGTTAATTATCATTTGTTATTTGTTATGTTCTTACCATATGTTTTATATCATTGAAAAACCACTTATGCCCACACTGGTTTGTCATGTAATTTGAAAGGATTGAAAATAGCATAAACATTCACTTTATTGTTGGTGAAATAGTTTAAAAAAAAAGAAACAAACAAAACCCAATTTGTGTGCATAGAAACGTGGTTCTGTACCATCACCCATTAATCCTCCATCCAAAATTAATATGATTTTGAAAAGCATGCACACTTCTTTTAAGTTAAAACCCACCCTCCATTGTTTTAATTTAGCTTTTAAGAATCGAAATCATGTTTGAGGGTTAACTTTAGTAAACACAGTATCCACCCCTTGCATGAACTCGTATGTGTATTTAAACTCTAAGTGGCAGAAAACAAGAAAGAACGGTCTCAATTGCAATTAGGGTAGTCGAGCATAGATGATTAACGAAAGGAAAAAATGGTTACCTCGATGAACACGTCCGAAACAGATGTACACTGGTGCGTGTCTAGACTCAACGAGCAAGGAGAACCAAAGCGTTTTGTGATGCGACTGGAGTTGTAAGCTGGTGTGTTACAGGACTGCCAAGAACCGATCACGTAACGAGGGACGGTCGGAAGATGTCAACAACTATACACACCGTATTAGAGCTAATTAAGCATATACGTAGAGGATTCAAAATCCTTACCTGATTGACGTCAAACACGATGGAACAGAAGCGGCACACTACCGCGGCGGCTTGTTCGTCACCTAAATGGTAGGAGGAGGCGAGGCCGAATATTTGTAGGAGCTGTGTTTACGAGGCTGCGTTCCTGAATCCGTGACCGAATGAGAGATTTTACGGGTCAGCGGTAAGCTCTGGTGGTTTAGTGAACCAACACGGCTGGCGCGGTGGTGAATGGCGACGACGTAGTAGGCGGAGTGCGAGCAACAGTAACAGTCTAGGAGAAGAACAGAGCATAAACCAAAGACGCCAATCGGGTGAGGTTGAGGAAACGAGTTGTTTGATGGGGTTTTAAGATGGGTTTTATCATGATTTGGTGGTTTCGATTTGTGATCATTA
>JBCNJP010000012.1:25698136-25717318 GCA_039602395.1 Deinandra increscens subsp. villosa | reverse complement strand
CATAAAGCAAAGTGTGAAACAGAGAATAAGTAAGAAAAAGAAGGGAACATAAAAAAGAGTGAAAAGTTGTGAGTGTATCTCCCCTCCTTTACACGTGACACTTTCTAAAGACAGTTATAAAGAAAGAAAAGAAGCTCCTGTAGTGTAAGACCTCACCCGATTTTCTGATGGTAACTTCTGTAAAACAGACGGATGAAAGATAAAAGATCAGAGGAAAATAAAGAAGACCAAAGATAAGAAAAAGACATAAAGCAAAGCGTGAAACCGTGAATAAGTAAGAAAGAGAAGGGATGTCACACCCCCAAATAACCACTAACGGAGTTTATACCGTTAAGGGGTGCGAACAAACCAGGACCACAACCATTAGTTACAAATACTAAACGAATCAGAGTTAAGTCCAATGTTCATAAATACAACAGTTTAAAATACGCAGCGGAATAAAAACATAAGTCTCTCAGCACTAACCACGTGCTTTAATTACAAAACATAAATTGTCGTTAAATTCCCGAATTTAGTTTAAAATAAAAAAAGTAAGTATCTTCTTGTGCCATGCCAACCTCCAGTGGATACTCTTCAACGATCTGCAAAAGTGAAAACCACACAAGTGTCAACCTAACGGTTGGTGAGTTCACGGTGGGCATGACATGCATTGGCCCGGTCTCATAATCGTATTCATCAACATGTAAATAAGTAATAGATTTGCAAAACATTGCCAAGTGTTGAATTACCGAATATGCACTAGTTAAGTAAAAGTTAAAGCGGTCAACCGATATCGCGGGTAGCTAATCCGGTTTCCATGCACTAAGGAAGTCGTACTAGGGCTGAAAGCTGACGTAACAGAGTTCGGCATTTGCCGATGGTTGGTGCCTCCAGTTGTGTCCCATTTGGGAGGCCCACAACTAAAACAGGCTGATATTGAACTCCGTTCGGCCTCCAACCGGTTGGTTACACATTTGTGTACCGCGGAGCAGGGTTTGTCAAACCCTCAGTAGATCTACCCAACATCCCCTCGCTTCTCAGATCAATAGTACTAAATTGAGGACTTTTAAGTTTTTAAGGCATCCTTAGAAATCATGTGATATCATTTGGTTTAGACTTTAACCTACACTAGTCATATTAAAAATGTTTATTCTGGATTTCATTTGAAATCCTAAAAAGAGTTTAAGTGTCAAAATGGTCGTTTCCGGATTTCAATTGAAACCCCAAGGATGGACAGTTGCAAGTGCTCCCCATAAAACACTCCAACTTCCATAACAGGTATCCCATTTGGTAATACCTCAAAATGTCAGCGTTGTTTTTCGTTAAGTTCATTCGTTGTGTCCCAAACGGGCTCACAATTAAAGGGTTAGTGAAACTCACCTTAGGTTGCTCAGCTACACTTGCTAATTAATCCAAATATTGCTTAACGAAGACCTATGAACACGTTTAGGTCTTAAGTATTAGTTTTGTGTCTAATCATTAACTTATCGTCACTATGGCCCATAACATAGCACGTTGGAACTACGACACGACATAACGACACACGACACCGATGGTTGATCATAAACAAGGGTTCACATATTACAGAAATCATAGCATGTTTCATCATAGCATAATCATGTAAGTCATGGCATAGCATTCAAGTAAGTTGCACAAGTTTGGGTTTAGGTCTGGTCACAGTTTCGCTAGTCTAAATTCGCTAGGCAGTTTCGCTGTGTGCACGGGCAGCACTTTCGCTAGGCAATACCCGATGACACAGTTTCGCTAGGCTAGTTTCGCTCGAAACTGTTGGCACAGTTTCGCTAGCCTAGTTTCGCCCGAAACTGGTTTGAACTTTCGTTCAGGGAATTTCGCTCGGTAGTTTCGTCCGAGCAGGTCTACTTGGTTTACACGGCGACACTACAGTTTCGCTACATAGTGTCGCTGGATGAAGATATACATAATTTCGCTACATAATTTCGCCCAGAGAACACGCAGTGTCGCTGGTCGCGAAAAACTCACAAATCAGCCTAAAAATCAACCTAACAGCTTCCATACTTCATGTGATTCAATATTTAGCATGTATGATCATTTACCAACATAAAACAGTAAGCTTTAACACCTTAAACATGGGTTTTCATCATCAAATCACCAAAAACACATTTTAAACCTAAAATGACTAAAATGGCATAAATCTTCATTATGGATGGATTTCAAACGTAAAGTTGCAGACTTTATAACAGATCTAGCATCCCTAAACATTATCTCAGAAGCATACACGATTTCATGAAGGTTTGGTCATGCTTTAAAGTAAAACACATAGAAAACACATAGAAAACACATAGAAATGGTTTATGGGACTCACGGTTTGATCAAGGATCGATGGATGATCTTCACCAACAGAAGTGATGGCTGATCTTGATGTGTCTTGGGGCTGGTCCAGAGATTTCAGGAGAGTGTGGGTGTTTTTGGAGAAAAGGTGCAAGAAATGGGGCTTCTAGGGTTTTATGTCCTTATATAACAGGGGCTAGTTTCGCTGGCAGTTTCGCTGGCCAAGCGAAACTGGCTCTGTAAGTCTATGGTTTGGCTACCGGGCGACACTATAGTTTCGCCCGTAGTTTCGCTGGAAACCAAAAGTGACCAGTTTACATTTTTAAGCAAGATAAGCACGGTTCATGAATTGTCATGCTATTCATAATACTAAATCATGTATTTAAATCACATTGCACATAATAACTATAAATAAATGAACACATAACACATATGGGCGGGTTCGGTGATCAACCAAAGGTCGTGGACGTATTCGGCCTAGTTCTAGTTAAGCATTAGTTACTAAGTTGACACTTATAACGTAACTAACGGAATTGTCTAACGGAAGTTAACCTTGGAATTCTCGGATGTCACATCATCCCCTTGTAAATGGAATTTTCGTCCCGAAAATTATTCTTGTGTTGTAGTATTCGCAGCCTCGGCTGTCGTCGTTGCTGTGTTGCTGGGGAAAGAAAGCAAAAGTTTTAGGGTCGCCACATCCTCCTCCTGTTAAAGGAATTTTGGTCCCCAAAATTAAATCATACCTTGAGTTTCCGTGGACGTTTGCTCGAACAAGTGAGGATACTTTTTCTTCATCTGATCCTCTCGTTCCCAAGTATATTCAGGTCCACGCTTTGAGTTCCATCGAACCTTGACGATCGGAATCTTGCTACGTTTGAGGGCTTTCTCCTCGCGTCCCATGATTTCTACTGGTTGCTCAATAAATCTCAGATGTTCGTCGATTTCCAATTCCTCCAAAGGAATTATTTCAGTGTCTTCAGCCAGACATTTCTTTAGGTTAGAGACGTGAAACACGTTGTGAACTCCATCGAGTTCGGCAGGGAGTCGTAAACGGTAGGCCACCGGGCCTACTTCCCCAATGATTTCAAATGGACCGATATAGCGAGGATTCAGCTTTCCACGCTTTCCGAAGCGTATCACTCCTTTCCAGGGAGATACCTTCAATAGCACCTTGTCGCCTACCTCGAACTTCAAAGGTTTACGGCGTTTGTCGGCATAGCTCTTTTGCCTATCACGTGCTGCGGCTATCCGCTTTCTGATTTGAATAATCCGTTCAGTTGTATCATGAATGATTTCTGGTCCGGTGAGTCCCTTCTCACCCGTTTCGGCCCAACACACGGGCGATCTACATTTTCTGCCATAAAGAGCTTCAAAAGGTGCTGTACCGATGCTTGAATGATAACTGTTGTTGTAGGAGAACTCCACCAACGGAAGGTGAGCCTCCCAATCTTTACCGAAGTCGAGAACGCAAGCTCGGAGCATGTCTTCCAAAGTCTGAATAGTTCGTTCCGTCTGACCATCGGTCTGCGGGTGATAAGCTGTACTCATATCCAGTCTGGTTCCCAGTGCTTCTTGCATAGATTGCCACAGTCGGGAAGTAAATCGAGGATCTCGATCTGAGATAATGGTCTTAGGCACTCCATGACGTGCCACAATTCGGTCGATGTACAGCTTTGTTAACTTATCCATGTTATCACTTTCCTTTATCGGGATAAAATGTGCAGACTTGGTTAAACGATCAATGATAACCCAAATCGCATCCGGTCGATTTTGTTGGAACTTTTAATAAGTGTGACTGACGCCATCAAATCTATTCTCGAATAATTCGGTTGAAGAATCCATTGTGATTTGATTCAGAGACGCGGGTTGTGATGCTCGAGGCTTGCAAGTTTGGACCGAAGACGTTTTCTGGAAAAGTCAACCGTTCGGGTCAACGGTCAACGTAAAAGTCAACGGAAGATCGGTTCGAGCGAGTCAAGCTTCATATTAATTAAATCATCTTTGATTTAATTAATAATAATTATGTCATTTGTTTTATTTGTATTTAGCTCATTTTATGTGTGTTAGCTAGTTAGTGGGCTAGTGAGCACATGGGCTCTCTATAAATAGGAAGGGATAGCCTCATTAGATAGATGATGAATAAGATGAATAATAGATGAATAAGGATGTTCTAGAGAGATGTGAGCTATCAATTCTAGAGAGAGAGAGTCACCATGGATTTCCTATGACGAGTTTGTAATCATTCGGTTCGTTGTAATCATTCAGCAATAATCAATGAATCGTTTGATTTTATCATTTTCTTGTCATGTTTTATCTTTGATTCTCTCCATCCCGTCTCCTCCTCAATCTCACCTTCGTTCTTGCTCAAGATCGGGATTCTCGATGTGAAATCGGTCCTGACAAATGGTATCAGAGCGGGTACCGATCAGATTCATCTCACCGTGAATCTGGTCACTCGAATCTGTGATTTTGAGCTTGAATGAGGTGCTGATTGAAAAACCCACTTTGGAGACTTTTTTCTATTTTTTCTTATTTTTTGGAGCTGATTGATGATTTCTGGATGAATCTGATGATAGATTCTTGTTATTGGGTTCATTTGGATGTGATTTCATGCTCCATATGTTCAAATCAGTGAAGAAATACGAGATCTGAGGCTGAAAAACGAAACTGTTAGAGTTTTCCCGTTTTTGGGGTTTTGAAGATTTTTTGAGCTTTGATTCTGAGTTTTTGGTGCTAAAATCAGTGTTTTTGGATGAAATAAAGTATGAATCTTGAAGGAAAACGCATTCCGGATCCATTGGGAGCATCGGTTTTGTCTGAAACGCAACGGTTTGGGCAGATCTGGAGAAACACACAGTAGTGTGTGTTTCACGGTGTTCTTGGTGTTCTTCATTTTTTATGAAGATTGCCTTGGCGATTTCGCTGTAGATGAAGGTGTTCTTGGCGACCTGAGATGCTCTTGAAGATGTACTTGGCGATCTCAGGTAGGCTTGAAGATTGCCTTGGCGATCTCGAGCTTGTTCTTGGCGACTTCGAACTGTTCATGGCGATCTCGACTTACTTCTTGGCGATTTCGTGAATAACCTTGGCGATCTCGATGGCTTTGGCGATCTCGATATAAGCCTTGGCGACCTCGTATAAGTGCTTGGCGACCTCGATACTTTGGCGATCTCGACTGATCTCAACAACTGGGTTTTTATTCAAATAAGTTTCAGTGGATTCTGATCGTACAGTATGTGTAGAGGATCGAGCTCACGAGTTCAACGAGCTATAAAATCATCGAATTTCGTCGAGTATTGATGGAAGATATGAGCATATTACGTTTTTCCGGTGGGTGTTTCGATTTTTCGGCGAGGAGTCTGGTCATTAGCGGTTATTAGGGTTTCGCATGGTTTAGGAGCTAGGAAGAGTCGATGACGTGGCGGCTAAGCTATTGGCTGATGAGGAGAATTTCTCTCTCATCTTGTCGGTTCCAGGTCAACCCTACTGTTGTCGATCTGTCATTGGTGGAGAATTTCGCGTGGGCCCTAATCTGCATAAAGAACCGTTGGCTTTTATTGTGATGTCGCATTGCTGATTGGTGCAGATAGAGCGTCGTGGGACCCAGTCTGCAATAAAAGAATCCGTTGAATGGTGGTGGAGTAAATGCTGTGGCCCCATCTGAATTAAAAGATCCGTTGAATGCCATTTCGCTGGCTACCTCTGATTGGTGCGATCAATCCATGTGGGCCCCTGGATCATGCATTACAGCCGTAGATCGTTGAGAGCGTGCTGGTCTGTCTGGCTTCTGATTGGCTCTGCACCTCTTCACACGGATCATGCTAATCTACAGCCGTCAGATCTGCATTCTCTCTTGTCCGTTGGATCATAATTGAATGTGCTCTCAATTCTGATTGGTTGCATTTGTCAAGCACATGGATTGTGATTTTTTTATGGGATTTAATTCACACTAATTATTATTTTCAGCATTATTTCGTTAAATACGGGGTATTTCTCATCAGTCTTTTACGAGACTAACGAGATAACGCCGCAACGAAATTTTGAAAATATTTTAGTGGTCATGGATTTATTCCGTTATATTTCGACCGGGTTTCTAGTTTTTGTTGACGTCAAGACCACGTTAGCTAACGACCACTGACGGACTGGTTTCGCTTCTCGGTTAAGTTTGTGACTGTTTCGTTATGTCTCACTTCAAGTTGTTTAGCTGATGCAGCGCTGATGTCATCTAACCGAATTAACTGGAATCTCAGTTAAATATTGGAATATTCCGTTAAATCTCTAACGGAAGGCCGTTACTTGAATAAAATTTACGGTCTTCTCAGATTCATTCCAAATTGCACCGTTTGACTCAGAATTCTTCACGGAATATTTTTCCGAGCTCGATTTTCTTCGCCCAAAATTACGAAGACTCCGGTTATGAATAAATTTTGCGTTTACGCTCGGGATCTCAGTTTTTCACCGATTTGACATTATTTTTCGCATCCAACCCAGTCACGCGGAACAAGTTCAGTATTTATGGATCATTCACAACTGTCAGCACCCGGCTTCCGGTTTTTCGCAAGATTGTCCGATTTCAGGATTTCAGTACCGTTTTCTCTTCGGAACTGAGCGGAACGGTTCCACTCTCTGCATCTGATTTTCCGCTTCCGCATCGGATGTTTTCAGAGGGATCTAGAGAAAGGGGGAACTTCTATGGATTTGGATTATCGGGTCGATTATCTGAAGTTGGAGCATTTTCAGTGTTTGATTGGTTTATCTGATTCGATTTGTTGCGATTTTCTCTCCAACGTTCAGCATTCTTAGTATTGTACCCGACCGTGTGAACCGAGTGAACTGCAGCACTTGGATCTCAACTGGAGCAACAAGAACAGAAGAAGCTTATTCAAAGGGGGAACCTTTACAACAGAAAGATTCCGGTTTATCAGTTATTCTTTGAAGATGCACGACAGAGCGGTTCTTCACCAGTATGACAGATTTGAAAGCGTCAGTCAAGGGGGAATTGTTGGAACTTTTAATAAGTGTGACTGACGCCATCAAATCTATTCTCGAATAATTCGGTTGAAGAATCCATTGTGATTTGATTCAGAGACGCGGGTTGTGATGCTCGAGGCTTGCAAGTTTGGACCGAAGACGTTTTCTTGAAAAGTCAACCGTTCGGGTCAACGGTCAACGTAAAAGTCAACGGAAGATCGGTTCGAGCGAGTCAAGCTTCATATTAATTAAATCATCTTTGATTTAATTAATAATAATTATGTCATTTGTTTTATTTGTATTTAGCTCATTTGTATGTGTGTTAGCTAGTTAGTGGGCTAGTGAGCACATGGGCTCTCTATAAATAGGAAGGGATAGCTTCATTAGATATAGAATGATGAATAATAGATGAATAAGGATGTTCTAGAGAGATGTGAGCTATCATTCTAGAGAGAGACACAGTAGTCACCATGGATTTCCTATGACGAGTTTGTAATCATTCGGTTCGTTGTAATCATTCAGCAATAATCAATGAATCGTTTGATTTATCATTTCTTGTCATGTTATTATCTTTGATTCTCTCTCATCCCGTCTCCTCCTCATCTCACCTTCGTTCTTGCTCAAGATCGGGATTCTTGATGTGAAATCGGTCCTGACAAATGGTATCAGAGCGGGTACCGATCAGATTCATCTCACCGTGAATCTGGTCACTCGAATCTGTGATTTTGAGCTTGAATGAGGTGCTGATTGAAAAACCCACTTTGGAGACTTTTTCTACTTTTTCTTATTTTTTGGAGCTGATTGATGATTTCTGGATGAATCTGATGATAGATTCTTGTTATTGGGTTCATTTAGATATGATTTCATGCTCCATATGTTCAAATCTGTGAAGAAATACGAGATCTGAGGCTGAAAAACGAAGCTGTTAGAGTTTTCCCGTTTTTGGGGTTTTGAAGATTTTTTGAGCTTTGATTCTGAGTTTTTGGTGTTTTAATCAGTGTTTTTGGATGAAATAAAGTATGGATCTTGATGGAAAACGCGTTCCGGATCCAATGGAAGCATCGGTTTCGCCTGATTCGCAACATATTTGACAGATCTGGAAAAACACACACTTGACGGTGTTTGTGCGTGTTCTTCATGTTCTTGGTTATTTTCCAGATTTTAGTAGCTGATTCGATCTGATTTACTGCTGTTGATGGATTGTTTGTGGCCAAAACATTGTCATGAATAGCTAATCTTCACGAATCGGTCACGAATCTGTGGTGTAATCTCAGTTTGGGACATCGAATTCGCATCAGATTTGACTGTGTTCATCGTTTTTCTGGATATTGTTTGAAGGTTTGAAGTTGTTCTTAGCGACTTCACGTTGTCGAAGATGCACGACGAGCGGTTCTTCGCCGGTATGTGACAGATTTGAAAGCGTCAGTCAAGGGGGAATTGTTGGAACTTTTAATAAGTGTGACTGACGCCATCGAATCTCATTCTCGAATAATTCGGTTGAAGAATCCATTGTGATTTGATTCAGAGACGCGGGTTGTGATGCTCGAGGCTTGCAAGTTTGGACCGAAGACGTTTTCTGGAAAAGTCAACCGTTCGGGTCAACGGTCAACGTAAAAGTCAACGGAAGATCGGTTCGAGCGAGTCAAGCTTCATATTGATTAAATCATCTTTGATTTAATTAATAATAATTATGTCATTTGTTTTATTTGTATTTAGCTCATTTTATTTGTGTTAGCTAGTTAGTGGGCTAGTGAGCACATGGGCTCTCTATAAATAGGAAGGGATAGCCATTCATTAGATAGAATGATGAATAAGATGAATAATAGATGAATAAGGATGTTCTAGAGAGATGTGAGCTATCAATTCTAGAGAGAGAGAGAGTCACCATGGATTTCCTATGACGAGTTTGTAATCATTCGGTTCGTTGTAATCATTCAGAAATAATCAATGAATCGTTTGATTTTATCATTACTTGTCATGTTTTATCTTTGATTCTCTCCATCCCGTCTCCTCTTCCATCTCACCTTCGTTCTTGCTCAAGATCGGGATTCTTGCATGTGAAATCGGTCCTGACAGATTTGATCGATGAGGTAATCCCGTTACAAAATCCATGGAGATATCCTCCCATTTCCATTCTGGGATTGAAAAACCGTATACAGATCGTTACTATGGATGAGACGGAAGTTTTGTCATTGATTCGTGTCGAATGATTACAAGACCGAAGGAGTATACAAACGTTTAAGCACTGGGGGAGGTCGGACAGAACCTCCCCTCTCAACCACACAGACACTGGACAAAAACTTACAATGAAATACAAAGACTTCACTATTTATACTATTTCGTTCTGGGCCGAACCTGGGACCTCCGAACCTGGTCCGAACTCCCTCCGAACCTGGAGTTCGGCCAAGGTTTGGAGCCACCGAACCTTGAGTTCGGCCGGGGTTCGGACCCCAGACTTTGTCCACTCTCAAATCAGTCTGTTCGTCAATTCGAACAGTAACGGCCACACAAGGTTCATGCACTAACAAATTCCCCCTTGGACGTTACTGTCGAATCCAGACATTGATCTTCTAGCAATCTTCAGTCAGCTTGCTGCAGACGCCTCTGTCTTTAGCAAACTCCCCTTGACCGAACCTTCAGGTATGCAGGAAACAATTCGAATCTTGTACAATCTCCACAACCAATAAAGTTCCCCCTAGCTTCAAGCACTTCCACATCAGGCATATGATAACGGTTCACTTCATAAGTTGTATCTGGAAATTGTAAAGACACACGAACATCACTGCATCTTGACAGAAATCTTTAACCTTCACAAACTTGTAATATATTCTGATCTTTATGAAAACAGACACAATCAACATCTTCAATCACAGAAATTCCCCCTCAGCATCAAATCCATCCCAATATATTACTCCGGTAAACGTATATCTCGTTGCAGACTGGAATCTGACCAAGTCTTTCGACAACTCAAGAAAGTATCGGGCATATGACAGAGAGTTCCAAACCTTAACCGAAAACTTTGACGTATCAGTTCGCACGAACATCAGAATATACCACCTTTCCATGAAGATCAAAAATCACTATCAACCCTGAATTGATTGCTTTTGAATATTCACTTTTTCAATTATGAAACTTTGAAAGTTTTTAGGGTCCCCGATTTCCCCCTAAACAAGTGACATATTCAAATCTTCAATTTCTTATGATTCCAACCCCGCATTCTTGTAGTGGAATGATAAACTCAAGTGGCCCGCAACGGAATCTTTAATCTCATTTAATCTTCAGTTTGTGTAGAATGATAATCTCCGACAAACGTTCCAAATAATCATAACCATGTTTCAGAATCTCTGTCCATCATCAGAAACACGCGTTCTTGAATCTCTGTCCATCATCAAGAACAATGACTACTCACAAACACATTTCTTGAAATTCGATCACTAACTCGTAACAAGTATCGGAATCTGGATTTTCTTCAAACATAACACCCCACAGCTACCAAATCAAGGGTAAACTCGATAACTGATCCGCTTCTGTAAAATTCCCACCTAACGGGGGTTCGGGGGCAGCGCCCCTGAGAAGCGGGGTCCAAGGGGCGGCAGCCCCTGGCGGGGTCCAAGGGGCAGAGCCCCTGGCTGGGATCGAGCTGAACCTCCTCCGAACCTCCTCCGAACCAAATTGCCTCATCGAAAATTCATCCGATCCTTGTCCGAACCTCCTCCGAACCTCCTCCGAACCTAGCTTTCGGAGCGCCTCCGAACCTCTGTCCGAACCCGGAGTTCGGAGCGGTTATTTTTCAGATCAGTTCTTCGGCCGAACCTCGTCCGAACTTCGACTGGAAATTTTCAAAATCGCAACATATTCAAAATTTGATCGAATTTCGACATCCAGATGCTTCTGTTAGGTAAAAACATGACTCAGAAAGACTCGATTGATCAAAAATCAATCAGAAACACTTCCAATCACCCCTAACCGAAGGTTTAACGTCTCAAAATGAAGAAAAACAATAGATTTCCACCATAGAAAGAGCCAACAGCTCTGATACCAACTGAAAAACCGTATACGGATCGTTTCTATGGATGAGACGGAAGTTTTGTCATTGATTCGTGTCGAATGATTACAAGACCGAAGGAGTATACAAACGTTTAAGCACTGGGGGAGGTCGGACAGAACCTCCCCTCTCAACCACACAGACACTGGACAAAAACTTACAATGAAATACAAAGACTTCACTATTTATACTATTTCGTTCTGGGCCGAACCTGGGACCTCCGAACCTGGTCCGAACTCCCTCCGAACCTGGAGTTCGGCCAAGGTTTGGAGCCACCGAACCTTGAGTTCGGCCGGGGTTCGGACCCCAGACTTTGTCCACTCTCAAATCAGTCTGTTCGTCAATTCGAACAGTAACGGCCACACAAGGTTCATGCACTAACAGGGATCTTTGGCTGCTGTAATAATCCAGAAGGCTTTTGGTACTCGATCTTAACTCTTGAGCACGTTAAACACTTAGCCACATATCGAGCAATGTCGGCTTTCATATTCGGCCACCAATACAAGTTCTTCAAATCTTGGTACATTTTATCCAATCCAGGGTGCACCGAATACCTTGACTTGTGAGCCTCGTCCATCACGAGCTCACGGAGATTTCCGAGTAAAGGAATCCAAATTCTGTCATTATAATACCTGAGTCCGTCGGACTTAACTTCAGAGTTACCATCTACCCCTCGCAGTGCTTCAGCTGCGAAGTTTTCTTCTTTTAAAGCTTCTCGTTGGGCATCGCGGATCCGATTCGGCAATCCCGTGTGAATGGTAAGTTGCAGCGCTCGTACCCGTCGAGGCTTTTCGTACTCTTTTCGGCTTAAGGCATCAGCCACAACATTGGCTTTTCCCGGGTGATACTTAATTGCTAAGTCATAGTCATTCAGTAACTCGACCCACCGTCGTTGTCGCATGTTGAGGTCCTTTTGTTCAAAGATGTGCTGTAAGCTTTTGTGGTCGGTAAATATTGTGCACTTTGTTCCGTAGAGGTAATGTCTCCAAATCTTAAGTGCAAATACAACGGCTCCCAATTCCAAATCATGCGTTGTATAATTCTTTTCAGTATCCTTCAGTTGCCTGGACCCATAGGCAATCACTTTGTCCCGTTGCATCAACACGCAACCGAGTCCTTGGATGGATGCATCACAGTAAACTACAAAGTCGTCAACCCCATCGGGTAACGCGAGAATCGGAGCTGAACATAACATGTCTTTAAGAGTTTGAAACGCGTGTTCTTCTTTTTCACCCCATCTATATTGCACTCCTTTGTGCGTTAAAGCTGTTAAGGGTTGAGCTATCTGCGAGAAGCCCTTGATGAATCTTCGGTAATATCCGGCAAGTCCCAAAAATTGTCGGATTTCGGTCGGCGCTCTTGGAGTAGACCAATTCTTGATAGCTTCCACTTTAGCTGGGTCGACATGAATTCCATTCTGATCAACAATGTGTCCAAGAAACTGGACTTCGCGAATCCAAAAATCGCATTTCGAAAACTTGGCGTAAAGCTGTTCCTTGCGGAGTAATTCCAAGATAAGTCGTAGGTGATTCTCGTGTTCTTCCTTTGTCTTGGAGTAGATCAAAATATCATCAATGAAAACTATCACAAACTTATCGAGGTACGGCTTGCACACTCGATTCATCAGATCCATGAATACAGCAGGCGCATTAGTTAGCCCAAACGGCATAACTAAAAACTCGTAATGACCATACCGAGTTCTGAAAGCAGTCTTGGGGACATCCTCATCACGAACGCGAAGTTGGTGATATCCAGACCGTAGATCAATCTTTGAAAAGTAGCTCGAACCTTGCAGTTGGTCGAAAAGATCGTCGATTCGAGGAAGTGGATACCGATTCTTGATCGTAACCTTGTTAAGCTCTCGGTAGTCGATACACATGCGGAACGTTCCATCCTTCTTCTTAACAAACAATACCGGTGCTCCCCATGGAGACGAACTTGGACGAATAAACCCTTTGTCGAGTAACTCTTGAAGTTGTGCGGAGAGTTCGTTGAGTTCGCTTACCGCCAAACGGTAAGGTGCGCGTGCAATCGGAGCGGCTCCAGGAGCTAAATCGATTCCAAACTCAACTTGTCGAAATGGAGGCAAACCAGGCAGATCATCAGGAAATACATCTTGGAAGTCGCGGACTATCGGGTAGTCGTCGATTCTGCGCTCGGGAAGTGTCGTGTCGGTGACGTTTGCAAGGATCGCGAAGTGTCCTTTACGAAGGCACTTTTGGGCTTTAAGAAACGAAATAATACCGGTTACTGTTCCACCTTTCTCGCCTTGAACTGTTAACACTTCACCGTCCTTGAGTGGAATACGAACCACTTTTTCTTGGCATAAAATTTCGGCTCGGTTTTCAGATAACCAATCCATTCCTACTATGACGTCAAAACTACCAATCGGGAAAGGCATAAGATCGATTCCTAACGTATGGCCAGCTAGTTCTAACTTACAGTCCTTAACTATCTGAGTCGTATCATGAAGTTTACCATTTGCTAGCTCTACCACATACTTAGCATCTAAGGCAATTGGTTTAGCATTAATCAACTTAGCAAATTTAGTGGAAATAAAACTTCTTTCAGCACCAGAATCAAACAATACAGTAGCGAAGAAACCATTTAAGATGAATTTACCGTTAATCACGTTGGCATCGTTGCGAGCTTCCCCTTGACCCATGACGAAGGCACGACCTCTACCATTCCCACCATTTCCGTTCCCACCATTACCATTTCCACCGTTACCATTTCCGTTTCCCTGGTTTCCACCGTTGCCATTGTTACCATTCCCTTGTCTGCGCAATTGCGGGCAATCTCTTTTTATGTGGCCTTGAGCACCACATTCAAAACAGCCACGGGCTCCACCATTGTTGTTGTTCTGATTGTTTCCTTGCCCGTTGCGGTTGTTTCCGTTTCCCCTGTTGTTGTTATTTCCTCCTTGATTCTGACCGTTGTTGTTCAACTTTTGCAAGTTGGTCCAGCAGTTGTTGGCTTCATGCCCCAGTTTACCACACCTTCCACATTCCAGGCCCTTGCTACACATGCCATTGTGGTGTTTCCCGCACTTGTTACAATACGGGGCTTTACCCTTGTAGTTTCCATTCCCACCTTGACGATTGTTACTCCCACTGTTGCTGCCATTGTTGAAATTGGACCTTGTGTTGTCAGATCGCTTGTTCTGATATTGGGAGTTAGAGGATCTCCCAGATTGATTCCCAACAGTTTGATTGTTCACAGAAGTTGCTGGAGCTTCTTCTTCAGCCTTACGCTTGCCACTTAAGGCAGTCTTTTCAGAGATCTCTTGCAGGAAGTGTACCCCTCTCAACCTCCTGATCGGTAAGCTTATGAGCCAAACGGATGGCTTGCTGCACAGTTGTTGGGTTGCTGGCGGTCACCAAGCTCTTGATTTGGGGTACGAGACCCTCTAGATAACGCTCAATGCGTTTAAATTCAGCATCAACCATTGTCGGACATAGCACCGCTGTCACACCCCCAAATAACCACTAACGGAGTTTATACCGTTAAGGGGTGCGAGCAAACCAGGACCACAACCATTAGTTACAAATACTAAACGAATCAGAGTAAAGTCCAAAACATTCATTTCAAAACAGTTTCAAAAGTTACGCAGCGGAATAAAGGCATAATTATCTTAGCACTAACCACGTGCTTTACAAATCTTTGTTTCAAATTCAAATTCCCAAATTTAGTTTAATAAAAGTAAATATCTTCTTGTGCCATGCCAACCTCCAGTGGATACTCTTCAACGATCTGCAAAAGTGAAAACCACACAAGTGTCAACCTAACGGTTGGTGAGTTCACAGTGGGCATGTCATGCATTGGCCCGGTCTCATAATCGTAATCGTGTCAACATATACATACGTAATATTTGTTTGTGAAAAGCAATGCTCAGTTATATACGTCAATTCATAAACATTTGTTATTTAGTAAAGTTATTGTCCGTAACAAAGTTATCAGGTATGTACTAGTCTTGTATAATTAAAGTGCTCAACCGATATCGCGGGTAGCTAATCCGTTGTTTCCATGCACTAAGGAAGTTTGTACCAAAGCTGACGATTAAGTATAGTAGAGGCAGAGCCTTCAGCCATTTTGTTTTGCGGACATTCGTCATCGCGGCTTTGCCTCCCCCGTGTCCTCTCGGGATCACGGTCAGATAGGCTGATATTGTACCTCCGTGCACCTCCAGTGTCACGAGGCGGAGTTTGTCAAACTCCAGTAGATCTACCCAACATCCCCTCGCTTTACAATTAATGGCACAATTAAGTTGAGGACTTTTTCAGTTAAAAAGGCAATCCTTAGAAATCATGTGATATCATGTGGTTTAGACTTTAACCTACACTAGCCATATTAAAACGGTTTTCGTTTCAGAAAATAGTTTGTTAAGTTTCACAAGTGTTTCCCATAAAACACTTCAAGTTCATCAAGTAGATGCATAGCATTCTAAGTTTTCAGTTTCATCAAGTGGTGCATAGCACTCGTAAAGTTGTCAGCATTGTTTTCCATTAAGTTATTCAGTGTGTCCCAAACGGGCTCACAGTAAACGGGTTAGTGACACTCACCTTTGGTTGCACTGCTACACTTGTTATATAATCCAAGTTTTGCTTAACGAAGACCTATGAACACGTTTAGGTCTTAAGTATTAGTTTGGTGTCTAATCTTTACTTAACGTCACTATGGCCCATAACATAGCACGTTGAAACTATGACTCGACATAACGACACACGACACCGATGGTTGATCATAAACAAGGGTTCATATACATCAGAAATCAAAGCATGTATCATCATAGCATAATCATGTAAGTCATGGCATAACATTCAAGCAAATTGCACAAGTTTGGATTCTGGTCTCAGTTTCGCTAGCAGTTTCGCTAGGCAGTTTCGCTGTGTGCACGGGCAGCACTTTCGCTAGGCAATACCCGATGACACAGTTTCGCTAGGCTAGTTTCGCTCGAAACTGTTGGCACAGTTTCGCTAGCCTAGTTTCGCCCGAAACTGGTTTGAACTTTCGTTCAGGGAATTTCGCTCGGTAGTTTCGTCCGAACAGGTCTGGTTGGTTTACCCGGCGACACTACAGTTTCGCTCCATAGTGTCGCTGGTTGAAGATATGCATAATTTCGCTGGACAGTTTCGCCCAGAGAACATGACAGTTTCGCTGGTCGCGAAAAACACATAAATCAGCCTAAAAATCAATCTAACAGCTTCCATATTACATGTAATTCATTATCTAGCATACATAACCATTTACCAACATAAATCAGTAAGCTTTAACACCTTAAACATGCATTTTCATCATCAAATCACCAAAATACATTTAAAACCCTAAAATGACCTAAATAGCATAAATCTTTATCATGGATCAGTTTCACACGTAAAGTTATCAACTTTATGGTAGATCTAGCATTCCTAAACAACATATCAGAAGATCTAAGTGATTCTATGAAGGTTTAGGTCATGCTTTAAGAAGAAAACACATAGAAAAGCATAGAAACATAGTTTTGGGACTCACGGTTGATTCTAGGATCGATGGATGATCTTCACAACTCGGGGTGATGGCTGATTCTTGATGGTTCTTGGTTGGAATCAGCTGGTCCAGAAGTTTCAGGAGAGTGTGTGTGTTTTTGTGTGAAATGAGGCAAATAGGAGAGCTAGGGTTTATTAAGATTATTTATATCAGAGGCTAGTTTCGCTGGCAGTTTCGCTGGCCAGGCGAAACTGGCTCTGATCACGAGTGAGCCAACAGACTGCCGGGCGACATTATAGTTTCGCCCGGTAGTTTCGCTGGTTACCCAAAAGTGGTCAATTTCACATTCTAAGCAAGATAATCACGATTCATAAATTGTCATGCTATTCACAATACTAAATCATGTATTTAAATCACATTGCACATAATGACAATAAATAGTTAAACACATAACACATATGGACGGGTTCGGTGATCAACCAAAGGTCGTGGACGTATTCGGCCTAGTTAAGCATTAGTTACTAAGTTAACACTTATAACGTAACTAACGGAATTGTCTAACGGAAGTAAACCTTGAAATTCTCGGATGTCACATCATCCCCTTGTAATTGGAATTTTCGTCCCGAAAATTATTCTTGCGTCGTAGCGTTTGCAGCCTCGGCTGTCGTCTGTTGCTGGGGAAAGAAAGCAAAAGTTTTAGGGTTGCCACATCCTCCTCCTGTTAAAGGAATTTTGGTCCCCAAAATTAAATCATACCTTGAGTTTCCGCGGACGTTTGCTCGAACAAGTGAGGATACTTTTTCTTCATCTGATCCTCTCGTTCCCAAGTATATTCAGGTCCACGCTTTGAGTTCCATCGAACCTTGACGATCGGAATCTTGCTACGTTTGAGGGTTTTCTCCTCGCGTCCCATGATTTCTACCGGTTGCTCGATAAATCTCAGATGTTCGTCGATTTCCAATTCCTCCAAAGGGATTATTTCAGTGTTGTCAGCCAGACATTTCTTCAGGTTAGAGACGTGAAACACGTTGTGAACTCCATCGAGTTCAGCAGGGAGTTGTAAACGGTAGGCCACCGGGCCTACTTCCCCAATGATTTCAAACGGACCGATATAGCGAGGATTTAGCTTTCCACGCTTTCCGAAGCGTATCACACCTTTCCAGGGAGATACCTTCAATAGTACCTTGTCGCCTACCTCGAACTTCAAAGGTTTACGGCGTTTGTCGGCATAGCTCTTTTGTCTGTCACGTGCTGCGGCTATCCGCTTTCTGATTTGAATAATCCGTTCAGTTGTATCATGAATGAGTTCCGGTCCGGTGAGTCCCTTCTCACCCGTTTCGGCCCAACACACGGGCGATCTACATTTTCTGCCATAAAGTGCTTCAAAAGGTGCTGCACCGATACTTGAATGATAACTGTTGTTGTAGGAGAACTCCACCAACGGAAGATGAGCTTCCCAGTCTTTACCGAAGTCGAGAACGCAAGCTCGGAGCATGTCTTCTAAAGTCTGAATAGTTCTTTCCGTCTGACCATCGGTCTGCGGGTGATAGGCTGTGCTCATATCAAGTCTGGTTCCCAGTGATTCTTGCATAGATTGCCATAATCGGGAAGTGAATCGGGGATCTCTGTCAGAGATAATAGTCTTTGGCACCCCATGACGTGCCACAATTCGGTCGATATATAGTTTTGTCAACTTATCCATATTGTCACTTTCCCTCATTGGAATGAAATGTGCAGATTTGGTTAGTCGATCAATGATAACCCAAATCGCATCCGGTCGATTCGATCGATGAGGTAATCCCGTTACAAAATCCATTGAGATATCCTCCCATTTCCATTCTGGGATCTTTGGTTGCTGTAATAGCCCAGAAGGCTTTTGGTATTCAATCTTCACTCTTGAGCATGTTAAACACTTAGCCACATATCGCGCGATGTCGGCTTTCATATTCGGCCACCAATACAAGTTCTTCAAATCTTGGTACATTTTATCCGATCCAGGGTGCACCGAATACCTTGATTTGTGAGCCTCGTCCATCACGAGCTCTCGGAGATTTCCAAGTAAAGGAACCCAAATTCTGTCATTATAATACCTGAGTCCGTCGGACCTAACTTCAGAGTTACCGTCTACACCACGCAGTGCTTCAGCTGCGAAGTTTTCTTCCTTTAGAGCTTCTTGTTGGGCATCGCGGATCCGATCCGGCAATCCCGTGTGAATGGTAAGTTGCAGCGCTCGTACCCGTCGAGGCTTTTCGTATTCTTTCCGACTTAAGGCATCAGCCACAACATTGGCTTTTCCCGGGTGATATTTGATTGCTAAGTCATAATCATTCAGTAGCTCGACCCATCGTCGTTGTCGCATGTTGAGATCCTTCTGATCAAAGATGTGCTGTTGTAACACCCCAATTTCACAG
>JBCNJP010000012.1:25657834-25697636 GCA_039602395.1 Deinandra increscens subsp. villosa | reverse complement strand
CGATTCCTCCACAACTCACATATATCCGTTAATCTAGCCGTTGCCAACGGCTATAGAGCCGTTATATAGCCGTTTTAATCATTTTTTTCACCATTTTGACCCTATAACTTTGTATATATACCCCCATTTTCAATTACAAACATTACCCCACTTCTCTAACACTCAAAAACACTTAAACACACAAAATTTATCACAACAAATCACAAATGGCCGGTTCTAGTCACAATAGCAATGCCAACTTTGTTGGTAGTGGTGATGATGATTTCTCCGTTGTGAAGATCCTACCAACAAAGAGAGACCCGACTTTGTTCGGTGTACTTTATGATTTGGTTGAATTGAAGAACGGCCTCACAAAGGTGCGGTGTAGGCATTGTGAAACGTTTTTCCGGGGAGATGCCAACGCGGTGCTAAGAAACCATATCAACTTATATTGCAAAGCAAAGAAGAGTAACCCGAGTTCGGATCAAACTCAACTTGGACCCGATGGAGGCATATGGAATTTCGATCCGGAGATGGTTCGGGAACAAATGGCGAACTTTGTGATTCAAGAAGGCTTGCCATTTGATCACTTTGACAACCCGCGCTTGACACGCTTGATTCAACAAACGCTTCAACCACGTTATCGTCACGTAAGTCGTACAACTCTTAGAAACGATTGTGTAAAAAGATGGAGGCAAGCAAAAAAACAATTAGTTTTGGGTTTTGAAAATTTAAATACCGGAGTCAACTTAACTACCGATGTTTGGTCGGCTCCGCATGGTTTACCCGATTCGTACCTTTGCGTTACCGCACATTGGGTTAATCCCGATACGTGGCAAATGATGAAACGAACCATAGCTTTTGAAAAGTTTGACTATCCGCATGACGGTGACAACTTGTTTTACATTTTGGATAGTGTTATTCAATATTTTAAACTTGAAGGAAAAATATTTTCAATCTCTTTTGATAATGCTTCGAACAACACAAGTGCGGTTCAAAAACTAAAACTAAAATATTCACCGATTTGTCACGGTGTCTTTTTCCATACTCGTTGTGTCGCACATATAATTAACTTGGTTGTGCAAGACGGGTTAAACGTTGAAGGTATTAAAAATATAAAAGATGATTTTAGACAAATGCTAAAAGATGTTTTCCATAGTGGAAAGAAAAGGTATACCGAATATCGTCGTTTTTGTCGCGATACGGGTTCGCTCTATTTGGGACCCAATTGGGATGTTCCAACTAGGTGGAACTCGACATGGAAAATGTTGGATTGTGCGGTTAGGCAAAAACCTTCATTAGAAGCGTTTCATGACGAACTTGCTCGAAACGGTCTCGTTGTAACATTTCCTACTTCGGGTTGGGAAACTATTAAAAAATTAACCGATTTGCTTGAAACTTTTAAAACCGCCACTACATATTTGTCGGGAGTTTACTATCCCACGAGTAACTTGGTACTTCACCAATTGTTTTATATGTGTGGTAAACTAAATGAGTTTGAGTTTGAAGGTGAGAATTTTGAAAATATGCTTGGTCCTATGAAAGACAAGATTAAAAAATATTTTGAGGATTTGCCGGCTTGCTTCACTTGTTCTCTTGCTTTGAATCCTTTTTTCAATACGTCCGGTGTTGAAGTTGTAATTGAAGATATCACAAATGCTTTGAACCTATATGAAGGTGATGCTAATTTCGCCGAAAAGGCAAAAGAACGTTTTAACTCACATTTTCAAAACTTGTATGAAGTTTATTATCAAAAGTATGGAAATATAAGCAACATACATGAGGCAATGAGTTCGGCAACGGCTACTAGTTCAAAAACAAGCAAAAGCCGAAATCTTTTGAACACGTTAAGAAACGTGAGTAGTAAACGGGCCAAAAGTAGCACCCCGAGTAGTGAATTTGGGAGATACAAAGGGACCAATTTTCTTGATCTTCTAAACACCGATGAGTTTGATAACTTTGATATTTTGGCTTGGTGGAAAGAGCATCAAACACAATTTCCCGTTCTTTCCGCCATGGCCCGAGACCTACTAAGTGTCCAAGCTTCCACGGTAGCTTCGGAATCCGCTTTTTCTCTTAGTGGCAGGGTTTTATCTATCCGGAGGACGAGGCTCACTTCCGAGTCGCTAGAGGTTTGCATTTGCTTGAAGGATCACCTAGACGCAATGGAACGTGTACAAAACGTTTCTAATCTTGAAGGTGAAATTGAAGTGGAGACGGCCGTACACGAAGACGAGGTAGCAATGGGGGATTCGATTCCACTTTCCGATGAAGAAGAACAAGCGGACTTACGACAAGCGAAAGATCGAGCTACGGCGACGGCGGCAATGGAATAAACTCGACCATAAACGTTTAGTCGAGTTATCAACTTATCAATATCATAGTTTGTATTTTCCTTTCAAAAACATCTATCTTTGTGTCGGTTTAAGTTTGAACAAGTTAGGATTGTAATGTTTAATCTTTGAATTCAATAAACATGTGTTTTTTTTTAGTTTTTTATGAAGTTTTAAAAAAAAAATTAAAAATGCGAACGAATTGGTAGGAATCGATTCTGGGTAGGAATCGATTTCAATTCGGAATCGAATCGATTCCTACCAATTCGGGAATTCATCTGCAAAATCGATTCCTGAATCGAATCGATTCGGTCAAGAATCGATTTTGACCAAAATTGATTTGGTCAGGAATCGATTCCTGAACCGAATCGATTCGTGTTTGGAATTGATTTTTGCACCTCTACATATTGCCATCCCGCCAAACGGACCTAAATTTTCCGAAAAATAATCCGACCTAAATTTCTATTTCGTGGTTCGGTCTCAGAAATTTTAATTATCAATTCGTGGTCCCGGTTTCGGTCCGGATCGAATCGGTTCGGTCCGGTTCCAACCATGTAATTAACACCTTTTTCTTTTTAGGGGCAATTGCATATTTCTTCCTATAAACTTTAAAGGGTCAATTACATATATCCCCTTCCAAACATTATAAATTGCATATTTATCCATTACTAAATAAAAATTACATATATTCCCTTCTTAATAATGATAAAATATTACAAATTTACCCATTTATATATATTTTATTAAAAAGAAATTATATAATAACCATCCTATCGTACCCTATTTCTCCGATCCAAAATCTAATCAAAATTTACAAGTTTAGAATTCAAACTCTATCTCTCTCACCACCAACAGTGTCGAACACTCACAAAATTCGGATTAAAGTAATCGATCCCTAGACTAGACAACATCATCGACATCCACATCGATCTCAAATTCGCCTGTTTACTCAAAGAGGTCATCACCCACGGCCCAATTCCTCACCGCCAAATCCATCTCCGACACCCAAAAACTCCTTGGAATCACCATCCCCACCCAGAAAGGTCTGGAAAACGAAGATTGAATCGATTCATCGATGAAACGCGTGTGATAGAGGATCCGATCGGAAAACTTACTACGGCGACAAGGTATTCGAGAACGGCGATGAGGGAGACCGAAGCTCCGGTCCCTACTCGTTGACTGCCGCCCTTCCTTCCTCCGACTCCATTTGTTCTTGCTTCTTAATCAAAATTGCCCTGTAAAGAATTGTCTGTTGGTTCTCGAAAAATCACACACAAAAAAGAAAAAAAAATCCTTCAATCATTTGAAGATAAGAAGCAAGAACAGATGGTCGAATTTAGAGTTCCGATCAGGGGCGGAACTAGAATTATTTTTAAGGGGTAGCACAAATTTTTAGAGTAGTTCGGGGGTAGCGCATTTGAAAGAGCGTGGTCAATGGGCAACAGCCCCCTGGCAGGGTCCAACGGGGAGATCTGGTGGCTGGGGTTTGGCCTATGAATAAAGACGAAGAAATTAAAAAAATAATAATAAAACAATAACATAAATATGTAAAGATAAAGATGATAATGCCTAATGAAAATAATTTATGAATTAAGACGAAGAGGTTATTAAAAGTGATAACTTGATTTCTTGTGTGATTGTTTTAAATCAATGTTTTCAGAACTAGACCCAACAATGAATCGGTCGGACCAGATATAAAACTAGCTGACATCGTAAGTAATATATATGTATGTTTATAATATGAAGATCTTTATATGTTGAGTATGAATTTATAATTGTATATGATATTAAATATTAATAGTATATAAACTAAAATTAATATTTTAGTAACATAAAAATATCAGTAAATAAATAAATTAAACTGTCTTGTTATACATTAAATTAATAAAAGAACAAAAATCATATAAATTATTTTTAAGAATGAGTCTCCAAGCGATGTATTAATAATATTTTTTGATCTATATAATAATAATATCATTTGATCTATATAATTGAAAAAAAGGAAGAGGACGTGAGTCGAACTCAGTAACCTTCCGTTGGAAATTAAAATCCATGCCATCCCGCCTCAGATGGAAGTTGTTTATTGTAACATCCCAAAAATTGTAGTAATTTAATATTCACGTCAATGTCTAGTTAGATTTTGGTTCATAACTAGATGTGTTGATACACGATTCCTGATCGTCATGTGAAGTATCAAATACAAGACGAATCACACAAGATTGCTGAGGTCCGAACTCAGGCCGAACCTGGAGTTCGGACATGGCCGAATGTGTGGCCGAGCCTGAGGTTCGGCCAGTCGTATTTCAGCATGTATAAATAGTTCATCTTGTATAGAATAGAATGGGCTTCCGTGTCATATTCTCTAAGTGTACTCTGTGGTTCTCTGTGGTTAATACAAAGCTCATTTGTATTTACTCTTTGTCTTTTACACGTTTACATTGATTTCATCACGACTAAGTAGAAGATCCGTACGCTCACGTACTTTCAAGTGGTATCAGAGCATTAGGTTTGCTCTACTAGTCGGAAATCAGTGTTTTTCAGAGTTTTGAATTCAAATTCATGTTTTTGCGAAAATGTCAATCATTTTTGAGTTCGTTTGATCGTTTTGAGTGTGTTTTTCGTCAAAAAAATCTGTTTCTAGATCGTTTTTATCAAGTTTGCTTGAATTCCTGTCGAAATTTCCAGTCAAAAACGTTGAAAACCGAGAGAATGAGGTCGAGAGAAATCTTTCTCGTTTGAGGTTCGGACAAGCTCGGCATAACCGCTTCGAACTCGGGACTCGGACAGAGTTTGGTGGTCATTCGGAGCAAGTTTGGACTTATTTCTGTTTTGTTCGACCGAAGGTCAGGTTCGGAGGACGTTCGGTGTAACTAAAGTTCGGACGACATTCAGAGATAGTTCGGAGGAGTTTCGGACGAGGTTCGGGGTGAACAGTAACCAGTTTTTCGAAAATGTCCGATTTTCAAGCGTTCGCGGCTATTCAAAATTCAATTCAGGCAACGATGCAAACAATGATTAACTATGATAATGAAATTGGAACAAGTCAGAAAGTTCCCAAATTACTTAAATTGGAAGATTATCATAGTTGGGTGACAGGATTTGAAGCGTTTATTTCTGCAAATGATATCGATATGTGGTTATCGTATTCTGAACAATATACATATCCTAAGGGTGAGGATGGGGAGCCAATTCTTCAACGAAAACTTTCTGGTGAACAAAAGAAAGCATATCAAGCTGAGAAAAAGGCTTATGGAACTTTAACAATGGCTTCGCCTACTGATTTACTACATCAATTTTCAAGTAACTATACCGCAAAGAGCTTGTGGGATGCTCTAGAAAAAAGATGTGAAGGCAATGATCAGTATAAGAAAAGTCGACAAAAAGTGTTGAAGAAAGAATTTGATAGCTTCAAGCATTATCAAAATGAATCAATTCCTAATCTGATTGCAAGATTTGCACATTTAATGAGTGAAATAAAATTGGTGAATCTTACAAAAGATGAAGCAGATAGGAATGAAAAGATTATGGAAGCTCTACCAGAGAAGTTGGAAAATTATGTGATGATGATTACTAATGATAAGGATTATCCAAGGTTGTCGTTTAACGATCTGATTCAACGAATCCAAGCTAGGGATATGGAGTTAAAAGTGAACAAGTCACTTCCTGAGCAAATTCAGAATCCTGCAGTGTATTATGGCAACAATGATTCAACTTTGAATGCTGGAAAGTCTAATATTCTTAGTTCTGCACCCCCTACAGCATTTCTGGCAGGTAAATCTGACACTCCAAGTTATTCATCTGCTGGTTGTAATGTGTCAATTCCTAGTTCTTCGACTCAAAGTGCATTGTCTGTTCAAACTGTTGATGATTATAATGCGTTGATGTCTGCATTGATCTCTTCATACTTTGGTGTTATCACTGGTTCTGTGAGTAATGCTGAGTTAGCAAATGAAGATTACGATCAGATTGATTATGATCATTTGGAGGAAATGGATCCGAATTGGCAATATGCTATGTTGGTTCATAGAACGAAGAAGTTTTTCAATAGAACTGGTAAGAAGAGACTGAATCAGGAAGGAAAGATTGGATTGGACAAATCTAAGGTGAAATGTTATAAGTGTTCCGTTTATGGTCACTTTGCTCGAGAATGTCCAAGTTCTGTAGAAAGTAAATTGAAGTCTGGTCAACATGCACATTTAGTTTTTCATCCTTCAGATAAAGCTGAAAAGGTCGATCAGAAAGCTGCTACTCTTGTTCATGATTGGACCAATACTTTTCCACATTCAAGTGAATTTGCATGGAATGCAGATACTGAAGCTAAGAAGAATCATACTCCAATTTCAATTGCTTTAACTGTTCGTCATGATGATGATGATAGTCTTCTGACTGATTCTGATTCTTATTCAAGTGCATCTTTGGTTCACGAAGATCAACCTAAAGTTTCTGATAGTTCAAAGGTTGAAGAATTTAAATGTTTTAAATGTGAAAAATTGATCCAGGAGATTGCAAGTTTTGAACAAAGTCGTCAAATTTCAACTGAAGAAATTGTGGTGTTAAAGAAAGAATTGGAGGATTTTCAAAAGAAATATTATGAGTTGGTTCATATTCATGAAGATGTTTTAAAGGAAAAAGTTCAATTGGCTGAAGATTGTGAGAAAGCCAAAGCTGAAGCATTAGATGCCGCTCAAGATTTTGAGAATTTGTTTGCGAAGAGTTATCCGGTTCAACAAAAATATGAAGAAGCTACGGCTCTTATTGCTAAAACTGATGTTACCGTTGAGAAGCTTCAAATTAAGATCTCTATGCTTCAAGATGAGAATGTTCTTTATAGAGATAAGAATGAAGTGTTAACAAAAGACGTTGAGATCTACAAACAAAAGAGAGAAAATGTGCTTGAAGAATTATATGCTGAATGTGAGATCAGAAAGTTACAGACTTATGAATATGATGATCTCAATGCAAAATTCATCAAGTCACAACAAGAGGTGTTTAATGGTCAACAGAAGATTAATGATTTGAAATTGGAGATTTTGGAGTTGAAAAGACAAGTGAAAAACTGCAATTTGTCACCAACATTGCTTAACTTCTTATACAAGCAGGATCAGAGTTCTGCAAGTTCTAAGAAGGATGATGTTCACTTGGTTCCTCAACCAGTGGATTTAAATGAAGTTACTGCTGCTCAGATTGATCCAAAAGATGAATTGCATGATTATTCCAAGTTTGTCACTCCATCCAAGAAGAACATGTCCAAGTCTCAGAAGAAGGAGAAGCCTTTGGGTGAAGCTCCAAAATTTGTGTCAAAATCTATTTTGTTAGAAAATGAAAAGATTTTTGATAAGGTTGCTTCAAGTTCTTCATCTGCAACCGAAGAAGAAAAAGTTTTAATTGAAAAGAACAAGCTGAAGGATATCAAGGCTAAATTCACTAGTGAAGCTAAGTTAAGAAAAGCTTCAGGTTCTTCTTCAAATTCTTCAAAGGTTTCTGGTTACAAGCACAAAGGCTTGGGTTTTGTTGTGAAGGAAGTCCCAGTTGCTGTACAGAAACCAGTGAAAGTTGACAAGGTTGCTAAAGCTAAAGTTGCAAAGAAATTACCATCTCCGAAAGAATTTTCTTGTTATTCTGGAAGATCGTCTTCTTCAAGGAGTCCATCTCCTAGGTATGATTCTTCTGATGGTTTCTTTGATAAATTTGATTCTAAACATTCATCTGGTTTTTCAAAATCAAACCAATTTTCAAACAATCTTAGAGAACGACTTTGTTATGTATGTCGTCAACCAGTTAATCTAGCTGCTGATTGTCCGACGACTGCATATATCCACAAAACTGCAAAATATGTGGATAACAAAGGTCAAATTTTTTATGAACCATGGTCTCCAAAGCTTAAGTCAACTCGTAGATCGTCTTGGTCTAAATCAAGTTCGTCGGTTGAATCTGTTGGTGCAAAATATGTGTGACGTGTGTGTATTCCAGTTAGTGTCGTTAGTTGAAATAGTTAGAATAGTTAAATCAAGTTAGAGGGTAGTTTGTGTCAATCTATTAAAGTGGAGGGACTAGATTGTGATTTACTAAAACTCACATATATGAGATACGTAAATCATGATTTGAAGGCAATTGGAGGTCCGAACTTCTTGCCGAACTTGATCCGAAGTGCTGCCATATGGAGGCCGAACCTCAAGTTCGGCACTCACAATCTGGTCACATATATATTGTGTGTTTGGAAGTTCGGAGGATGTGACTTGGAAAAATAACCGTTTCTCAGATTCGATTTGTAACGGGAGGAGTTTTTGATCTCGAATCTTTGAGTGTTCTGAGTCTAGGATCATGATTAGTTGCTGTAAACGAGTCTATTCATGTAATCGTTGATCCGATTCAAGTTATAAACTGAGTTTTATTTACGATTCTGTGTTCTTAGTTTCGGGTGAACTTTCGGTCCGATTTCGGTGTACAAATCACTAGATCCGAAGCGAATCGTGTTTTCAATTGGTATCAGAGCATTCCAGGCGTGATTCTACACCTTTTTCAGATCGAAATCTGTGTCAATTTGATAAAATTGGGTTGATTTTGACTTTTTCGAAGTCAAACTGTTAAGGTTAATTCTGAAATTGAGCTTTGATTCGAGTTTGTTTGTGCTGTTTCTTGATTCCAGTCGTTTTAGTATATCAATACGAACCTACAACAAGTCTTAGATCTGATTTTGGTTGCGATTTGTTCGAATTCAAGTTTTCACATGAAGTTTATGTGTTCTTCATGGTTCAACAATGGTGAATTCATTAATTCTCGATCATTTTGGATGAAATCAGTTGCTACAGGCTCCTTTTGATCGTACGAATCTATTGCAACAATCTGTTTTCAATTTGGTTGAGTTTTGAGAAGATCACAAAATCACCATCTTTGTCATTCGCCGGAGTTCTTTCGTTCAGGGCCTAAACCAACTCAAAACATAGCAACAATGGTGCTAGTTTGATTCCTCTCGATCTCACGAATCCGTAGCAACTTTCGGATCGATTTTTCGTTAAGAATTGAGGGAGATATGAAGTTTTAAAGTTTGTGTTTATGAGTTCGCCGGAAAAACGTTTTTGGCCGGAAATTTTTGTTTTCCGGCAGCTATATCACGACTAAAAATAACCAATTTCGACTATTTTGTCTTTTTGTCAAAAGTTTCAGTCTAGCCCCTCTTGTTTTTTAAATACTACAAAAAGAACTATCAAGTTTGTTAAAAAAAAAATAAACTCTTAAAGATTTTACTAAAAAAAACAAAACCATTTTTTTTTAATTCAAAAGCTTTTAATAAACATTTTTTTTTTTTTTACACAAAGTCTTTGTGTTTGTTGGATTGATTTGTTAACCCGAATTAATTTTGCGTTTGTCGAATCGGTTAACAAACATAAACTCGTTCATTTTTTTTGTTTTTATCTTATTATCTTTCCGTTGCTTATTCTTTTTCCTATAAGAAAAAAAAACAACAAAACAAAAACTATAAACTTTTTTTTTTCCAAATTTCTTTCATAAAAGAAAATAAAACATTATACAAAAATATTTTTTGAGACTTGGCTTCGAGATTTAAATTCATAAATTTCACAAAGTTCAAGGTACAAGATTCAATGATTGATATTTTTCTGGTGTAATCACAATGAGTAAAGTTCAAGCAAGTTCGGTGGTTCCCAAATTATTAAAATGTGAAGGTTATCAAGAATGGAAAAAGGATTTTGAGGTTTTTATCAACATTAACTTTGAAGAATTTTGGAAGGCGATTGATAGAAAGTATTTATATCCGACTGTTTGGCATGGTGTTCCTAAATTTCAAAGAGATCTTTCATTTGAGGAAAGGGAATGTTATGAAAGAGAATTAAAAGCTTACGATATTCTCATAATGGCATTGTCAAAAGAATTACTGTCTCAATTCAAAACGTGCAAGAATTCTAAAATGTTATGGGATGCTCTTGCTCAGAAATATGCTGAATTGAATGAATCTGTTATGGAAGAAGTTCAAAAAGATGGGTCTTCAAAATGTGAAGATGTTGTGAATGAATTGCAGCTTCAACACGAGAATGCAGAGTTAATTGCAAAAGTTTCAAAGCTGACTGAAACAAATGATGAGTTGATGAAGGATGTTGAAAAATGGAAGAAAGAAGCAAATGATATGGCTGCAGTTTTTGATAATTTGTTTGCAAAATCAAAGATCAAACTTGAAGGTCTAGAAAAGGAAGTTGTTGATCTTACTGCTAAAGAATTAAGTCATCAAGAGGACAACACGAAGCTGTTAGATGCTAAAGCTGAATTGCTTCGTGAAAACAAGCTTTTGAAGCAGAATGTTGAGATTTATAAACAAAAATGGGAAAAGGTTGTTCAAGAAACATATGATGCTCATGATCAGTTAAGGAGAGAAAAGTTTACTCTGAATAGAACAACAGAAGAACTTATTGCAACACAAAAAGAGTTGGCTGAAGCGCAAAAGAAAACTGCAGACATGAAGATTGAGGTTCGTGATTTCAAAAGACAGTTGCATAATCTCAATAATTCATCGTCTTTCATAAATTTTTTGTGCAAAAAGGAGAATTTTCAACAGATTTTTGGTGATGCTATTCTGAAAAATGTTCCACCTCCTGTGATTATTGAAAATTCTATCAATACTTTGAAAGCAACGGAAGAAGTTCATGATTATTCAAAATTTGCTGATAATTCTTCTGAGAAGAAGAAGTCAAAGTCGCAGAAGAAAAATGAAGAGAATTTTGATGCTAACAAGCGAACTAAATTTGTTTCAAGTTCCATATTGCTTGATAAGGAAAAGGTTTTTGACGGAAATCCAGGAAAAGTGAAAGTCGACAAATTCTCGGAGATTGTGATTGATGAATCATTGCTTTCCAATAAAGATGATTTAAATGCCATCAAGGATGAGTTTTCTCGACTTGCTTCACAAGGTCATGAGAAGCCTAAGTCGGTACCAGATAAATCTAAAAAGAATGGTGGTCTAGGATATGAAAGCAAAGACGAGAACGTGAATGTTGGAAATGATCTCCAAGATGTGCTTGAGATAGAAGAAATTGTGGAGGATATCAAGGTTCACAAAGAACAGGAGATTCCACTTGAGAATCATATCTTGTGTGAACCTGATGCTGATTTTCTATCAACAAATTCTAAGTTAGGGAGTCTAGAGAGTGATTCTTCTCAACATTCTACAATGTCAACAGAATCCATGTCATCTCCTAAGTTGGCTGATGTGAGAGCTTGCTTTTACTGCAACAAGAAAGGACATGTGATTCGTGATTGTGCTATTCGAAAAAGATTTTCATGTGGTTCATATCGATCATCATCATCCGATTCAATGATTCTCAATGAGGTACCTATTAGCCAAAATCAGAAAACCCAACGACAGCCATCTTATAAGAAGCCGGTTGTTGGTAAAACCTCAAATTATGATGATTGGTCACCACAGTTTTCAAAACCAACACATTTTTCAAAGAGAAAACCATTTTTCAATAATGATATTAAAATGCCTTATTCAAATGAGTTTTCATATTATGGGCATCGACAACATTACTCAAAACCTGAGAAAATGTTGGTCGAAGAGTTGTTGAATATGGTTTTCAACAAGTCAAAGTTTTTCAATGGTTCTGATTCGCATCGGGCGAAATCGTCTAAACCATTTCGTTCTTGGAAACAGAAAATGGCAACCTCGGCGGGAAACGATTTTGTTGAGGATACGGGACGACCCAAGCCGGTTTGGGTTCCCGTATTTAACTAAAAGTTGTTTGAGGTTGTGTGCAGGTACTTCAAGAAGACCTATTAGTGATTGCAAAGTTGCTGATAGTGGAGTATTTTGCCTAAGTTAGCGCTTAACAGAGTTGATATTTCATAAACATTTTTGAGAAAAATGATTTTTCAAAATCTAAAAATCCAAGGTATCCGTGTTGGTCGATCACTTTTATTTTCTTTCCTTTTACTTTCTTTCATATCTTTAGGGGGAGAAATTTTGGAAAATTCAAAAAAAATAGAGTTTGTTGAATTTTAGGGGGAGAAAATACAAAATATATAAAAAAAATGAATGTAAAATGCAAAAAGTAAAAAAAAAATGAATCTAAAAAAGAGAAATTGATCCAACCATGTGAGAAATGATGGTACATCAGCATACGTTATCTACCATGAATAAAGTAGAAAGAAAGGCTGTAGGTACTTGCTTGACTTGCCTGAATGTGCTGAGTAGTATGATATATGCAAGTATGATATAAAGATAACGCTTGCTTGATAATTGTGGTTACAAATCATGATGGGTACTGTGCATATCTGGCAAAATAAAATGAGAAAATACCAAAAATAGAATAAAGAGATGTTCTGGTGTACACTTGTTTTATTTTGAAAGATTTCAACTTGTTTGATTTTCTTTATTTTGTCAAACGATCGGACTTTCTCTGCGTATCGAAAGATCGACCTGATTGTTGTTCGTTTGACGTTCTGCGTTATTTTCTTTGGTGTTTCGTATAATCCATCGGACTTTCTCTGCGTGTACGTGAGTACCGACCTGATTGTTGTTGGATTATACAACTTCTGCTTTATTTTACATTTCTTATTTTCCTAAACAATCGGACTTTCTCTGCGTGCCTACCGGCCGACCTGATTGTTGTTTGTTTAGGGTTCTGCTTTCTTTTTGCAAGAAACACCATGAACTTGATATCTCTGTGGCATTTGATTCTGTATAAGCAAGTTTACAATATCAGTATGAGAAATCTGATGCGAGTAACTTGGCTTGAATAAAAGAAAAATACAAAAATATGAAATACGCAGTTTGCCAGTATTCCTGCTTGTGTGGGTACCATGTTATCAATGCTTGATAAATAAACTTAATTTCATATCAGAAAGCTATAGACAATGACCTGCTTTAGCTGAAATAAACCAAATGGTTGTATTCTCAGTCAGCTTGGCTTGCATGCTTAGTATTTTGAAATTGCAGTGTGTACGATGCGTTTAGTCTGATATGATATCATGTTGTGATCTTTCTCACCAAAAAAAAAAAAAAATAGAGTTTAATTCTATATTGCATATATGTTTCAGTTTATGAAAAATCAAAAAGATTTTCAGTGTGTTTTGATATAAACTTTGTAAAATCCAAAAAGATTTTCTTTCTTCTTTGTTTTTGATCTGATCGACACGTGATACAACAAATTTTCAAAATTAAATGTCTTGGTTTCTCCGAAGGAGAGTCTTGTTTCCAAGATTAAAGTTATGTTTGAAAAAGAGAAACCGCATTTTTGTCTTCTGAAGGTTACAGGTTGAAATCATCAAAGTCTTTCAGATACGGGTCTCAGATGAATCTCATGCATGGTTGCAAAGCTGTCAAAGAGTTTATCACTTTCAGAAATGGTTCAGTTGACATAGTCCTGTTTCAGCCATGCCTACCCTACATCAATTAACAACAGATTCAAAGAGTTTGAAGTTCTGATACAGCACACGTCAAGGGGGAGTTTGTTGGTGCAAAATATGTGTGACGTGTGTGTATTCCAGTTAGTGTCGTTAGTTGAAATAGTTAGAATAGTTAAATCAAGTTAGAGGGTAGTTTGTGTCAATCTATTAAAGTGGAGGGACTAGATTGTGATTTACTAAAACTCACATATATGAGATACGTAAATCATGATTTGAAGGCAATTGGAGGTCCGAACTTCTTGCCGAACTTGATCCGAAGTGCTGCCATATGGAGGCCGAACCTCAAGTTCGGCACTCACAATCTGGTCACATATATATTGTGTGTTTGGAAGTTCGGAGGATGTGACTTGGAAAAATAATCGTTTCTCAGATTCGATTTGTAACAGGAGGAGTTTTTGATCTCGAATCTTTGAGTGTTCTGAGTCTAGGATCATGATTAGTTACTGTAAACGAGTCTATTCATGTAATCGTTGATCCGATTCAAGTTATAAACTGAGTTTTATTTACGATTCTGTGTTCTTAGTTTCGGGTGAACTTTCGGTCCGATTTCGGTGTACAAATCACTAGATCCGAAGCGAATCGTGTTTTCAGAATCTAATTCCGGTTCTGATCAAAAATTAAAACTTTTACAAATCTGGAAACCAAAAGTTGTTTCCAAGGCCAACAAGGACTTTGTGGAAGACACCGGGCGACCCGACACTGCTGATTCGGGTCGATCCCAGCACAACTAATATTTTATTTGGTGTCAAGCAAGTGTTTCAGGAAGACCTTCGGTGATTGAAAAATTGCTGATTGTGAAATATCTGTTATAATTATATTGGATTTCAAAATCACTTTTGTTTTCAAAAGGCTAAACTGCTAGTATTCGTGTTGGTTGGTCAATTTTTCTTGTTTTTACTCCGTCTCATTCTGAGGGGGAGCTTGCTTTTGCAAAAATACAAAAATAGTGTGTTGTTTTTCAAATCGTAAAAATAAAAATCTATAAATAGAGTTGTCATTTTTTAGGGGGAGAAATTTGGAAAAGACAAAAACAATGAAAAATGCAAAAATCCAAAAACATTGAAAAATAAGAAATTGTATCTGACATGTTTGGGAAATGATGGTACATTGGCTGACATTGTCTGACTCATGGATAAAGTAGATGAACAAACCATAAGACCATTTGATCGATGTGTAAGGTAGGCTCGGCAAATCAGAAAGTATACAAATATGATATACACTAAATCTGATGCTTGACCTAGTGGACAACATCTTGATACGTATCTCATGATATATCAAGAAAAAGATATGTGAAAAATAAAATGAGAAGTCACTGTGTATACATGTGTTCATTTTGCAAAGATTTAAACTTGTTTGATTTTCTTTATTTTGTCAAACGATCGGACTTTCTCTGCGTGTCGAAAGACCGACCTGATCGTTGTTCGTTTGACATTCTGCTTTATTTTCTTTGGTGTTTCGTATAACTCATCGGACTTTCTTTGCGTGTACGGGAGTACCGACCTGATTGTTGTTGAGTTATACAATTTCAACTTCTTTTATTTTTTATTTTGTTAAATCCGAGGCCTTATCTGCGTATCGAAAGATCGACCTTAAGGTAGACGATTTAACGTTTTTATTTTCTTTTTGCATGAAACACAGTTGACTATATCTTAGTTACAACCATTATGTGATTAAATTCACAAGTGAAATCACAAAATGTGATAATCAAAGCATATCTGAGTATGTCTGATAGTGTGGGGTACACTGGTCAATGCAAACTTAATCAATACTTTAACATATCCAAATGTTATGAGTATGATTTTGCCAGAGTTTAAAGTTAGACAAATTATATATGCAATCGGCATGGCTTATGTGCTTCACTAATTGAAATTGAAATGTAGTTCAGCATATCATGACTAATATGATCCCAAGTTGTGATCTTTCTCACAAAAGACAAAAATAGTGTCTAATTCGGTATTGTTTTACTTTTCTTATCAGAAAATACCAAAAAGATTTTAGGTGTGTTTTGATATAAAGTTTCTAAAAGCCAAAAAGATTTTGTTTCTGATTTGTTTTTGATTGATCAACACGAATTACGAAATCATTTTCAACATCAAAATATCTTGGAGTCTCGAAGAGACATTTTGCACAAAGATTATTTATGTTGGCAGGTTTCTAAGTAGGAAGAGAACATCACAACTTCAGGTCTTCTGAAGTTTGTTGATAAAGAGATTACTCACAATGCAATATCAAGTATTCAAGATTGAACTCATCGTCAAGATCGAGGAAGAGTTTGATTGAAGATACAAGATACAAATTTTAATGGAGGAGATGATACTGCACATGCCGAGGGGGAGTTTGTTGATAGACGACTCCTGATCGTCATGTGAAGTATCAAATACAAGACGAATCACACAAGATTGCTGAGGTCCGAACTCAGGCCGAACCTGGAGTTCGGACATGGCCGAATGTGTGGCCGAGCCTGAGGTTCGGCCAGTCGTATTTCAGCATGTATAAATAGTTCATCTTGTATAGAATAGAATGGGCTTCCGTGTCATATTCTCTAAGTGTACTCTGTGGTTCTCTGTGGTTGATACAAAGCTCATTTGTATTTACTCTTTGTCTTTTACACGTTTACATTGATTTCATCACGACTAAGTAGAAGATCCGTACGCTCACGTACTTTCAAGTGGTATCAGAGCATTAGGTTTGCTCTACTAGTCGGAAATCAGTGTTTTTCAGAGTTTTGAATTCAAATTCATGTTTTTGCGAAAATGTCAATCATTTTTGAGTTCGTTTGATCGTTTTGAGTGTGTTTTTCGTCAAAAAAATATGTTTCTAGATCGTTTTTATCAAGTTTGCTTGAATTCCTGTCGAAATTTCCAGTCAAAAACGTTGAAAACCGAGAGAATGAGGTCGAGAGAAATCTTTCTCGTTTGAGGTTCGGACAAGCTCGGCATAACCGCTTCGAACTCGGGACTCGGACAGAGTTTGGTGGTCATTCGGAGCAAGTTTGGACTTATTTCTTTTTTGTTCGACCGAAGGTCAGGTTCGGAGGACGTTCGGTGTAACTAAAGTTCGGACGACATTCAGAGATAGTTCGGAGGAGTTTCGGACGAGGTTCGGGGTGAACAGTAACCAGTTTTTCGAAAATGTCCGATTTTCAAGCGTTCGCGGCTATTCAAAATTCAATTCAGGCAACGATGCAAACAATGATTAACTATGATAATGAAATTGCAATCCAAGGGCTTACAAGCTGCGATTTTGGCATGCAATCTTAGTTTTGAAGTAGTTAAACACCCCTCATCATCATTGTTGAGTCAAGAAGGTAAAACCCTTTGAACCTAGCATGTGTAGGTCTCGAAATTTAACCTCAAATCTGCAAATTCTTGATGTTATATGAATCCTATGATGTTAGAGATCTCACATGTTGCATAAATTTCTAATTTGTTTAGCAATTGGTGTAGTAGTTATCAATTTCACCTACTTGAACCTCCATGGTAGGTGACTTCTCAAGATAGTCATGGAACTAGTTCAATTGATATAATTCTTGTGTAAATATGTTGTTGATTGATGAATATGGTTAATTGATGGTGGATTGGTGATAGAATTCACCAACACCTTGTTATAGGATTAAGTTGGAGGTTCTAGGGATGGGTTTTATGTGTGCAAATTTGTATGCACACAAGGTGTTTGATAAAATGCCTAAGAGAGTCAAAAATGTGGTAGATGCAAAACAATTTGCTAGCTTTAATGTTGAATGATCCTAGGGAACTATAGGTTCACCAAAAATTGACCAACTTGATGAAATCATGTGCATTAGATAATATGGTTGATGTATGCCTTAGTTGTCATGTTAATGGTAATGATGCATATGACTAGATGTAAACTTGATGATCATTGCTTGATTGCCATCCTTGTGAATTAGTGACATGTTGGTAGCATAGAAATCATGTTATTGAAATGTGGTAAAATGTTACTAAGATTTGAGGTCCTAACATTGTTGGTGACCCATTAGGCAATCAACGAGACCAAGGGAGTAACTCCGGAATTGGTGGAAGCGGAGGATCAAGCTCTAAAGGTAACAATTTTATGTTACATGAAGTAGTTAGTAAATGTATGCTTGAGATTTAATAGAGTGACTTATGAAGTGAGCAAATGGGTGAAGAACGGTTCTTGGAACCGTGAAGCCCCAAAGCCATGAGGTTCTCCAATGATAAACTTGACCATGGAAGGCATTCAGTTGAATCATAGAATATATGATAGTTACAATGGCGGAGATTTGATCAAGTTAGGCATTGGGGCTCATGAAGCCTATGCCAAGTAACAAGAAAAGTGGAATCACAAATGGTTGGACAACCATAGATTCCAAGGCTTACATTTGGTCAAGTTAGGCGTTGGGGTAAACCAAGGGCAAGAACCCGTCTTAATGGGTCAATTAATAGTACAAGGATAGTATGGATAACAACTAACTAAATTGTTGAACCAATGGTTGGAATTAGATGAATAATATGATTGATGCCAAATGAAAACTTGAATGCATTGGTAATTATAGGCAAGACTCATTATTATACCGTAGCACAAACGTGAATACGCATACAAAGAATGTTAGGCCATGTTGCTTGTATTGTGCTTAGTTGCAAAAGTCCTATACATGGGTAGTTTCGGGATGGTAACCATGAGGTTACCTCTAAGTTGATCCTTAACGGGTCAAGCGGGTCTTAGAGTCCGTTTATGCAAAGCTTGAATTGAATCCAATCCAGGTATGTACATAAGTTAGAAATATGTTTTTGAAATGAATTGAGAGTGTTAAAACACTGCCAGAGTGATAAAAGGCCAGCTGCAAGCAGCTGGGTGAAAACAGGGGAAATAGCCAAAAATTTGGCTAAGTATAAAACTGGCCGAAAATAGCTCAATCCCTTGAAATCAGGCTCAAGGCGTATCGCCTGGAGCTTGTCAAGCCATAGGCGATACGCCAGCAAGTTCAAGCGTATCGCTTGGAAGTTGGAAGATTCCAGGCGATACTCCTGGAACTCTTATCCGACCCTACTTATTGTTATTTCTTAATTATGGTTGTTATATTCATTTATGCACTAGAAACTCACTATTTAAAGTGAGTATGTGCAGGTAAGTGAAAAGCTTAATGGACGCTTATCAAGGCTTCAAGAACCGACCCACATGAAGAACCGCTAAAATGCATCCACCTTTGGGTTATAAAATATGTAAACAATGTTTATTTGTTATGAATGTCAAACTTGAACATTTCTTTCGTAAATCTAGTCACATTGGTGGCATTCCATGATGAAAAGTTGATGTTTTGAAAAGAAATTTTCTGGGACCGAATTTAACGTTATAAAAAGTTGTGTTTGACATTAAATTGTTTACGGGTATTACAATTTGGTATCAGAGCCATGGTTTGAGAGAATCAAGTACTCGGGGAGTACTTGAACTCAAACCTTGAGCTCAAGGGATAAGGGAAAAATGATCGGTTCAAGCTTGGAGCGTCCGGGCAAGGTACATAACCTTAAATTAATTATTGAAATTGTATTAAAATGAATGAATGTTCTTATACGCCTGTAAAGGCAAAGTTATAAGCTATCACTTGAGAAACGCACGGGGAGGTGTATTCACACCTGAACCGGAGAAGTGCGTGAGTGAAGTGTCCCAGGTAGAAACGGGGTAATGCTACGGCTAGAAACCTCGTATAAACCTGGGGGGAATATTGGATATGACCAATATGATAAATAAAACCTTGCTGCGGTAAGGGTGAATAAAAGCTGTAAGCTAATGGAAATATTATTCTATAGATCAATGGTGGACCTTGATGGCGTTGATCTTGCAGAAGAGTAGAGACAGCGGGCTCTGAAGGCCCAGATCTCTGAAGAAGTGGGAAATGCCATTCAGGCAGCTATTCCCGAGTATGTACAAAAGATCCAGGAGGATCTATTACATACCTTGAACGAAAAGTTCGAGGAGTTAAAGAATGCCCTCCTAAATAAAGAGGAGGCAAATGCGCCAAAGAAGAAGGGGAGTTCCTTCAAAGACTTTATGGCGTGTAAACCCCCGCAATACGCGGGAGATCCTGACCCAATAGCGAGTCACCGATGGGTGACCAATGTGGAAGGGGTGATTAAAAGAAGCCATTGTGAGGCTGCAGATCAGGTGATCTTTGCTACGGGTCTACTAGTAGATCGGGCAAAAGATTGGTGGGACGCAAAAGTCCTAGAAAAAGGGCAGGCAGTGGCAGACGCCCTAACTTGGGCGGAATTTAAAGAATTATTTCTGGAGCACCACTGCCCACCCTCTGCGGTCAACGAGTTCAAACAAGGGTTCCTCAAGTTGGAGCAAGGGGATACTCAAACGGTTGATGAGATCACCGGCATTTACCTTGATAGGGTAAAATTCTGCTCAGATGTGCTACCCACTGAAGGGGTACGAATGTTCTTTTACCGGAACATGCTGAAGGCGAAAATAAAGAATTTCTTGCCTCTAGACCGTTTCACCACGGTGGAACAAATGATTAACACCGCACGGGCGCGAGAAATGGATGTAAACCGGGAAGAGGCCCAAGAAGCAAGAAAGCCTATTAGGGGAAATCTAAGCCCCTCCAAGAAACAAAAAGTGAGTGACTCGTCCAAAAAGAAGGACACAAGAGGAACCGGGTCGAAGTGTAAAATTTGTGGGAAAATGCACCCGGGAGAGTGCATCTTCAAAGACCGCCCCTGCTTGAAATGTGGCAGAAAAGGCCATGTCATCTCAAATTGCTCGTCTGAAGAACCACGATGTTTCAGCTGCTATCAGACGGGGCATAGAAAATTCGAATGCCCAAAACTCAAGAAGGAGGGGGCAAAAAGTGGGGCGAAAATGGAAGCGCCGAAAGCTACAGGTCGGGCATTCCAACTTACGGCCGAAGAAGCCAAAACAGACCCCAATGTAGTGGCAGGTACATTCCTTGTTAATTCGATACCTGCACATGTATTATTTGATACGAGAGCTAATAGATCATTTGTTTCGTATGATTTTATTAAGCATCCTTCGTTCATAATTGAAAAATTACATGTACCCTTAGAGGTAGAAATAGCTAATGACAAAAGTATTCTTGTTTTTGATGTATGTCGGGGATGCAAAATCTCCATCGATGACGAGGAGTACTCGATAGATCTCATTCCAATGGCGATGAGAGAGTTCAAGGTGGTGGTGGGGATGGATTGGCTATCCCGCAACCACGCAAAGGTCATTTGTGACCGGAAGGCGATAGAGATATCTTCGCCAAATGGGAGCAAAGTCACCATTTATGGTGAAAAGCAGAATATCCCAATTTTATGCTCGATGATGGAAGCTAAAAAGCTCATGTTACACGGGTGCCAAGCCTACTTGGCTATGGTGGCGGATACTAGAATTCAAAGTCCCGCAATAGACGACTTACCCGTGGTGCAAGAATTCAAGGATGTATTTCCGGATGATTTACCGGGGTTACCACCCGATCGAGAGGTGGAGTTCCAAATTGACTTAGTGCCAAATGCTAAGCCGGTGGCTAAAGCTCCATATAGGTTGGCACCGGCGGAACTACAAGAATTGAAGACCCAAATCCAGAAGTTGTTGGATAAGGGGTTCATACGTCCGAGTGTCTCTCCGTGGGGAGCACCAGTGTTGTTCGTGAAAAAGAAGGACGGTAGCATTCGGATGTGCATAGACTACCGGGAGTTAAACAAACTCACGGTGAAGAATAAGTACCCATTGCCCATAATTGATGACTTATTTGATCAACTTCAAGGGGCAAAATGGTTCTCGAAGATAGACCTACGTTCAGGGTACCATCAACTGAAGGTGAAAGAGGAAGATGTTCCCAAAACGGCCTTCAGAACAAGATAGGGCCATTATGAATTTTCAGTGATGTCCTTTGGACTCACTAATGCACCCGCGGCTTTCATGGATCTCATGAATTGGGTGTGTAAGCCTATGCTTGACAAATCGGTGATTGTGTTCATTGACGACATTCTGGTATACTCCCGAGACGAAGCGGAGCACGCTAAACATTTACGGGAGGTACTAGAAAGGTTAAGGGAGGAAAAGCTATATGAAAAATTCTCTAAGTGTGCCTTCTGGTTAAAGGAGGTGCAATTCCTAGGCCATGCCATTGGCGCCGATGGGGTTATGGTGGATCCGGCAAAGATTGAAGCCGTCATCAAATGGGAACCCCCAAAGAATCCGACGGAGGTGCGGAGTTTTCTAGGGTTAGCGGGCTACTATCGGAGATTTATTCAAGACTTCTCGAAGATAGCCCTTCCTATGACTAAACTAACCCGAAAAGACACCACGTTTATGTGGGGTGAAGATCAAGAGAAGGCTTTTCAAAGCCTTAAGCAAAAGTTGACGCAAGCACCGGTTTTAACCCTCCCTGATGGAGCGGAAGACATGGTAGTTTACTCTGATGCGTTAAAATTGGGCCTTGGTTGTGTTTTAATGCAACGGGGCAAGGTGATTGCCTATGGATCAAGACAATTGAAGGTGACCGAACAAAACTACCCAACTCATGATTTGGAGTTGGCGGCGGTGGTGTTCGCCTTAAAAATATGGCGACACTACCTCTATGGGGGTGAAATGCACCATTTTCACCGACCATAAAAGCCTCAAGTATTTCTTTGACCAAAAAGAGTTGAATATGAGGCAAAGAAGGTGTCTTGAGACCATCAAGGATTATGATTGTGAAATCCACTATCACCCGGGCAAGGCCAATGTGGTAGCGGATGCCCTTAGTCGAAAAGGGGATTACACTCCTATAAAGGTGCGATCGATGAAATTGGTGGTGACATCCGATTTGATCTCCAAAATCAAAGAAGCTCAAGTGGAGGCTATGAGAAGTGAAAACCAAAAGAAAGAGCAAATTGTCGGCCAAGTGAAAAAACTTGGTAGAAGAAGAAAGTGGGCTCAAAACTCGATTCGGAAGAATTTGGGTTCCAAACACTTGTGAAGTAAAGAATTTGTTACTTGATGAAGCCCATAAGTCGCGGTACTCAATTCATCCGGGAGCGACAAAATTGTACAATGATTTGAAAAGCCATTATTGGTGGCCCGGTATGAAACGGGACATAGTCAAGTATGTGGAAAAATGCTTAACTTGCTCGCAAGTCAAGGCGGAGCACCAAAAGCCGTATGGTAAGCTCCAACCACTAGAAATTCCGGTATGGAAGTGGGAGCACATAACTATGGATCTATTAACTAAATTGCCAAAAACACCCAAGGGCTATGATGCGATATGGGTTGTAGTTGATTGATTGACCAAAAGCGCTCATTTTATACCAATCAAAGAGACTTACTCCTCCGAGAGGATGGCGGATGTGTACATCAATGAAATTATAGCGCGCCATGGAGTACCCGTTTCCATTGTGTCCGACCGGGATACCCGGTTCACCTCTCAGTTTTGGAGAGAATTTCAAGAATGGATGGGTACGAAGCTCCTACTTAGCACTGCATACCATCCACAAACGGATGGGCAAAGTGAAAGAACCATCCAAACACTTGAAGACATGCTACGAGCATGTGCTATTGACTTTGGTGGGAGTTGGGACCATTACCTCCCTCTCGTCGGATTTTCTTACAATAATAGCTATCATTCAAGCATCGGGATGCCTCCGTACGAGATGCTCTATGGTAGGAGGTGTAGAACTCCGGTATTTTGGGGTGAGGTGGGCCAGCGAGAGCTCGCCCACAAGAAAGTGGTTAAGGTCGCCGACGAAAGGCTTGATATGATAAGGGCCCGTTTGAAGGCGGCTCAAGATAGACAAAAGTCCTATGCGGACAAGAGGCGAAGGCCTATTGAGTTCAAAAAGGGGGACATGGTCTTGTTGAAAGTGTCCCCATGGAAGGGTGTAATCCGCTTCCGAAAGCGGGGTAAGCTAAGTCCTAGGTTTATTGGACCTTTCAAAATTTTGGCACGGGTGGGCGACAACGCTTACCAATTAGAATTACCGGAAGAATTGAGCGGAATCCACAACACCTTCCATGTGTCCAACCTACGAAAGTGCTTGGCAGATGAGAGTGCTTACGTGCCTCTAGATGATTTGGTTGTGGATAAAAAGCTTAATTATGTAGAAAGGCCGATTGCGATCCTTGATCACAAGGTGAAGAAGCTACGAAACAAAGAAGTGAGCCAAGTATTGGTTCAATGGGAGCATAGAAAAGGCTCCGACTTGACGTGGGAGTTAGAGGATTAAATTCAACGCTACTACCCTCATTTATTCGGTACGTAAGATCGTTTCGGGGACGAAACCCCTTTAAGGGGGGTGGAGTTGTAACATCCCAAAAATTTTAGAAATTTAATATTCCCGTCAATGTCTAGTTAGATTTTGGTTCATAGCTAGATGACCCCCCCCCCCCTCTTATGTTAATAAAATTTATATTTGGGAAAAACTATGGGGTTTATTGTGTAAATATAAGTTTTAGTTGAAAATTAAACAATTAATCAAATGGAGGGAATAAAACTGCATTTAGACTAAACTAGAAATTAACAAAAAGAGAAAAGAAAGGGAGGAGGTAGTAGGAACGACCTGGAGTTCGACTCCACCCCCTTCTCCCTTGCTCTCTCAAAATTCTGCAATCCAAGGGCTTACAAGCTGCGATTTTGGCATGCAATCTTAGTATTGAAGTAGTTAAACACCCCTCATCATCATTGTTGAGTCAAGAAGGTAAAACCCTTTGAACCTAGCATGTGTAGGTCTCGAAATTTAACCTCAAATCTGCAAATTCTTGATGTTATATGAATCCTATGATGTTAGAGATCTCACATGTTGCATAAATTTCTAATTTGTTTAGCAATTGGTGTAGTAGTTATCAATTTCACCTACTTGAACCTCCATGGTAGGTGACTTCTCAAGATAGTCATGGAACTAGTTCAATTGATATAATTCTTGTGTAAATATGTTGTTGATTGATGAATATGGTTAATTGATGGTGGATTGGTGATAGAATTCACCAACACCTTGTTATAGGATTAAGTTGGAGGTTCTAGGGATGGGTTTTATGTGTGCAAATTTGTATGCACACAAGGTGTTTGATAAAATGCCTAAGAGAGTCAAAAATGTGGTAGATGCAAAACAATTTGCTAGCTTTAATGTTGAATGATCCTAGGGAACTATAGGTTCACCAAAAATTGACCAACTTGATGAAATCATGTGCATTAGATAATATGGTTGATGTATGCCTTAGTTGTCATGTTAATGGTAATGATGCATATGACTAGATGTACACTTGATGATCATTGCTTGATTGCCATCCTTGTGAATTAGTGATATGTTGGTAGCATAGAAATCATGTTATTGAAATGTGGTAAAATGTTACTAAGATTTGAGGTCCTAACATTGTCGGTGACCCATTAGGCAATCAAGGAGACCAAGGGAGTAACTGTAGAGACCTAGAAAATAAGGCTTTTGCATTAGATTATTTTGGGCTTGTTTAATACTTGTGGGCTTGTATAAAATATGTAATTGGGCTAACTTTTGTGTAGGTTGGGGTCCGAATTGTGTAGGATGGGCCTTGGGGTTCGAAATTCTTAAGGAGATTGACTTGTTTACCAAGTCAATCTCAACTATATATAGAACCTCTTCTTATCAATTTAGGGTTGCTAGTCTTTTGGTGATTTGTGGTGTCATCGAAATTCTTCTAAGAATTTCGATCAAGGTGTAAGCAACAATCAGTGATTAATTCAAGTGTTCATTCTTCAAGCGTATTGGTTTGTGTTTGTTATTTCCTGTTTTTAGTACTTTTCGATTACTATCTTTCACTGTTTCTTGAATCAACTAGTTAAACCGGATTCCGCACGGTTTCACTAGTCTAGATATCGCGTGAGGGTTTAAATTTGATCCTTACAATTGGTATCAGAGCCAAGAAACGCAAGTTTCGAGGCTCTCGCGATATCAGATTCAAGTTTTTGGGAACTAACGTTTTGAGTTTTGTGGTGTTTTTCAGCTTTTAGCACATTCGGAGGTGTTTTTGTGCAGGTTACAAATCAAGACAGAAGTTTCGTGGAGCTGTGTGCGTGATTCTGAAGCTTTTCGACCCCTTGCAGCACTTTTCGATCAGGCCTCTGATCGAAAAACCCCTTTTCTGCCCTTTTTCGATCGAGAAAGCCCCCTTTGTGGCTTTTCGATCAGGCATTTCCAGTCGAAAAGTCCCCTTCTGTGACTTTTCGACCAGCAGCTCTCAATCGAGAAGTCCCCTTGAGACTTCTCGATCAGCATTCTTGATCGAAAAGTCCCTCTGAGACTTTTCGATCCGTTTCATCTCAGTCGAGAAGTCCCTTCGTGACTTCTCGATCTACCCCTTTTGATCGAAAAGTCCCCTGTGACTTTTCGATTCACTGTGATCTCCGACCGAAAAGTCCCCACAGTGACTTTTCGATCCATCCCGCACTTTTCGATCGCCTGTCACTTTTCGACCCTTAACCTTTCCGACCGAAAAGTACTTTTCGATCCATCACTTTCCGACCGTAAACCCCTTTTCGATCCCCTTTATCTCTCTGAAGCAATGGCCTTTGACATGTCTAGCCTGTCGAGTGCCACTCTGGAAATGGATGCTAAAATCGGAACAAATGCCAGACCACCCCGTCTGTTGTCTGGCAAGGATTTCATGAGCTGGAAGTATAGGTTTGTCAACTACATCAACTACCATGATGCTAAGATCATGCGGTCAGTCGAAGTGGGAGACTTTGTTCCATCAACTCCAGGAGAACAGGGTCAACCACGTGTTCCTAAAGCAAAATCCGAATGGATTGATGAAGACTGGGAGAGGGTAGAACGAGATAGAAAGGCACTGGCTGCCCTGACCATGGCCTTATCCCCTGAAGTTGCTGAAGCTTTCAAAGAATACACCTCAGCTAAGACTCTGTGGGATGCCCTTGTAGCTGCTTACGAGGGAAATGATGATATGAAAGAATCCCGCAAAGAGAATCTAAGGGAAATGTTCAATGAGTTTAACTATATCCCTGGTGAAAACATTGAAACTCTGCTTCAACGTTTCATCAAGATAGTCACTGGGATGAAAGATGCCGGAGTGACATATACTCAAGTGGAGGTCAACAGAAAGCTGGTCAACTCTCTTCCACCAAATTGGGACAGCACCATTGAACTGATTGAAAAGACAGTGGAAATGTCCACTTCGTCCCTAAATGAGCTCATGTCTACCATCAGAGCCTATGAGGAGAAGAAACAGAAGAGGGCGAGAAAAATTGGCAATGGGGCATTAATGAATCAACTGAATCAAGCCTTCATCTCTCAGCCAGCTGTCGCTCCTGTTAACCCACCATCGACTCCAATGGGATTCATTGCCCAAGCCACTGGGTCAAGTTCATCTGGAACATCAAATGTTGTTCCTCTAGATGTAAATGCTTTGACTAAAGATCCTGGCTTTGCCCTTGGGGTGGGAATTATGAGTTGCTATCAGGCACTCATAGCAGGTTCACTTCTTCCCACGGATCTATCACCTGATGATGTGAATCAAGTAAACCCCGATGATCTAGAGCACATGGATATATCTTATCAGATGGGAATGTCTGCCCTGCGAGCTAGGCAGTTCATGGCGAAGACGGGACAGAAGGATTGGAATGGTGGAAAAGGAATAAAGCTGAGCTTTAATAAGGCAAATCTAAGGTGCTACAATTGCAATGAGTATGGGCATTATGCCAGAGAATGCACCAAACCAAGAGTTGATAGAGAAAGCAAGGCTGATAATCGGGGTGAGAGCATGAAGAAGGAAGCAGGCAAGAATGATAAGGCACTGGTGGTTCAACATACGCCAGGATATGACTGGACACCCCAGGTGGAAGACCTCAGTCTAACTCTTGACCATGTGGCCTTGTTAGCTGAAGAGGAAGCACAGAAAGAAGCAACTGAGGTATTCCATCACGCATTCATGGCAAACATAACTCCAGGATCCTCTGCCAGCAGCTCTGAGGTATGTCTTAACCCTAAATGTCAAACTATACTGAATGAGTCTCAAGAATGGCAAAATAAGTTTTTCAATGAAACATTAAATCGTGAATTTTCTGACAAAGACTTAAGAGAATACAAAGGTAGGTGTAAAACTTTAAGTGAGAAACTAGAAGCTGCTAAAATTGACATAAAAAATCTTCAAAGGGACTTGAGTGACAAAACCACATATCTAAGAATTGCTAATGAAGAAGTTGTCACATTAAAAACTGAACTTGATCAACTTAAAGGTCAATTAGAAACATCTCAAACCAAAGTTGAGCGAAACGATAAAATTGTTTCAGAAATGATGAAAGCTAGTTCACTTTTCTACAATACAGACGCTCGAATGCGTCATTTAAAAGCCAACTCTGGTTTGGGACTCGGTACTGAAGAAAAAGATGAAAAGTCCAGTCACACAGTACCGATGCCCCTGATGCATGAAATGATCTCAGATTATGAGTGTTCTAAGACCTCCTTGGAAGCTAAAGCTGAGATTGAAAAGAAACTGGCAGCTTGTCCCATTAAAATTTCTGCTCCTGTTTCTAACCTTACTAACACTTTTACTTCTTGTGCAGATAAAGGTAAACATGAAGCAGGGGTAGTAAATTGCAAGGAGTCCACTAAGAGTCCCGTGAAGTCTGAAGTTGAATTTTCTTTTAAAAATTCTGATTTTGAGAAACCTGAAATTTTTGTCAAGTCTGAGTCAAAAACTTCTGAGTCTAATGTTTGTGCTAAACTTTCTGAATGTGGTGTGTTTAATGTTGGTAAATGTGATTTGAAACCTGTGAAACCCCTAAGAACTGTTAGAATTTTAAGAAGGGGTAAGGGACCTCAAAATGATGTTCTCAAACCCACAGGAGATGTGAAAAAATCTGAGGATAGTGTAAACTGTCCCACTCAAAATGTGCAGAAAGTACGGGACACAAAACCCCAGGAATTTGTCCCGTACCCAGAAGTCAATTCTGCATATGATCAATTCCAACCGATACAACGGGAGTATCTATTGACCACTAAGCCCCATGGTAAAACCCTGTGGATCCATAAAAACGCTTCAAAGCCAACTTGGATATCCACTGGGCGGAACCAACCACAGGCTCCCGTATATCCAAAGAAACAGTCCTGCCATGTATGTGGCCAACCAGGACACATGGCAAGAAACTGTCTGCACCGCCCCTATGAGCCCTACTATCCTAAGAAAGTCCAACAAAAGACCGTCCCTTTGGGCCAAACACGTGTTGGCCCAAAGCCCAAAGTTGGACCTTCAAATCCCAAGGTGCAGAAGTTCACATTCCCACCCTCACAAGCAGGGATACATCCTAGGCCAAAAGCAAAGTCTGCACCTTCAAACCAAAAGGTGCAGCAAGGCTCACCACATGTCCATAAAAGGAACCCAAAGCCCAAGTCACCTAATCAGAAACCATCAATTGAAAAAAATAAGGTGAATAAATATGCTATGAAATCTTCAAAGATGTTCACTAAACCTGCCAGGGCTTCTAAACCTTCAACACCTGTTTCTCGCCCAAAGCAGGATAATTTTTCAAAATCACCTGTTCCACCTCCACCTGTTTTCAAAAGATTTTCCGACACACCATTTTTCTCAAAACTCGAATCAATCAATAAGAGAAATGATGATAGGTGGAATGTCCCGAAAGTTGTTAATTTGTCCTTCAAACCTACAGGAGTGTACAAAAAACACTCAATGTCTTTTCAAGAGGTTAAAGGGTTTAAATTAAACAAAAATAATCAAAAATGGCTTGGCAAAGAAAATCACCACCGTGATGTCAACAGTCCAAGCAAGGACAGACCAGTCTCACCCAGACCAGTTAAGGCCTGGGTACCGAAATCTAACTGATCTTCTCTGTATGCAGGAACAGCCAAGGAGGACTGTCAGCAACCTATGGTACGTTGACAGTGGTTGTTCCAGGCATATGACGGGCGACATATCCCTACTACACGACTTGGAAAAATTTGATGGAGGCTATGTGTCGTTCGCCGGAGGAGTTGGTGGTTATATCAGTCAGAAGGGCACAGTTCGCAACGGTTGTCTCAGCTTCCACGATGTCAATTACGTGGAGCAATTAAAACACAGCTTGTTAAGTGTTTCACAAATATGTGATCGAGAGTATCCAGTTCTTTTCAACAATAAAGAGTGTCTCATTCTTAAACCTGGATACTCCATCCCCGATGATTGGGTGTTAATGAGAACACCCAGATACGGTAACTCCTATGTGCTGAACATGCAGAAACCCCCCACATCTGAGGTGGCCTGCCTTCTTTCTAAAACAGCAGAGAACCATGCTCAGCTGTGGCACCGAAGATTGGGGCACATGAATCTGAAGAACCTGAATCGACTTGCCAGAGGAGGACTTGTTAAAGATCTCCCTATCAAAGACTTTGTTCTGAAGGAGAAATGTGTGGCCTGTGCTAAGGGGAAGCAGCACAAACGACCACATAAACCGAAGGTCTTCAACAGAATCTCGTCTCCACTAGAGTTGCTTCACATGGACCTATTCGGTCCCGTCAGTATGTTAAGTCTTAACCGATGTGCATTCTGTTTAGTTATTACTGATGATTTTTCCCGTTTCACTTGGGTGTTTTTCTTGTCCAAGAAAAGTGATGTTGCAGGTATACTTATCGCCTTCATTAAGCTCATTGAAAATAAATTGAAGCATAAAGTGAAGGCCATCAGGAGTGATAATGGCACGGAGTTCAAGAACCAAACAATCGACAATTTCTGTGCCGATAAGGGAATTGAGCATCAATTCAGTGCTCCCTACACTCCCCAGCAGAATGGCGTCGCAGAAAGACGGAACAGAACCCTGATTGAAGCTGCTCGCACCATGTTGTGTGATTCAAAGCTACCAACCATGTTTTGGGCAGAAGCAGTCAACACTGCCTGTTATGTCCAGAATCGGGTGCTCATCAATAAGCGGCAGCAGAAAACGCCATATGAGCTAATCTACAATGATAAGCCCAGAATTGGTCACCTTCGGGCGTTTGGGTGTTTATGCACAGTCTTAGTTAACACTGATGTTCCTAAATTTGCTGCTAAGGCTGATGAATGTTATTTTGTAGGTTACTCTGCCAGCTCCGCTTACAGGGTCTTCAACAAAACTACCGGGATTGTGATGGAATCCACAAATGTGGATTGGCTAGAAGAAAATCCATCTGACGGCGGCGTCGGTCCTCCTCAAGCCTTCGACTACAATCAATTCTTCCGTCCATTGGGTTTAGACCCTGTCTTAGCAGAGGAATTATATGAAGATACAATTACAGGACCGTCTGTCTCACACTCCATCACAAAAGCTCCTGTCCCTGCTCCTGCAATTGATCCTACACCAGTACAGGAGACTGCTGATCCTGTAGAGACTCAAACACAGGAAACAGATGCAGAAGTTGACCCAGCTCCCGACTCTCCTCAGTCACTCGGAGCTGATCCGGAAAATGAAGCTGATACACATGATGAACCCGTTCTATCAAATCTGCCTCCTGAAATTCCCGTTCAGGCTGTTGCAGAAACCAGAATTCATAAATACCACCCCTTGGACAACATCATTGGTCCATTAGCATCTGGGGTGGTCACAAGAAGCCAGTCAGGAGATATTAATCATTGCATGTACTCCTGTTTCATCTCACAGATTGAGCCCCCTAACATCACTATGGCCTTGACTGATCCCAGTTGGGTGGAGGCCATGCATGAAGAACTCAATCAATTTTCACGGCTTCAAGTTTGGAGGTTAGTAGAAAGGCCAGCTGACAAAAAGGTCATCACCACTCGGTGGCTGTATAAGAACAAAAAGGATGATAACGGAGTTATTGTCAGAAACAAGGCCAGATTGGTGGTTCAAGGCCACAAGCAAATTCAAGGTGTGGATTATGATGAAGTGTACGCACCAGTGGCTCGCTTAGAGGCAATAAGAGTCTTCTTAGCCTATGCTTCATATATGAATTTCACGGTCTACCAGTTAGACGTGAAAACTGCCTTTCTATATGCTGAGATGGATGAGGAAGTTTATGTCACTCAACCTCCAGGGTTCATTGATGAGGAACACCCGTATCATGTGTACAAGCTTGACAAGGCTTTATATGGGTTGCACCAGGCCCCTCGGTCGTGGTACAAGACTCTGACTGATCATCTTCTTGCACATGGATACACAAGAGGCATTGTTGATCAGACGCTCTTCAGAAAGGAGGTTGAGCATGACATTATCATGGTGCAAGTATATGTTGATGACATCATCTTCGGATCAACCAATGAAGACTTGTGCAAAGAATTCGAGAAGGTTATGCGCACAAAATTTGAGATGAGTCAGATGGGCGAGATGGAGTTTTTCCTCGCATTGCAAGTAAAGCAGAGTGACAGTGGGATACTTATCCATCAAGCTAAATATGTCACCGAAATTTTGGAAAAGTACAAGATGGTGGATGCAAAGCCAGTCTCCACACCCATGGCAGCAAGACCAGCACTTACCAGGGATCCAGATGGGCAACCAGTGAGCGAGCACATGTACCGGTCCATGATTGGGTCTCTGATGTATTTGACCGCCAGCCGTCCAGATATCATGCTCGCTGTGTGCCAATGCGCACGCTATCAGGCTAATCCTAAACTCTCTCATCTCTCTGCTGTGAAACGTATCTTTAAATATTTGAAGGGTCGGCCTCGTCTAGGCCTCTGGTACCCTAAAGAGTCCGGATTTAACCTGTATGCTTTTTCTGACAGTGATTATGGTGGCAATGAGCTTGACAGGAAATCCACATCTGCTGGAGCTCAATTTTTAGGCGACAGGCTGGTGTCTTGGCAAAGTAAGAAACAGCACACGGTGTCCCAGTCGACAGCCGAGGCAGAATATGTTGCTGCATCTGCCTGTTGCTCTCAGGTGGTTTGGTTGCAGCATCAGCTGGGAGATTACGGTTTGAATTTTTTCGATACTCCCATTTTTTGTGACAATAATGCTGCTTTGCAAATTGTGAAAAATCCTGTGCAGCACTCTAAAACCAAACACATAGACATCAAAACGCACTTCATTCGGGATTGCTATGACCGACGGCTCATTCATTTGGAGAGGGTGGCATCGGATGACAATGTGGCGGACATGTTCACGAAACCCCTTCCAAGTGCAAATTTTGAAATGTGTCTCAAGGGCCTCCGGATGATAGCCTTTGACGAGTAGTCTGGCAAATTTTTCTTTTTCTGCATTTATTTGTTTCTTTCAGTTATCTTTAAAAAAAATTATTATATTAAAAAAATACAAAAATAGTGTCTTCTTTTAGTTATTTTCAAAAAATCTAAAAGCAAGGGGAAGATATAAGAAAATAATGTCAATTATTTCCTCTAAAGTGTGTGCTTTTAAATTTTTTTCTGGTTTTGGGTGACCAGGTGGGAAGTGATATAAATTTCCAGGTGTTTGCTGACTGACACGTGTAAGGTGGAAGTGAAAAGCAGTGATTCATGGTCGATATGCTTGGTAGGCTCTGCTGACAATCAATCAAAAGGTATGTTTTATCACAACACTTGAAGATAACGTATGATGCTTGAAAGGAAACACACACTTAGGTTAGTACAATTCCTATTTGACTGCGTATCAGGAATCCTGAGACACACGCCCGATTCTGAGTTTTGACGTCATGCTCAAAAATCCCATTCCCTCTGCTTTGCGTAAGCAATGACCTGGGAATGTAGTACGTGAGTCAGGACTCCTCTGTTCTGCGAAAGCGGAGACCTGGAACCACCCTGATCCACGTACATTTTAGATCACATTGTATATATATGTTAAACCAAAAAGATGCCAATGCGCACAATCAAAAGAGACCCTCTAGTGTCCAAAACCCTGAGCCTTTGTCACTGATGAGAACATTGTTAAAATGTTTCAAAAAATTCAGTTGACTTTGTATACTATCCAACAAAACCTCCGTGATCTATTCTTTCTTTTCTCAACCCAGTCTGGAGCATGATGTTGGGCTTAAGGAAAGGTGTCGTGAAAAAATGTTGTATGGAAACCAGATGTGCTTGATAGAATGTACAAATTATACCTAGGACTTATGTGTGTGACCTGGATAGATTGTCATAATTAAATAAACATTAAAAGATAAATAATGTGAGGAAACTGCTTGAGTAAGCGAAAGCAGCATGAGTTTAAAGTTGGACCAAAATACCGGCAATCGCCTGAACACGCGAAGTAACCGAAGCTGAAAAGGGTTCCTCAGTCACAGACCATCTGGTATGATCCCTAAAAACGCCTTTTCACTCAAAATCCAGTTTGATAAGTTTTTTTTATTATGTATTTTTTTAATTTATGTTATTTGAGTTTATTTTATTAACTTCTAAATTTTGTGTGTTTTTGTTTTATTTTTGAGTAAAAGTTGCCAGATCGTAAATCTCTCGGGCTTGATTTTAGGGGAAGTTTTCTGAATAATCAAGAGTGATTTTGAGGAGTAGGTTGTTAAGTTTTAACTTTTTATAACTTTGTTTAAGTGAAAATGAGAATGAGAAAGTTTTGGGTGATGTGTGTTAGTTTTTAAAAAATTGAGGGGCAAAAGTGAAACCTTTTAAACAAAAGAGGGGAGAGGGGACGGTGACCCCTCATTCACCCGTCTCCCTCTTTCTTGCTCCCAAACCCTAATCCTCCCACCGCCACCTCTAATCACCACCACCACCTCTCCGACCACCATCACGCACCACCAAAACCATCGCCATCCTTCGGCGACTCAACCACCACCTTTCCCATCAGTGTTCGACCACCGTACCCCCTACATTAGCCCAGAGCGCCGCCGCCACTGTCACCGCCAATCCGCCACCATCTGCCGTCGCTGAGACCATCCAACACCACCATCCTGCTCGGAAACCATAATCAATCACTCCACCGCACTTGGATTTGATCAATGGCTCCCCGGTTGAAGCGCGTTGCCCGACCCCCTAAAGACCGAATGGAGTATGTGTTTTATTGTTGATTTTACTGGGTAATATTGGTTGGGACGGGTGAAAATTTTGAATTGTTGCTGTATTGTTGAAGTTATAACTGTTAAATCATGCTAAATTGTGTGTTTGAGAAAGTTGCAGGTTCGTTATGAAGAAGATGATACTTTTCGATCGATTCAGGGACTTTTCGATCAGCCCCTCGTGCTTTTCGATCAGCCCTGATGCTTTTCGATCACTGATAGCCGATGACCTGTGGCTTTTCGATCAGCCCTGTGGCTTTTCGATCAGCCCTCAGGCTTTTCGATCAGCCCAATGGCTTTTCAATCAGCCCTAAGGCTTTTCGATCAGCCCTAAGGCTTTTCGATCAGCCCTAAGGCTTTTCGATCAGCCCTAAGGCTTTTCGATCAGGGAACCAAACTTCTCGATCAGAAGCTTAAGCTTTTCGATCAGGAGGATGGCTTCTCGATCAGTGACCACTCTTCGATCGAGAGTATAGATTTTTCGATCAAGGGATCTCGGTAACCATGAAACTTTCCGATCGGACGGATGCTTTCCGATCGAAAACCCTGTTTTTCGATCGGAAAGGTACCTGATGATATTTTTAATGGTTTTTCACTAAATTTTAAGCCGTTATGCTGTCCGTTTTTCAAGAAATCCCTAAAACTAATGAACTTTTGTGTGTTTTGGCTGTTTATCTGTGTTTGTGAGTGCAGGGATTTGGAGTTTGTCAAAGATCATAATCAGGTGGCCTATTTGCTGGACCCGCCTGCTGAATACAGAGAGAAGTATCTTTCAATGATAGCTGGGTTGAAGAAGTGTTGTCTACACTTTGCACTCACAACAAACCCGGTGATATGCAAACGGATGCAGCAAGAGTTTTGGAAGACGGCAGATGTGTCTGAAGATGGAAAACAGATAATTGCCAAGATTCAAAATACTGAAGTGATCTTAACTGAGGAGAATTTCAGACAGGCACTCCGACTGAAAGATGTAGCTGTTGATTCCACTATGCTTGACAAGGAGATGGTGTCCCAATGTCTAAAGGAAATGGGGTACCTCACAATATCTCCTCCCACAATGAAAGCTCTTATTCCACCGTACTGGAGAATGCTGGCACATTACTTACAAAAATGTGTCATTGCCAAGAAGAGCTCTACAGATCAGTTGAACCAGGTGCACACCCATGCAATGGTGTCACTAATCAGAGGTGTTCGGTTCAACTGGTCAAGGGTGATTTTTGAAGATGTGAAAGCAGTCGTGTCTAGAGACAACAAGTTTGCTGCTGTTCCTAGGTTTATCCAGTCTGTTCTGGATTCAAGATACCCGAACCTGAGGAAGACCAATGACACGCATGATACTAAGCCAATGGGTATTGAAGTGTTTCCGATGATAAATCCGAAGAAGAAGTTGTCGGATAAGGTGCCGTTCGGTGAAAAGTTTGGAGAGTTTGCGAAGATAGTGAGAGAGGAGGTTCCAGTTAACAGAAATGCATCTGTAGAAGAAGAACATAATATGCCTCCTCCTCAGAAGAAAGTGGTTGACCTTCCTGATGATTCTGACTGGGAAGAGTTTGATTTGAATGATGTGAGGATTGGAGCACTCAATTTTGAAGGTGATGAGGCTATCAACTATGATACTTATCTGGATGACATTGACATTGAGGAAGAAGAGACAGAGACGACTGAGGTTCCACTGACAAGAAAACGGAAAGCCACTGGGGATCCTCCCCTCGGTGCTTCTGTTACAGAAGAATTTACTGAGACTGAGTCAACTGCTACACCACACCATAGAGAAGGCCCTAGTGACCCAAGGAGAAGAAGATTGGATTCTCATGTGCCACCAGTCACAAGTTCAAGTGCTGGTCAGTCTTCTTCTAAACCCACAACCCAAGACAAGGGGAAAGCTGTAGAAACCCCTGAGTTCAGATTGGAGAAGGAACTCAGAGCAGAGATAGAAGATTTGAAAGCCCAAAATGCAACACAAAGTGAAGTCATTGGTGATTTAATTGATATACAGAAGGTCCATAATACTGAATTGGAGAATCAGAAGAAGATAAACAGAGAATTTTCCAGGCAATTTAGAGAACTTCATAAGCTGATCAGGCAGCTTAGTTCAGATAAATCAGTCAGATCAAGCATTGGGCAAGGAGATAAAGGTGAAGGAGGTTCAGGTGCAGGTGATTCCTCACAATCACCAGTATTTGATTTTGAAGCTGATATTCCTGAAGAAACTCAACCCGTTTTACCTGAAGCCTCAAGTGAAGATAAAGATGCCAGGGATAGAGATTACATGACGGTTCCAGCTTCTGATTTTGATGGAGGTTGGGAGTCACAGACATTTGCCTATCCTCCTGAAAGGTATCTAATCCAGCTGGGAGATCACTACCATGATAAACAAGGAATTACTGCAGCTGTGAAAACGTGGATGTTTGATGGAGAGAAGAACATGTTTGTAGTAAGAAGAAAGGGTCAGTATCCTTTGGAGTACTACAAGAGCTGGACACAGTTTTACTCCTGGACGAATGTGGATCTGACAATGCTTTATCAGGCTCCGTTTTCAAATCCGTCAAACAATGATCAAGCCAAGTACTTCTATAAGAAACTGGAAAAGGCTGTGAGGAGCAAGTTCAAGAGGTTTGAGGAGTTTCCTCACAAGAAATCGTATCTGAAGAAGTATAGGAGTGTCTTCAAATGGGATGGAAAGAAAAGTATCCCAGGGACAGAGGGTGAAAAGCTCAAGAAGTTCACCAATGTCTTGTATCCACCTACAGACAAGACAAAGACAATACCTCTTCCTATGAGACATCCTGAAGATTGCCTGCATGATTTCCAGACTTGGGCTTATAGTGATTACTCCGGTGAAGCCAAGATTCTCTGCAAGTCTAAGACTATTGATGTCATGGAAGTTCATGATCTGATGAGATTCCACAAGAAAGACATTATGGTTTTAGCAAAACATCAGGTTGAGTGTAATCAAGACACTGAAGAATATGCAAAGTGTTACACTCGGGCAGTAGCTGAGATTGTAGCCAAGGAACTATGGTATGATCCAGCAACAGTTAATATGTCAAAGAAGTTCCGGATGTGAAGACAGTCTAATGCTAAAGCCTAGGGGAAGATTGTAGAGACCTAGAAAATAAGGCTTTTGCATTAGATTATTTTGGGCTTGTTTAATACTTGTGGGCTTGTATAAAATATGTAATTGGGCTAACTTTTGTGTAGGTTGGGGTCCGAATTGTGTAGGATGGGCCTTGGGGTTCGAAATTCTTAAGGAGATTGACTTGTTTACCAAGTCAATCTCAACTATATATAGAACCTCTTCTTATCAATTTAGGGCTGCTAGTCTTTTGGTGATTTGTGGTGTCATCGAAATTCTTCTAAGAATTTCGATCAAGGTGTAAGCAACAATCAGTGATTAATTCAAGTGTTCATTCTTCAAGCGTATTGGTTTGTGTTTGTTATTTCCTGTTTATAGTACTTTTCGATTACTATCTTTCACTGTTTCTTGAATCAACTAGTTAAACCGGATTCCGCACGGTTTCACTAGTCTAGATATCGCGTGAGGGTTTAAATTTGATCCTTACAGTAACTCCGGAATTGGTGGAAGCGGAGGATCAAGCTCTAAAGGTAACAATTCTATGTTACATGAAGTAGCTAGTAAATGTATGCTTGAGATTTAATAGAGTGACTTATGAATTGAGCAAATGGGTGACGAACGGTTCTAGGAACCGTGAAGCCCCAAAGCCATGAGGTTCTCCAATGATAAACTTGACCATGGAAGGGATTCGGTTGAATCATAGAATAGATGATAGTTACAATGGCGGAGATAGGCTCATGAAACCTATGCCAAGTAACAAGAAAAGTGGAATCACAAATGGTTGGAGAACCATAGATTCCAAGGCTTACATTTGGTCAAGCTAGGCATTGGGGTAAACCAAGGGCAAGGACCCGTCTTCACGGGTCAATTAATAGTACAAGGATAGTATGGATAACAACTAACTAAATTGTTGAACCAATGGTTGGAATTAGATGAATAATATGATTGATGCCAAATGAAAACTTGAATGCATTGGTAATTATAGGCAAGACTCATTATTATACCGTAGCACAAACGTGAATACGCATACAGAGAATGTTAGGCCATGTTGCTTGTATTGTGCTTAGTTGCAAAAGTCCTATACATGGGTAGTTTCGGGATGGTAACCATGAGGTTACCTCTAAGTTGATCCTTAACGGGTCAAGCGGGTCTTAGAGTCCGTTTATGCAAAGCTTGAATTGAATCCAATCCAGGTATGTACATAAGTTAGAAATATGTTTTTGAAATGAATTGAGAGTGCTAAAACACTGTCAGAGTGATAAAAGGCCAGCTGCAAGCAGCTGGGTGAAAACAGGGGAAATAGCCAAAAATTTGGCTAAGTATAAAACTGGCCGAAATTAGCTCAATCCCTGGAAATCAGGCTCAAGGCGTATCGCCTGGAGCTTGTCAAGCCATAGGCGATACGCCAGCAAGTTCAAGCGTATCGCTTGGAAGTTGGAAGATTCCAGGCGATACGCCTGGAACTCTTATCCAACCCTACTTATTGTTATTTCTTAATTATGGTTGTTATATTCATTTATGCACTAGAAACTCACTATTTAAAGTGAGTATGTGCAGGTAAGGGAAAAGCTTAATAGACGCTTATCAAGGCTTCAAGAACCGACCCACATGAAGAACCGCTAAAATGCATCCACCTTTGGGTTATAAAATATGTAAACAATGTTTATTTGTTGTGAATGTCAAACTTGAACATTTCTTTTGTAAATCTAGTCACATTGGTGGCATTCCATGATGAAAAGTTGATGTTTTGAAAAGAAATTTTCTAGGACCGAATTTAACGTTATAAAAAGTTGTGTTTGACATCAAATTGTTTACGGGTGTTACATTTATATTCATAAAAACCTAAAATTGTAAAAAAGTTTCTACTAGGGGTAGCACGGGCTACCCCTGGACCTTCATAAGGTCCGCCCCTGGTTCCGATAACCTCGGTGGTCACGTGTTCTTCATCTGCTGCTGCTGCTTGGTTCCCTAAATTGGGCGAAAATGAATGGATGGGGGATTTTGGATGATTTTTAGTTTTAATTTGGGTGAGACTGTTATTTGAGTGAAATCAAGATATATTTAGTAATATATTTAATAGTAAAGATAAAGATAGAATTTTGGTAGCGAAACCAAACATG
>JBCNJP010000012.1:25630810-25657334 GCA_039602395.1 Deinandra increscens subsp. villosa | reverse complement strand
AAGGAGATATGTTGAATAAAGGTTGTGGTATTGTAAACAAAAATATGAATATTTTTTTATGGAAAAAATTTAATTTAGTGTAATTTTTTAATTCTAAATTACGAGCAATTGACAATTAAGCAAATCCAATATGACACATCTAAAATTGTGCCACACATATAGACTTTAAAAACTCATATTTATTATATAGATAGATAAATATTATAGTCCATACATAACTGATTAGGTTCGAATGGCTTTTCATACATCACTCTTATTTTGTATAAAGCCCATATATCACTCTTATTAATCTCCTTCCTCTTTAAATCAAATGTGTATGTTTGTGTGTAGATGAAATCACAAGAATTGGCCCAACTATTTAACAAAACAAATGGTTATGAAACTGACCCACTAATTTAATAATATCGGGACATATTGCCATCCCGCCAAACGGACCTAAATTTTCCGAAAAATAACCCGACCTAAATTTCTATTTCGTGGTTCGGTCTCAGAAATTTTAATTATCAATTCGTGGTCCCGGTTTCGGTCCGGGTCGAATCGGTTCGGTCCGGTTCCAACCCATGTAATTAACAACTTTTTTTTTAGGGTAATTGCATATTTCTCCCTATAAACTTTAAAGGGTCAATTGCATATATTCCCTTTCAAACATTATAAATTGCATATTTATCCATTACTAAATAAAAATTACATATATCTCCTTCTTAATAATGATAAAATATTGCAAATTTACCTATTTATATATATTTTATTAAAAAGAAATTATATAATAACCATCCTATCGTACCCCTATTTCTCCGATCCAAAATCTAATCAAAATTTACAAGTTTAGAATTCAAACTCTATCTCTCTCACCACCAACAGTGTCGAACACTCACAAAATTCCGATTGAAGTAATCGATCCCTAGACTAGACAACATCATCGACATCCACATCGATCTCAAATTCGCCTGTTTACTCAAAGACGTCATCACCCACGGCCCAATTCCTCACCGCCAAATCCATCTCCGACACCCAAAAACTCCTTGGAATCACCATCCCCACCCAGAAAGGTCTGGAAAACGAAGATTGAATCGATTCATCGATGAAACGCGTGTGATAGAGGATCCGATCGGAAAACTTACTACGGCGACAAGGTATTCGAGAACGGCGACGAGGTAGACCGAAGCTCCGGTACCTACTCGTTGACTGCCGCCCTTCCTTCCTCCGACTCCATTTGTTCTTGCTTCTTAATCAAAATTGCCCCTGTAAAGAATTGTCTGTTGGTTCTCGAAAAATCACGCACAAAAAAGGAAAAAAAATCTTTCAATCATTTGAAGATAAGAAGCAAGAACAGATGGTCGAACTTAGAGTTCCGACTTCCGATAACCTCGGTGGTCACGTGTTCTTCATCTGCTGCTGCTGCTTGGTTCCCTAAATTGGGCGAAAATGAATGGATGGGGGATTTTGGATGATTTTTAGTTTTAATTTGGGTGAGACTGTTATTTGAGTGAAATCAAGATATATTTAGTAATATATTTAATAGTAAAGATAAAGATAGAATTTTGGTAGCGAAACCAAACATGATTCTTTCTTGTTTGAAATTTTTCTAAATTGTCATTTACTTTATTCACTATATGGATCATTAGCACAGATTCTAACGATAACCGGAGATCATCATCACCATCTTCAATTTTTGGATTCGGTGGTGGGTGTGGATGTGTCATGTGTGGTGGTTGATGGTTGTCTCTTGAAGAGAAAGATAACTAGTGAAGATGATGACGGCCTTGTTTGGGATTGCTTATTTAAATGGATAAGTGCTTTTTGTTAAAAGTGCTTATTGCCTTATGACTTTTATAAAAGGAGTTTTTTTAAAAGTGTTTGGATTTGCTTATTTAAGTGGATAAGTGCTTTTATATGTAAAATGACTAAAAATGGGTTGGGTGAGTATAAGGTTAGGTGAATATAAGTTAAAATAAGGGTAGTATGGTAATACTACTCAAAAAGCTATAAGCAATTTTGAAAAGCCAGAAAAACTTGACTTATTAAAAACTGACTTATTAACTTTTTGAAAAGACAAAAGCAAAAGTGCTTATCAACTTTCCAAACACTCAAAACTGCTTATTGACTTTTTTAAAAAACTAATAAGTCAATTATAAAAGCAATCCCAAACAAGCCCGACATTTGAGTTTTTAATTCGAGGGCAAATTGGTCATTAAGCGAAAATTCATTATGGAAGAGGATATATGTAATTGTGTTTTTTGGTTGGGTAAATATGCAATATATGATGTTTGGAAGGGGATATATGAAATTATCCCAACTTTAAAAATTGCATATATACTCATCCTAAAAATTCAATTGCATATATCCCCCTCCTTTTTAATAGATATTGCAAATTTACCCATTTTAGTTTTTTTTAAATAAATTATAGAATGACTATTTTACCCTTACTTACTCAAATATTATAATTTACGTACATACTCTTTTATTCCAAAACTATATAATTCGCATAGTTTATCTTTTTTATTCTTTTAGTTATTTTTTTTTGTTTTTTTTATTAACTTTTTAATTTGAAATGTGATTTACCTTTCATCATATACGAAGATCCAACATACAAATCATTAACTTTTTGTGTTTATGTTTAACTTATATTTCTATTACTAGTTTAAATAATCGTGAAATAAAAAAGAAACGTCCAAATTAATCAAACTTCACAACCTATCCAAATTAATCGAAGAGTAAATTGCATAATCATCCAAAATAAAACTTTTTTGCATATGACGCTCTGTGGTATTGACTTATTGCAAATTCAATCCAAAACACTAACCCCGTTAGAGAATCTCTGTTAAGTTCAGGGGTATTTTTGTCTTTTTAACTAAGGTACAAGTTTGTTATGCATTGTACAATCTTGTAATGCACATAGCTGATTAGAAAGATTTTTTAAAGTTGAAGGGTGATTTATGTAAATCAATTAAACTAAATAAAAAATATAAAATTCTAACTCACAAATCCACATTGGGCCTGCAACCTTCCCCCAGCTCCCAAACCCTTCATCTACACCCGTCACCGCCCTCTCACCACCACCATCGTTACACGCCACCACTTTTATCGAATTCTCTCTCAGGCAACCACCTCTCTCCCCTAAATATCTTTTGTCGATCCAAATCGGCGACAATGGCCACCAGCCGACCGCTTAAACCCCACGATACTCGACTCAACCACCGCCGTAATCCACCATGTCTGATCCGAATCCAGCACTCCTTCCACCCTCATCACTACAACAGACGACAAATTCATGTCCAACGCATACGACCTCGCTTGGTCGCAATCCAAACAAGAATGCCAAATCCTCTAAACTTTGCATACTCGTTAGTGACCTAATTTCTCTCCTGATGCCTACGATAGCCGTTGTGATCGGTCACGCGTTGCCCGACGGTTTTATCCTAGCGCAGGCTCACGATGATGCGAAGGGGAAAGTTAACCGAATTTGGTTGGTGAGCCGGAAAAAAATGAATGGAGGGGCCAGATTTGGTTGCGAAAAAGAAACAATAGGTTGCCTAGCAACGTAATCGGATTTGGCAGTGAGGAAGAAAAGCTGACCGGATTTGGTTAGTCACAATCTATGGAATATATATATATATATATATATATATATATATATATATATATATATATATAGGGTAAGGATCATGTGAAAACAACTTTTATTGCGAAAACACGAAAACAAATATTAAAACCTCTATAACTTTTTCATACGTTAATATTTTTATAAAAATTTTGCACCAAAATCCTTAAAATTATGTTATCTTTAGTTATGGGAGAAAATTTAAAAAATAATCAATTTTTTTTAAAAATTATTATTGCACAGGTGCAATAATTTTTATTATTATTATTATTGCACATATGCAATAATATTAAAACCTTTATAACTTTTTTCATATGTTAAAATTTTTTATAAAAAATTGCACCATAAATCTTATAATTCTGTTATCTTTAATTCTGGAGAAAATTAAAAAAAGTTCAACGTTTTTTTTATTTTTTTATTATTGCACATGTGCAATAAAAATTTATTATTGCACATGTGCAATAATATTAAAACCTCTATAACTTTTTCATATGTTAATATTTTTGATAAAAAATTGTACCATAAATCTTATAATTCTGTTATTTTTAATTCTGGAAAAAATTAAAAAAAAATTAACGTTTTTTTGTTAATATTGCACATGTGTAATATAATTAATACGTATTATTGCACATGTGCAATAATAAAAAAAAATCACGAAATTTTATATTTTTAATTTTTTTCCCAGAATTAAAGGTGACATAATTTTAAGACTTTTGGTGCTAATTTTTTTAAAAAATATTATTGTATGAGGAAGTTATAGAGGTTTTAATATTTGTTTTCTTGTTTTCGCAATAACATCTTGTTTTTATTTGATCCTTCCCCTATATATATATATATATATATATATATATATATATATATATATATATATATATACATGGTTTAGTGCGAATTTGGTGGTGATGGTTTCCGGCTATTTTTACCGGCACCGGAATCAGGGGCGGACCTACTTGAAGGGCAGGGGTAGCGCCCGCTACCCCTGAACTTTTACTGCGAGGTGTAATTTTTTTGGTTTTCGGTATTTCGCTACCCCTAAAACGAATTTTCCGCTACCCCTCGAATAAATTTTATGGTTTTTAGTTAGATCCTGACTTGAAAATATAATCAAAAGCCCGTTAATTACCTAAATTTTTTTTGGGGGCGTTGCCCCCGAACCCCCGTTAGTCCCGGGAAATTTTTTACTTTTAACGCTACCCCTGAATTTTTTTCCTGGATCCGCCCCTGACCGGAATAATTCCAATTTTCTCTGATTACCCCTCAAGATTGGAACTCCGGTCAATGCCGGTAACCAAAGCATATATCCCAATTTCAGTTTTGACATATTATTCAAAATTAAAACACATCTTGATAAAATTTTCTAAAGGGGTGTTGAGAAATAATGGTTCTGGAACAACAAATGTTAATCGATTGGATAGATGGTGGTGTGGCTGCGGTGATGTGGTGGTCTGGGATAGTTAGGAAGGAGAGAGATATAATGTGGCTTTTTTTAAAATAGTTTTATTAATTTATATAAATGGTCCTTCAAGTTTAAAATATGTTATTTAAAAATCTATATGTGTTATTGTATTAACAGACCAAAATACCCTTGGACTTAACAGAGATTTTCTAACAGGGTTAGTGTTTTGGACTGAATTTGCAATAAACCAATACCACGGAGCGTCCTATGCAAAAAAGTTTCATTTTGGATGATTCTGTAATTTACCCCAAACCACATGGACGAAATTGCAATTTACTCTTAGTCGAAATTTGTCCAAAGTAAATCAAACAGAAGCTTGCTTAAACAGAGAAATGATACTTATTTTGTTTGGATTTCTACAATTAGGAATACTCAGTAAAAACGATTTTTTGAAAACCCCATTTAACCTTATGCAAAGTTTGATGAAAGTTAGATGTAATTGACTATCCAAATCAAAATTGACTGCAACCTTCGATTACCAAAATCAAGATCGAAATGCACCATCAAAATCCAAATCGAAAAATGATTGCTTGAAATAGTTGTTCGACCGCAGTTGCTTACTCGGGAGGTGTCGACCGCCACCACCACCGCCAAGTTAACGCATAAATCAACCGCCACCACCAGCCACTGTTCGACCACTATGTCAAGGTCGAACAACTATGTCAAGCAACTTTTCAACTGCCGTTGTAGCTCAGGAGGAAATAGGAAGTTGAGACTTGAGAATGACGATTGCTGAGGTCTTAAGGACACTTAGGGGATGTTTGATAACCTCTTACTGGGTCCATTAAGAGCTGACCACTGACCCGGTAAGTGGTCCGTTTGTTTGATTCGTCGCATAAGAGCTCTGACCGAGTCAGCCCAGCTGACCCACAGCCAACAAAAGGCCTGACCCAGTCAGGGAGGAGAAAGTGAGGGACCGAGTCAGGCTATTGATTTTTTTTCAAACATGGCCTTACTCTTCTCCTGGAGTTGAGAATTACTTTCTTTTTCTGAAAACCTAATTAACTATTAGAGTTAATTACGGAATGCGTCCCTGTGGTTTGCAATTTTGTTTGGAATGAGTCCAAACGTTTCAAAATTTTCATTGCGAAGCCTGTGGTTTGCAATTCATTGTGAATTGCATCCCTGGCCCTAACTCTGTTAAATTTAGCCGTTAACTGCCCTCACATGTGCAGTCATGTGAGGGCATTTTTGTCATTTTGTACAAATAATAATTAGAATTGCAAACCACAGGCTTTCTTCTCTATCACCTATCTCCAGCCACCCATCTTCGGCCACCTTATCTCCGGCGACACCTCCACCACCATCTCCAACGACACCTCCTCCTTTAAAAACAAATCCCAAAGTAAACTATTTGTTTTAACAAATATGTTTGTGATACGAACAATATTTTCTTCCTTATTACAATCAATTGATGATTGAATTGAACATGTCTTGGATTCCGACCACCGGTCTCCGATTATCTTCGATTCCGAACACAATCTTTTCTTTCTTATTACAAGCAATTGATGATTGAATTGAACAGGTCTTGGATTCCGACCACCGATCTCCGATTCCGACCACAGATCTCCGATTCCGACAACCAATCTTGGACTTCGCTTCAATACAATTTTCAGATCCATTCGACTTGACTTCTGATACACTTTTCAGATCCTATAACTTCATCGTCAACCGCTGCTCCTCTCGCTTCCGGCGACCACCCCCACTGCGACCTCCAGCAACCCTCTCCTCCTCATCTCCGGTTCATGATGACGACCTCAAAAGCTCCTCTCTCTGATTTCGAACTAGGATCGCGATTCCGACGAGCCTTGTGCCGTCGCCGGTAACGGGGTGAGAGTGGTGGTCGGCGGCAGATCTGTTGGGATAGGGTTCGGAGAATATTAAACGGGGTGGGGACGTGGGTGTGCTTTGGGTATGGGGTTATATTTTATTTATTAAAATTAAAAATAGATGGATTGGGCCATATTAGGAATTTTAAAAATGATGAAAATGCCCTCACATAACTGGCATATGTGAGGGCAGTTAACGGCTAAAGTTAACAGAGTTAGGACCAGGGATGCAATTCACAATGAATTGCAAATCACAGGCTTCGCAATGAAAATTTTGAAACGTTTGGACTCATTCCAAACAGTATTGCAAACCATAGGGACGCATTCCATAATTAACTCTAACTATTAGGGTTAGCTAAAGAATGATGACTGATGAGGAGGTCTTAAGGAACAATTAGTCTTCTCCTGGAGTTCTTTTTCTAAAACCTAATTAATTATTAGGGTTAAGTAAAGGGTATTGTTGTTATTTCATTAGAAAAGGGGATATATGCGATTGTTTTTTTTGGGTATAGGTATATATGCAATTAAGATTGAAAGTATGGGGAAATATGCAATTCTCCCTTCTTTTTAATTTAGCATTCGTGCTCCTTCAATATTTATTTTCACAAGAACAAGTTTTTTTACATAATTTTCTCTTATATTTTGATTTTTTTTTTCAACTTAGAGCTTGTTTGGGATTGCTTGCTTATTAGCTTTTGGAAAAGCTAATAAGTTATTTTTTATGTTTGGTATATCATAAGCACTTATGACTTTTAGCTTTTTGAAAAGCTAATAAGTCACTTTATCATAAGTCAACTTTTTCTTGCTTTTCAAAAATGCTTATGACTTTTTGAGTGGTCAATTATTATTTTTTTTTGAATGGCAATTTGGCTCAGCGGTGTATCGGGACTGGTTACCCTGGACCTACTCACTGTCCCGAGTCCAAACCTCATAGCGAGGGAACCCGGGAGCGCCCCCCATTTGCACCATCGGGCGGGAACCGGGCAAGCCCGTAAACCCTCCCTTGTGACTCAGGATCAAGCAAGCTCAATCCTTCATTGCCCACCAATATCTCACAAAGTGGTGTGAGTGAGACTAGAACTTGAGTCTCTTCAACCACAAGCTTAGAATTTTAACCACTACACCAACTTTGCTTGATGGTCAATTATTATAATAGTCTTATTTTAACTTTATACTCACATAACCTTTACCTCATCCAACTCATTTTTAGTCATTTTATATTAAAAGCTAAAACAAACACTTTTTTAAAACAACTTTTTGACTTTCCAAATCACATAAGCAAATCCAAACACTTTTTTAAAAACTTCTTTTTAAAAAGTTATAAGCTAATAAACACTTATAATAAAAATCACTTATCCATTTAAATAAACAATCCCAAACAAGCCCTTAATTCCTTTTATGCAAAATCTATTCATTGCAGAGCACGTAGTAACCTTCTAGTAAAATACAAATATGACGGAGAATGATTCTTTCAATAGAGCTCAAAAATCAAAGTTATAATATTGAAACGAAATACTAACGATATTTATAATATTGAAAAGTTGAAAGATTAAGATTTATGTTAAATAAAATAAATACATGACTTTATTAAATTTTATTTTTTAAAAGAATTTTAAAGTGTAGTAATTATATATATATATATATATATATATATATATATATATATTAACAATTCATATTTGTTTCATGTGAGGGAAAATACTGTATTTGGTTTTATCAAATAACAGTCCTCCAAGTGTCTTTTTGTATTAAATTTTAATTGGTTTATTAGGGTGGTGGTTGGTGAGTAGATATGCACCACACTTTCATTCTTCCCCTTTCATCTTATCTTTCATTCTTCCTCTCATCTTATCTTTTGAGAATGATACTCATTTCTAAGGGTTATTGATGGAGACTTGCCAAGTGTGAGAGACAAAAATCTCAGGCTACCCGAGCTACTCTCTCCGATGTTGTGGCCGCTGGAATGTCACCGCCGGCTAATCGCCGCTACCGTTATGGTTTCTCGGCTACCTCGCTACTTTCTCTGGTACGGCTTCTTTCTCTGATGTTATGGCCGTTGGATTATCACCGCTAACGGTAGGATTTGTCGGCTGTCGCTACATTACGGTGTGTCGCCGTCGGTTTGGAGGCCTAGGGTTTCTTTGAATCCGATTGATCTCTCTGATTTTGTGGTTGTTGGAATGTCGTCACCAGCTTTTGACTGCCATTACATTGAGGTGTCATGCAATCGGACCTCTAGGGTTTCTTTGGGCATTTTTGACGCCGCTGCCATGTGACCTCTGTTTTCTGTTTCTTTTTCTAGGGTTCATCTGCAATGTTAACATGTGACCGTAAGTGACAATTCTCTATTGAGCTTGGAAGGTTGTGATGATGATATATCTGAGCCTAAATCTTTCAAAATGAAAAGGAATGGATGCCTATGATGATGTTATATCTGAGGCTAAATTGCATTTGTGATAAAAATAACATTTATGTTATTTTTCTGATTTTGTGTTGTTGCTTTCTTATGTTTTAGTTAAATCAGAACTGCACAAGGGTTTCTTTTTGGGTTCTATGGCTATGATCTGTTGAGCTTGGAAGGCTATGATGATGATATATCTTAGCCTAAATGTTTGAAAATGATAAATAATCGATTTCGTAATCGATGCATATGATGATGTGATATTTGAGCCTATTTCTGATTTTGAATAGGTGTGTTGAGCTTGGAGGACTCTTTTGGCTAGGCAATAAACATTTGCATCCATAGAGTCACCCTCGACCACGGAGTCTTCATTTTTTATTGTGAGTGGAAATATTGTGCTTCGTTTTATCAAATATGGGTCTTCCAAGTGTACTTTTATACTACACATTTACTTTCAATTGGGTTTTTAGTTTGGTGGTTGGTGAGTATCTTATTAATCAGCTTTCAGCTTCTGTTTTGAAAGTTTTTAGCTTCTGTTTTGGGTGGTGGCTGATGTTGCTGATGACATGTTAACTTCAATTGGTTAATGTGGAGTTTTTATATCATTTAGCTGCTACTGTGATCGGGATTTATATTACATATCAGTTATGATTTTTGTTTTTTTCTTGGACTGTGATGATCTTCTTCACTCATCAGATTCTATAGGAGTGCATGTTACCTCATTGGCGTGGCAATCGACTTTTGCAACCATTGGATTTGTCTTATTGGTGTGGCAATCGAAGTTTTGCAGCCATAAGGTTTCTATATCTCCTCCTTTGTTATTTAAAATTAAAGATCTGAGTCTGATGGTCTCTCTTATACATGTCTTCTATTAGTGCTTTGGAGTTATTTTACACATAGAAAAGGCATTAGCCATCCCTTGCAATGATTAGAACTGCATGATCTGTTGAGCTTGAGAGGCAATGATGATGATATATTTGAGCCTTAATGTTTCAAAATGAAAAATAATTGATGCTTATGATGATGATTTTATTGGAATTTTTTGTGGATTCTAACTCTCATGTGAGAAGCCATGAAAGTATGATCACAATAGTTACTTTTGTTATATATATAATAAGCAAGTTGTTCCTTTTAACTTTGAAACATAAGGCTATGATGTCTATCCATATTTGATGATACACAAGGGATCAATTTGTTTCTCTTAGTGATGCCATTACTCTATATTTGATGATACACAAGTGATCAATTTGTTTCTCTTAGTGATGCCATCACATAATATGGTCTGAGCCTACATTTAATTGATAACTAATCAATTTGTTACTCACACGTAGAATATTTGAATCTTTTTTCGATTTCTTGAATGTTGTTTGTATGGATTTGGGCTTACCTAATTAATAGCTTCATTATTTTTAACTTTCTTTACATGTGTACATGGCAATTTAAAATTTTGGAGCTTCCTTCTTCCACTATCTTTCTATTTGTATGTTTGATTTTACTATCGTTTTCCGTAGTGTAGGTACCATTTTCTTTTTGTTTTAGTTACCATCGTTTAGAAGAAAAATACTAAATTTCTACATCTATAGCTATGAAGCCGTTTAGAGGACAACTCCAAGCAACTCTGGACTACAGTTGGCTTAAAACTATGATGAAACGGGTATGACAATTGTAGACCTGAAAGCCAAACAATCTGCAGAACACAAGGTATACTAACCTGATTCCTTATTCTTTCTTATTCTTTAACACTTTACCTAGAAATAACATATTGGTCAATCTGAAATTTTTGGACAATCGTTTATCGAAATCGCAATTGAAATACATTGAAGTTGTTCTCATTTATTTTGCTCTAACTGAATTGTTCATAGACACTACTCCAACTGATATGTGCTCTTTAAACCAACATGTCATCTATACGAAATTATGGAATATACTATTTCAATCATGGCCTGACTTTATGCAACTAATCAAAATTGTTATGTTATTGGATTCTTATGTGTTTCTCTACTTAGTTTTGGTAAAATGATATTATGCCTGATGGATAAATTACTTTGTATAAACACTGATTTGCCCCACTTACTTTTGCTAGAATACTATTATGCCATGATGGATGAATTATTTTGTATAAACACTGATTTTCCACTGGTTGATGCCTAGCCAGTTGCAAAAATCAAGTGCCATGTATGCAAAATGCTTATGTGAAGAATAGTAAAAAACATGTTTACAGGTTTGAAAACATTATACTTTTAGGTCATGTGTTTGCATTTTGATTCTTTTAATTATGATTTGATATTGTTTACTTTTTTTAATAGATTTAAGTTAATCTCATATATATATATATATATATATATATATATATATATATGAAAACGTTGTGATATGATTGTTTACTTTTTTAATAGATTTAAGTTAATCTCATATATACATATATGTAAATGTCTGTTTTTCTTTCTTGATCTAATGTGTTACGGATTCTTAATTTGCAGCGTTACTTAAAGCTTTGTGATGCTGGCATAGACAACCACTATTTGGGAGTAAAATAAGGATCGTCAATACATGCAACTTATTCGATCTATTTGTACATTTATAGATGTAATGATCTTTAATTTGTTTGATGAACTATGTCTCCGCCGCAACGCGCGGAGTCGCAAGATTCTTGTTATATATCATTTCAAAATGGCTATTAGTCACTGGCGACGTAAGTGTTTTTTTAGTTGATGTGGTGGGCGGTGGTTGATGATGTATATTATGTGTAAAAGCTTATTTGTTTATGGTGTACGCATGTCTCAAACACTCTTTAAGGCATTAACCTTGACACAAGTCCTAGACATATAGGGGAACATAGATGCACATTTCCGAGTAGAGGTGCAAATTTTGATTCGAAACAGGAATCGATTCAATTCTAGAATCGATTCGGGCCCAAATCAATTCGTGCAGGAATCGATTCGTGTAGGAATCGATTCGATTCGAGAATCGATTTCAAGGGTGAAATAGGGGAATTGGTGGAATCGATTTCGATTCGGAATTGAAATCGATTCTTACCCGAATCGATTCTTACTCGAATTGGTTTTTAAAAACACTACTAATACTTTATAAAACTTTATAAGTTTAAAAAAACATGCATTTCATTGAAATTAAAGGAAAAACATTGCAAAACACAACTTGTTCGAGATAGATAGGTTTACAAACACAAATTTCAAATGCAAATACAAAATGATAACACAAACTTCAACTGCAAATACGAAACGAAATGATACTTTGAAGTTCGAACTACGAGTTTAATTCATTGCCTCCGCCGCCTTAGCTCGGTCTTGTGCTTGTCTTGCATCGGCTTGTTCTTCTTCATCGGAAAGTTTAAGGGTAAAAATCAACCCCCAACGGCTATAGACCGTTTACAACGGCTAGAAATTAGATGGCAACAACTATATTCTAAATCTATACAGAAAGCGTATAAATCGATTTAGAATCGATTCGTATAGAATCGATTTGGAATCGATTCGTGTGGAATCGATTTGGAATCGATTTGGCAGAGAATATCAGGAATTGGTCGAATCGATTCGATTCTTATCGATTCGGGAATCGATTCGTGTGGAATCGATTCGAATCAATTCGAAAATCAATTTGAAATCGATTCCTGATCAGGAATCGATTCCTGATTTGCACCTCTATTTCCGAGACAATATGCACAAATGAAAAGTTCACATGCTAACTACTTAACACACAATTTGTAGACATGCATAACTTGCTCCAAACTTGGAATTGGGTTCTACAATTTTGCAGACATACACTTCCCAACATTCTAAACAGTTTTGTTGCTGTTTGAGTAAGTTATACGGTTTTGAACTTGGCTAAAAATTAGCTTTGTTGCGGTTTGACAAAACAATGAAAGTAGACTTAAATAATTCATGACTTGATCAAAACTTGTGGTTTGCTAACCAAAACTTCCAGATCATAGGTTTAATATATAAACATCATTTTTATCCAAAAATAATCTTCATTAATACCCGAGAATTATGTCCAACAAAATAGCACAAGTTGCTATTTTAGAATTTTTAACAACCCTGCACACCCAACTTGCAGTAGCCTTTTCAGTGACCAAACGGAGGTCTTAGAATGCGTATGAGTAACCAAATTAAAGATAAGACATAGCAGTTTACTATGGAAAAAGAATCACTTGATTTGAATGAATATTGAGCAAGTTATGACCTGTACAAGACGACCCAATTTTTTTTGACAGAATCTGTCCAAAAACGGGTTATTGTAAAAATGTGTTTCGAAGGTTTTGGTTAACAATTTTGTTTGGCGCACTAGCTGAAAAGCTTGATGCTAGCTGATAAGCTAACTGCTTGCTAGATGCTAGCTGATAAACTATAAGCTAGCTGATAACAAATAACGTTTGGTAAAAACTAGCTGATAAAATAGCTAAAAATGTAAAATGACATAAAAGTACATGTATATAAATAAATTAAAATTTGAAAACAAAATATAAATAAGTTAGAGAAGGTTAAAACTAGAAATATTATAAAAGCTAGTTGAAACGTTACTCCAACTAGCTTTTCAAAAGTTAGCTTATAATCTAGCTTCTTGACATTACCAAATGGGGTTTTTTAAATAAAATTAGCTTTTTAAAAAAACCCCATTTGGTAACGTCAAAAAGCTAGCTTATAATCTAGCTTATGGCGTGCCAAACACGACCTTGATCTCCAAACTTTTTATAGAGCTTTGTAATACCACAAGTAACATTTCACCTCAAGTTTATAGCCCTCATAGCAAAATCAAAACATAAAGCTTGCATATAAGCTCATACACCTAAAATTTATGTTCACCTACTCAAGCATTTAGCAAGAACACATTATGGCAGAGTTTTCATCAAAAATACAACTCTCACATCGACACATGAGCAGCCCCAAACCATAATTTAGCTTAATTTAACATAAAACATGTTTCATGAGCAATTATACACACCAAATAAAACATAAACACAAGATTAACACATGCATTCAAGAAATTTCAACTTAAGAATTTCTAGGGCTTACAAGTTGGAGAGAAAAGATGATGAATGATGATGATGAGATGGAATTGGAGCTTCCCCTAGCTTTCTTGAGGCTTGAATGAGCTTTGAAACTTGATTTTTTGCTTGTATGATGGATGATTTCAAGAAAATCACAAGTGTGTGTGTGTGTGTGGGTGTGTGAACCGTAAGAAAGAAGAAGAGAGAGGAGAAGAAATCTTGCAATGGGGGAGGAGGCTTTTTGGCTGCATTTTGTTTATAGGAAAATTACACATTTGGCCCCTCTAGTTCTATATCATGCACAAATGTCCTAAAGTAAGCAATAAGTGGGATTCTAATCCAAAACTTGGTAAATAATAGGAATATTTCCAAGTGTTTACAACTTATTTAACACGTAATACGTAGTCGGAAAAAGTCTAGTTATTGTGTATGCACGCAGAATAGCTGACATCCAAAAACATGATTTTTCAAGAAATGACAATTTCAAGTAGCACATAAAGTCATGATATAAATTACGAAGATTAATTAGCAATTAAATATATATTATCATATAAACATTCAAATAAGGGTCTATAAGGTTTGCTAACGAAACTAATGGAAATAGTTACGGTGTTAACCTAGGAAATTTTGCAAATGTCATAGTGAAGGATCGACAACTAGCATGTTTTCAGGTGTTGAAGGTTGTATAGGTTCTCTACCTCCACAGGTTGCTTCGGAATGAAAAAAATATTATCTCATCTATTTGACTTTGATAAAGCATGTGAAATGAAGGTTGATGTTATATTGTCTCGTCCATTATAGGAGTATATAGTGCATTCGTATTTGGAAAACTAGTAACACATGGATGAAAGGGGATTATCATGGGGACATTTGAATTTGGGTGTGGGATTTGGAGTGGAATGGTCCACGTAAAGAGGTGAATTTTGTGTGAAATGTTGGGGTGGGTGGGTGTGTTCGGGGGGGGGGGGGGTTCCACATGGACAACAATGGGTGAAGGCGTCGATCGAGATATGGTCCACTACCATCAGCCTTAAGTGATGGTGTGGTGTTGTTGTCGTTATGCTCACATGCCAACGAAGCTTCCTACAGGTGTGTAGTGATGCCACTAGAAATAGCTTGTTGTGAAGCAACTACAGAACGTGTGTGCAAGAAATGATTGTAAGACATTTATAAGAAAAATAAAAATTGGCATGATTCTTTAATGTATAAAAAGTTACAAATGACTTTTGTAAGAGAAAAAAGGTATGTTGCTTTTTATATAAAGAAAAAAGTATGTTGCTTTTTATATAAAGAACAACATATATTACAAAAGTCTTCTAATAAATTATTACATTTATAGAAATCCACGATAGTTTTCGTTTAATTTCACAAAAATGTCCCAAAATTTCTTATGCATCAATCGTAATGAATTTGTAATTCGCTCAACTCCAAATATTAATTGTAATGAATTTGTTGCTGACGGAGTTTCTTGACAAACTTTTGACATGTAGTACTTTAATTCTATTACATTAAATATGAAAATTCCAAATATAAATTGTAAAAATTTAGTGCATGAAGAAGTATAACAAAACAATGACATGTAGCAATATATATAATTTCAATAAATGAAATTTCATGAATATTTCAACTATAAATAGGAAGTAAGAAAGTGAGAGGAAGCTATCTTTCATTCAACTTGATCATTTTAAGTTTAGAAGCCTACTAGAAGCCATGGCACCGTTTCCACCTTGCAGTTGTTGTAACGACACCTATAGTGATCGAAAGGAGTGGCCGGAGTTGGTCGGAGTTCCTGAAAAAGAAGCTTGCAAAGTGATTGAGAAATGGAATCCGAACATTAGAGCTGTACCTCTACCTGATGGTGACGTTGTTACTCAAGATCATTGTGTGAACAGGGTTTGGGTGTGGGTCAATAAACGCGGTGGTGTGGTTGTTGCTATTCCAAGGATTGGTTAGTGATCAAAGATGTAACTTCAAAGTTTAAATAATTGGTTTGTAAAACCATAATAAATTAATAAATATAGAAGTTTATATAGCACATTGGTATTTGATTCTTTTAGGTGTTGCATATGCAACTTGGCTGTCTTCTTCTAGTGTGTTCTTGAAGTGAAATGATGGGTGCCGATTATGTTTTTAATGATAATTGAACATGTTATAGAAGTGACACTGTTTTAGTTGAAATAGTGATAAAATTAAGTATATGCTAATATTGCACGTGCTATAGGGGAAAAACTTAAAACATTAAAAAAAAACAGGATAATCAAGAACATTACGTAGTGGTTGATAATAATTCATACCAATTTTTTAAGACCGGATTCATACCAAAGAAAATATTAATATAAGTTTTAATCAAACTATAAGGATTTTGATTTAAAATTTTAATCGAATAAACCATAGAATAAAATACAACGTCGTACCTTGAATAGTTTGACAAAAAGAACTCATCGTATGCGAATAGTCGATAACCCTAATTTATTTTAAGAATTTTAGTTTTTAACGCTAGTGCGTGGCATAAGTTATAAAAACAGGTTCAATTTGCTGCCCGGTTTCGGTTTTCGGCTGGTTGGACCGTAAAAACCATCGGGTCAAAAATTAGATCAGAATTAGACTAGACCGAGCACACCCAGACGGCTTAGCCTCTGGTCGCCAGTTTAAACAGTTGAACCGACCGGTTCAAAGCAGGTTTTAAAATATTGATTCATACTATCAGTTTAGTAAAAACACTGGAACATTTACTTTTTCACCATCAAGAACAATCCAATAAAGAATCAATAAACTATGAAAGAACAATTCGAACTATATATACTAGTAAATATACCTGTGCATTTCTGCGAGTCGTACATTTTTTTATGTATTATGTTATATATTTATGTAGTTATTAATATTAGAATATTAAGATGGTTGTATAATCACTCCTCTGGTTGTCTTCAATAGTTATTTTTCTAGTGACCATTTGTTTTATGGTTATTAATATTTTTTAGTGTCTCTGTTGCACAAAGATTAGAGAACATTTTTAGTAGAGTTTACACCACATATAGGTTTACTTTTTAAAAAAGAAACAATGATAACACCTAAAATTATAGTTTGAGTATATAATCTCAACATAAAAATTGATAGAACATAATATAATTGTAATCCTAAAAAAATAACTATGCCATTCTCAATAAGCTAACTTCTCCACCAATTTGTACATAGTCTGTAAGGTGTAAAAGACTTCAAATCCGCAAGATGTAAAAGAATTCAAATAATTTGTACATAATCCGAAAGATGTAAAAGACTTGAATCTGCAAAATGTATACGAGTTCAAGTGTTATCTGAACCTGATAAAGTTGATGTACAAACTTTTATAAGAAATCCTTCAGGCTTAAAAATAATTCATCACATCTAAATTTTCAAGCATCTAAAGCATACGGGATATATGAAACCGTTGAGGCTTACAAAATTTTTATCACAGCCAAATTTCCAGGCATCGAAAGCATACATAGTATATGAAATCCTTCAGAACAAAAAAAATAATTCATCACATCCAAATTTCTAGGCATCCAAAGCATACCGAGTACACCGATGGTGGCGACACTGAAGATCGGAGGCCACCAAACCATCATATCAGCCTCTTAAGATAAGTTTCCAACCAACTAATATTTACCTGATCATCATACCACTAAACCGGCTACAAACCAAACAATTCAGAAAACTTTCATCACATCATTTAGAATTGAATACCAAACGCCAACTGCTGCATTTCAACATAGGTTACTCCAATACTTAACCTAACTATAAATGGAATATACCAGAAGAGCAAATGAGGCTCGGGATATAAATCCTTCACAACCATTTGGTATTACTTAAAAATAATCAAATCAGAAAGAAGTATATTGTAACACCCCAAAAGTTTATGAGTTGAATTATATACGTGTGCTATACGTGTTAAGTAGCTAAAACGTATATTGATATGGCTTATGGGTTGATGAATGGGTAAAAGGTAATGATTTGCAAATGGTATAGGTGTTTATGTGATAGATACATATGATACACGTGTTTGATAGCTAAATGTGATAAAACGTATGAAAAATGCATGTTTACCCATTAATGGGTAAAGAATTGATAAAAGGTAGGTTTATATGAATAAATACATATTTTATAACAAGCATAATTGATATATATGGTGTTAGCATGAAATACGTGTTTAAAAGTTGAAATGATAGGAATAAATGATAATTGAAGGAAAATACATTTACACAATTGTATTATGTTAAATATACGTGTAAGTATATACATATATATATATTCTTACAACTTAAATACATGTGAAATACTCATTTGATGAATATATATATATATATATATATATATATATATATATATATATATATATATATATATATAGGGTAAGGATCATTTGAGAACCAATTTGATTTGAGAACTAAAAAGAACTAATTTGAGCCACAAGTTTATCTATATGTATCCCCCTCCCATGAATTGTAGTGGTTCCCCCTGAAATTTGTGGTTGAGATTTAGTTCTCAAAAGTTCTCAAAAGAAAAAGTTCTCTTTTGAACTTAACCCTATATATATATATATATATATATATATATATATATATATATATATATGGAAATACATGTTAGAATAGTTAAATGTGTGAAAAATAAATAAAACGTATCCTTACGTTAAAATGATGATTAAAGATTAATAAATACATAACATATATGAGTATTATACGTATTTATTTATTATATGAACCCTGGGCTTATAGAATATTAGAAATATATCCTAAAATGATTCGGGGCATAAAATGATAGAGAGATAAAAGTAGAGGGGCTAAAGTGCAAAATAGTGAAATATATATATGTATATATATAAATATATAAATATATATATATATATATATATAAATATATAAATATATATATATATATATATATATATATATATATATATATATACGTATATCATCATATGTGTCCTGAGCCTTAGAAACATTTATAAATATGCCCCATAATGTTTTAAAGCATAAAATAACAGTTGCGTAGAAGTTCAGGGGGTTAAAACGTAAAAATAAAGTACAGGGACTAAATCTACCAAACTGGCAAACTATGTCGCGGGTCGCGAAGACCCATAGCCAACCCGTCGCGATACGCGACCTTATTGATACATGGTTCTTGTTCGTCATGTGAAGTATCGAATACAAGACGGATTCACACAAGGATGCTGAGGTCCGAACTCAGGCCGAACCTGGATTTGGACATGGCCGAACGTGTGGCCGAACCTGAGGTTCGGCCGGTCGTATTTCAGCTCTATAAATAGGTGTTTCTTGTATTGTATTGAGTAACAGTCTAAGCTTCCGTGTCATATTCTCTAAGTGTACTCTGTGGTTATCTCTGTGGTTACAAGTGTTTTGTATTTACTCTTTGTGTTTCATCACGTTTACATTGATTTCATTACGACTAAGTAGAAGATCCATACGCTCACGCACTTTCAAGTGGTATCAGAGCATTAGGTTTGCTCTACTAGTCGGAAATAAGTGTTTCTCAGAGTTTTGAGTTCAAATTCACGTTTTTGCGAAAATGTCAATCATTTTTGAGTTTGTTTGATCGTCTCGAGTGTGCTTTTCGTTGAGAATCTGTTTCTAGATCGTTTCTATCGGGTTTGCTTGAATTTCTGTAAAAAATTCCAGTCAAAAACGTTGAAAATCGAGAAAATGAGGTCGAGTGAAATCTGTCTCGTTTGAGGTTCGGACAAGTTCGGCATAATTGCTCCGAACTTGAGGTTCGGACAGAGTTCGGTCTCTATATTGGTTCGGTGAGAGTTCGGTGAGGGATCGGTCTGTGTTCGGACTAAGTTCGGTGATCGTTCGGAGTTATTTGGTTTTTGTTCGTCCGAAGGTCTGGTTCGGAGAGAGTTCGGCGGTGTCAGGTTCGGACTAAGTTCGGAGGCAGCTCGGAGGAAGTTCGGACGAGGTTCGGAGTGAACAGTAACTAATTTTTCAAAAATGTCTGATTTTCAAGCGTTCGCGGCTATTCAAAACTCGGTTCAAGCTACGATGCAAACAATGATAAATTATGATAATGAAATCGGAACAAGTCAGAAAGTTCCCAAAGTGCTAAAATTGGAAGATTATCATAGTTGGGTTAAACGATTTGAAGCATTTGTCGATACAAATGACATTGATATGTGGTTAGCGTTCACTGAGCAATATGTTTACCCTAAAGATGAAACTGGTGAACCTATTCTTCAAAGAAAAATGTCTTCTGAACAAAAGAAAGCTTATCAAGCTGAGAAAAAGGCATATGGTACGTTAACGATGGCATTGCCTAAAGAGTTACTGCATCAATTTGCTGGTAATTACACATCAAATAGTTTATGGGATGCATTGGAAAAACGATGTGAAGGAAATGACCAATACAAGAAAAGTCGACAAAAGGTTTTGAAGAAAGAGTTTGATAGTTTTAAGCATTATCAGAATGAAACGATTCTCAATCTGATTGCAAGATTCGCTCATCTGATGAGTGAAATGCGTTTGGTGAATCTTAGTAAAGAAGAGGTTGATATGAAAGAAAAGATCTTGGAAGCTTTGCCTGAAAAATGGGAGAATTATGTGATGATGATTACTCATGATAAGGATTTTTCAGGATTGTCTTTCAATGATTTGGTTCAAAGAATTCAGGCTCGGGATATGGAATTAATGGTGAATAAATCACTTCCTACACAAATTCAGAATCCTGCAGTGTATCATGGTGAAAATGACTCTACAATGAATGCTGGGAAGTCTAATATTCTTAGTTCTGCTCCTCCTACAGCATTTCTGGCAGGTAAAACTGAAATTCCAAGTTATGCCTCTGCTGGTTGTACTGTGTCAATTCCTAGTTCTTCGACTCAAAGTGCATTGTCTGTTCAAACTATCGATGATTATAATGCGTTGATGCCTGCATTAGTGTCTTCATACTTTGGTGTTATTACTGGTTCTGTGAGTAATGCTGAGTTAGCAAATGAAGATTACGATCAGATTGATTATGATCATTTGGAGGAAATGGATCTAAATTGGCAATATGCTATGTTGGTTCGTCGAACAAAGAAGTTTTTCAATAGAACTGGTAAGAAGAGACTTAATCAGGAAGGAAAGATTGGATTGGACAAATCTAAGGTGAAATGTTATAAGTGTTCAGTTTATGGTCACTTTGCTCGAGAATGTCGAAGCTCTACAGACAGTAAATTGAAGACTGGTCAGCATGCACATTTAGTTTTTCATCCTTCAGATAAAGATGAAAAGGTTGATCAGAAATCTGCTACTCTTGCTCATGATTGGACTGATACATTTATGCATCCAGATGGTTTTGCTTGGAATGCAGATTCAGAAATTAAAAAGAATAATACTCCAATCTCAATTGATTTAACCGTTTAACATGCTGATGATGAAAGCTTTTTAACAGAATCTGATACTTCTTCAAGTATATCTTTGGTTCAAGAAGAATTACCTAAGTCTTCTGAAAATTCAAAAGATGATGAATTTAACTGTTATAAATGTGAGAAGTTGCTCAAGAAAATTGCAAGTTTTGAACAAGAGTGTCAAATTTCAACTGAAGAAATTGTGGTGTTAAAGAAAGAGTTGGAAGATTTTCAAAAGAAATATTATGCATTAGTTCATATTCATGAAGATGTTTTGAAGGAAAAGGCTCAATTGGCTGAAGAGTGTGAGAAAGCCAAAGCTGAAGCGTTAGATGCAGCTCAAGATTTTGAGAATTTGTTTGAGAAGAGTTATCCGGTTTAGCAAAAATATGAAGAGGCTACTGCTCTTATTGCTACAACTGCTGTTACTGTTGAAAAATTGCAAAATAAGATTTCTATGCTTCAATATGAGAATGTTTTGTACCGGGACAAGAATGAAGTCTTAACTAAAGATGTTGAGATCTATAAACCAAAGAGAGAAAGTGTTCTTCAAGAACTATTTGCAGAATGGGAGATCAGGAAGTTACAGACATATGAATATGATGATCTCAATGCAAAGTTCATCAAGTCACAACAAGAGGTGTTTGAAGGTCAACAGAAAATTAATGACTTGAAATTGGAGATTTTGGAGTTGAAAAGACAAGTTAAGAATTGCAATTTGTCACCAACATTGCTAAATTTCTTATACAAGCAGGATCAGAGTTCAGAGAAGTTTAAGGAAGAAGATATTCACTTGGTACCTCAACCAGTGGATTTAATTGAAGTTACTTCTGCTCAGATTGATCCAAACAATGAATTGCATGACTATTCAAAGTTTGCTACTCCACCCAAGAAGCACAAGTCCAAGTTTAAAAAAAAGGAGAAACTTTTGGGTGAAGCTCCAAAGTTTATTTCAAAGTCTGTATTGCTGGAAAATGAGAAAGTGTTTGATAAGATTGCTTTGAGTTCTTCATCTGCAACCGAAGAAGGAAAAGTTTTGATTGAAAAGAACAAGCTGAAGGATATTAAAGCCAAATTTACTAGTGAAACTAAGTCAAGAATTGCTTCAGGTTCTTCGTCCAATTCTTCAAAGCCTCAAGGATCTGAACACAAAAGCTTAGGTTACAAAGTGTTGGAAGAACCGGTTCAAACAAAGAAATCAGTGAAGGCTGAGAAGGTTCCTAAAGCAAAAGTTACAAAGAAATCACCATCTCAGAAGGAATTTTCTTATTATTCTGGAAGATCTTCATCTTCAAGGAGTCCATCTCCTAGGTATGATTCTTCTGATGGTTTCTTTGATAACTTTCATTCTGAACATTCATCTGATTCTCACAAATCAAAACATTTTTCACACAATTTTAGAGAAAGACTTTGTTATGTATGTCGTCAACCAGGACATCTAGCTGCTGATTGTCCGACGACTACATATATCCATAAAACTGCAAAATATGTGGATAACACAGGTCAAATTTTTTGAACCATGGTCCCCAAAGCTTAAGTCAATCCAGTAAATCGTCTTGGTCTAAATCAAGTTCGTCGGTTGAATCTGATTCAGGTTCCGATAAAAAATTACAACCTTTTACAAATTTGGAAACCCAAAGTTGTTTCCAAGGCCAACAAAGACTTTGTAGAAGACACCGGGCGACCCGACGCTGTTGATTCGGGTCGATCCCAATGCAACTAATGTTTTATTTGGTGTCAAGCAGGTGTTTCAGGAAGACCTTTCGGTGATTGGAAAATTATTGATTGTGAAATATATGTTCTAATTAAAGGCTAACCTGTTAGTGTTCGTGTTGGTTGATCACTTTTTCTTGATTTTTCACTCCGTTTCAATTTTAGGGGGAGTATGTTTTTGCTAAAAATACAAAAATAGTGTGTTGTTTTTTTTCAAATCGTAAAAATGAAAATCTATAAATAGAGTTGTCATTTTTAGGGGGAGAAATTCGAAAATGTCAAAAACATTGAAAAATGAGAAATTGTATTCGACATGATTGGGAAATGATGGTACATTGGCTGACAGTGTCTGACTCATGGATAAAGTAGATGAAAAAGCCATAAGATCATTTGATCGATGTGCAAGGTAGGCTCGGCAAATCAGAAAGTATACAAATGTGATATACACTAAATCTGATGCTTGACCTAGTGGACAACATCTTGATGCATATCTGATGATATATCAAGAAAATGTTATGTGAAAAATAAAATGAGAAGTCATTGTGTATACATGTGTTTATTTTGAAAAGATTTAAACTTGTTTGATTTTCTTTATTTTGTCAAATGATCGGACTTTCTCTGCGTGTCGAAAGACCGACCTGATCGTTGTTCGTTTGACTTTCTGCTTTATTTTCTTTGGTGTTTCGTATAACTCATCGGACTTTCTTTGCGTGTACGGGAGTACCGACATGATTGTTGTTGAGTTATACAGCTTCAACTTGTTTTATTTTCTTATTTTGTTAAATCCGAGGCCTTATCTGTGCATCGAAAGATCGGCCTTAAGGTAGACGATTTAACGTTCTTATTTCTTTTTGCATGGAACACAGTTGACTATATCATAGTTACAATCATTGTGCTGATTAAAATCACAAATGAGATCACAAAATGTGATAAGCAAAAGCATATCTGAGTATGTCTGATAGTGTGGGGTACACTGGTCAATGCAAATTTAATCAATACCTTAACATATCCAGATGTTATGAGTATGATTGTGCCAGAGTTTAAAGTTAGACAAGTTATATCTGCAATTGGCATGGCTTATGTGCTTAAATAATCGAAATTGAAATGTAGTTCAGCATGTTATGACCAATATGATCCCAAGTTGTGATCTTTCTCACAAAAGACAAAAATAGTGTCTAATTCGGTATTGTTTTACTTTTCTTATCAGAAAATACCAAAAAGATTTTAGGTGTGTTTTGATATAAAGTTTCTAAAAGCCAAAAAGATTTTGTTTCTTATTTGTTTTCGATTGATCAACACGAATTACAAAATCAAGTTTTCAAAATCAATCTATCTTGGAGTCTCGAAGAGACATTTTGCACCAAAAATATTTATGCTGGCAGGTTTCTAAGTGGAAAGAGAACATCACAACTTCAAGTCTTCTGAAGATTGTTGATAAAGAGATTACACACGATGCAATATCAAGTATTCAAGATTGAACTCATTATCAAGATCGAGGAAGAGTTTGATTGAAGATACAAGATACAAGTTTGAATAGAGAAGATGATACTGCACATGCCGAGGGCGAGTTTGTTGATACATGGTTCTTGTTCGTCATGTGAAGTATCGAATACAAGACGGATTCACACAAGGATGCTGAGGTCCGAACTCAGGCCGAACCTGGAGTTTGGACATGGCCGAACGTGTGGCCGAACCTGAGGTTCGGCCGGTCGTATTTCAGATCTATAAATAGGTGTTTCTTGTATTGTATTCAGTAGTATTACAGTCTAAGCTTCCGTGTCATATTCTCTAAGTGTACTCTGTGGTTATCTCTGTGGTTAATACAAGTGTTTTGTATTTACTCTTTGTGTTTCATCACGTTTACATTGATTTGATTACGACTAAGTAGAAGATCCATACGCTCACGCACTTTCAAGCTGCTATATACAGGTCGCAGATTTCTTTTTTGGTCTGTTTTTAATCACCCTACACACCTGGAGGACTCCTAGACAAGTTCAAAGACTATAAATACAGCCCCTAACATCAGTTTTTCATCACCAATTCACTAAATCTTCCTCCTAAAAATCCAAAACAAACCCAGAACTTCTTCGGCTTAGTACGAGCAAAGGGTGAGGAATTAAGAGCTGGATTTCTGCAGTCACTCTTCATTTGGTAGTGGACTAAAATAAACTACCTTAGTTTTGATAATATTATCTCTAAGTATGCTTTCTAAAAATATCTAAAAATTAGGGTTCTTGAGCTTGTTTTTTTTTCCTTCCAAAATCGGGTGATTAGGTGGGAATCAGGGTCTAAGTTTTTGTAGGTAATCCTTAAATAATGTATTTTAAGAAAGCCCTAAGTTTATTTCACAATTGTTCAAAGTTTGGTGAAGGTTTTGTTAACGGGTCAAAATTAGGGTTTTCGTAACGTTGTTCTATCCAAATCGAGTAAACGGTATTAAACTAAGCTTTGATATTTTAAAGCATGTTATAAAATGTCATAATGGATAATACCCTAAGTTGATTTTGAATAAAAATGAGTTCTAATAAAGAAACAAGAAAAAAACAGGAAATTAGGCTTTTGAAATAAGATTATTTAATATAAAATAATCTGGAGGGTATGGGGACTTGAATTTTTGGTATAGCACCATGTTTACATATATAATAAGTATATATGAAGTTAAAATGGATAACTATTAAAGTATTGAATATACCGAGTTAATCGGATATTTAGAAGTTCGTGCGGACCGGAAGGGTAAACCCCCTGTACACTAGGTTTCTGGCAAAGTGTGGGTATCGCATAAATTCCAACTGGGACCTGGTATACCTCACTGGGCGATCCCGGAGTTAGTGTTTACTTATAGGAATGCACGTCTTTGTATTATCGATAAAAGAAAAGGATAACCGCCTAAAGGGCATTTGAGTCATTTTGACCTTTAAAAAGGAATGAACTTAATAATTGAATATTATTAAGATAATAAGATGTTAAAATAAACATAGGAAGTGTTTATTATAATAACTCTTGCATTAACGCCATACAATACGCGATTAGGTTTAATTGGAAGGCATATCGGAGGTTTTAACTGAATTAACTGCTTAAGAGAATAATGTGAGTTCTATGAGCCCACTCTTTAAATTTTTAAATGTTTTCAGGCTGATA
>JBCNJP010000012.1:25497171-25630310 GCA_039602395.1 Deinandra increscens subsp. villosa | reverse complement strand
CCACTAGAAATAGCTTGTTGTGAAGCAACTACAGAATGTTTGTGCAAGAAATGATTCTAAGACATTTATAAGAAAAATAAAAATTGGCATGATTCTTTAATGTATAAAAAGTTACAAATGACTTTTGTAAGAGAAAAAAGTGTTGAAAGAGAGAATTAGAGAATATGAATTGTATTGTATATTGCCGTGTATTACAAAGATAAACACAACCTATATTTATAGGTGAGAATAATTGCTTAACCAAAGAAAGTAATAATAGGTGACAGCTAACGACACCTCATTGTGAGCTGGAGATATGAGATTGATTTTGTGTTATCCTTGACTTTGATATATCGAATCAAAGGGGAAAATTTCCTTTTAACACTCCCCCTCAAGTTAAATAGTAGGATCTCCAAAATTCAACTTGACTAAGCAATTCGTGAACACCCTTCCATTAACAGCCTTTGTCAAAATATCGGCTAACTGGTCTTCTGATGTGACAAACGGTAACTCAATAATCCCCGCTTCCAGCTTTTCTTTGATAAAGTGTCTGTCGACCTCTACATGTTTCGTTCGATCATGTTGTACGGGATTCTCTGAGATTTGAATTGCAGCTTTATTGTCGCACATAATTTTACTAGCCTCAGTCGAAGAAACACCAATTTCAGTAACAAGTTTCCGGATCCATAACACTTCAGCCAGACCCCGTGCTATCCCTCTGAACTCAGCCTCAGCACTTGAGAGAGCAACCACCTTTTGTTTCTTGCTTCTCCAGGTAACAAGGTTTCCACCAACCATTGTAAAATATCCAGACGTTGATCTTCGATTATCTTTGTTCCCTGCCCAGTCAGCATCAGTATATGCTTGAATTCTCAAATGCCCATTTGATTTAAATAATACCCCATGGCCAGCTGTCCCTTTGAGATATCTTATAATCCTCATTACTGCCTCCATGTGAGAGACTTGAGGTTGGTGCATGAATTGACTCACTACTCCAACAGCATATGCTATGTCTGGACGGGTATGTGAGAGGTATATTAGTTTTCCCACCATTCGTTGATATCTCTCTCGGTCGGCTAACTTTGCTCCTTTTTCCATGTGAAGTTTGTGGTTGACAATCATGGGTGTATCAGTGGGTTTGCAATCAACCATTCCAGTTTCAGCAAGAAGATCAAGGACGTATTTTTTCTGGCAGATGAATATTCCTTGATTAGATCTTAACACTTCAATCCCGAGAAAATATTTAAGTCTGCCCAGATCTTTCATCTGGAACTCAGCAAACAAGTTTTTCTTTAGCTTCATCATTTCTTCTTTATCATTGCCTGTAATGATCATATCGTCAACATAAATGATCAGGCAGGTTACGAGATTTTTCCTTCGTTTGAGGAAAAGGGTGTGCTCAGAATTACTTTGTTTAAACCCATATTTCTTCATTGCAATGGTGAATTTTCCAAACCAAGCTCGAGGAGATTGCTTTAGTCCATAGAGAGATTTTCTTAACCGGCATACTTCTCCTGTTTTGAAGCCTTCCGTAAACCCGGGTGGAGCTTCCTTATAGACTTCTTCCTTCAAATCCCCATGTAGGAAGGCATTTGTCACGTCAAATTGATGTAACGGCCATCCTTTATTAGCAGCTATCGAGAAGAGAACCCTAATTGTATCTGATGAGGAAAGATTATAGATGTAATTCCTGAATGAGTTGGCCTTCACCTCTTAGGCTTTTGTTAACAAAAGTTATGTTAACAAGGTGTCCGGCCTGATCACCTCCTCTTAACATGCACTCTTTTCTTATTGAGACAGTTAAGGACAAGATGAAATCGTAACTTCATCTTGGGTTATTATTCCTTTCACAAGAGATAATAACTCAACTCTACCATCAAAGAGTTCTACATAACTTGCTCATCTTATTGATAAGTGACTTAATGGATCATGTGTTTATGAAAAAGCGTACCTACATATGTTCATGTGCATATGAGATGTATGAATGATGTTAAGCGCACTCACAACTTCGCAATTGAAATGTTATTATTTAATAAAACCATGTTCCATATTCGAAATACAAGCAATTCCACAATTCTAACAATACTCCAATATCTATCTACATATAGCACTTCCGGAGGTGAATTCCATTCCAAGCTCTTGCAAGTTCAGTCCCATCAATTTGTTCAAGTATATATGACCCGTTTCCTATAGCTTTCTTAATGATATACGGACCTTCCCACTTGGGGGACATTTTCCCCAATGGAAGAGCACGGCTAACTTCATTGTTTCGCAAAACATATTCTCCTTCTTTATACTGGTGCACCTTTGCCTTTGCGTTATAATATTTAGCCATTTCTTTTTTATACCTACTTTCACGTATAGCTGTGATCTCTCTTCGCTCTTCCAAGAAATCCAAATTGGTTCTCAGTGCTTCTTCGTTATCTGTCACTTGCATTTGCAAACGATAACTGGGCATCCCTATTTCAGCAGGAATAACTGCTTCAGTTCCATACACAAGACTAAATGGCGTCTCACCGTTACTTGTTTTAGGCATGGTTCGATGTGCCCACAGCACATGTGGTAATTCATCAACCCAGCTTCCTCCATACTTTGCCAATCTCATCTTTATACCCTCAACAAGACTTCTATTTGCCCTTTCCACTTGACCATTGGCCTGCGGATGTGCAACTGACGTAAAGATCTGATTTATATGAAGCTCTTCACACCACTCCGCAAATGGGTTTCCAGCAAACTGTTGTCCGTTATCAGTTATGATGTACAAGGGTAAACCAAACCTACAAACAATGTGTTCCCACACAAATCTTTTCACCTGTTTTCCAGAAATGCTAGCCAAAGGTTTTGCTTCAACCCACTTCGTAAAATAGTCAATAGCAACTATGAGAAACTTTACTCCCCCACTTGCGACCGGAAATGGCCCTACTATATCCATACCCCACTTCTGAAATGGCCAAGCAGATGTCACAGGGATAAGCTCATTTTTGGCTCGCATACTTATTGGAGCATGTATTTGACATGCTTGGCATTTTTGAAGCTCTTCAAAGGTACTCCTATACATACCTGGCCAATAATAGCCAAGACTCATAATTTTTGCCACCACCATTTTAGCTCCTGCATGAATACCACAAATTCCCTCATGCACCTCTCTAACAACCCACTCTGCTTCACTTAGCAACAAACATCTCAATAGGGGACCTAAAAAACTTCTTCGATACAAAATATCATCTTGCATTTGATATTGAAGTGAATTTACCCTTACTTGCCTGGCTTGTTCTTTGTCATCTGGAAGTTCCCCTTTTGTCAAGTATTTTATTATTGGCCACATCCAACTACCTTCATATATTTGTACATCCGCTGTTAGCTTTAGATTAACAGTAGGAGTTTCCAACAATTCCACTCTAATTTCCTTTGCAAGATGTTCAAATGCCACAGATGCTAATTTACTTAGAGCATCCGCCTTCCTATTTTGACTTCTAGATATGTGTAACACTTCGCATTTGTCAAAACTCTTTATGAGCTCTTGCACTTGCTCCAAGTATAACGCCATATATTTTCCTTTTGCTTCATATGTTCTGGAAATTTGACTTGCCACTAACAGCGAATCCACGTACGCCATCAACTGCTTAGCTTTCATCTTTTTGGCCAACCTTAATCCTGCCGAAATTATCAATTAACAGTTGTAAATGTCGTTTCTAAAAACAACTGCATATGCAAATGTATACTTAAACATAAGCGTATACGCATCTGAAAATACTTCTCCAGATGCATTTGCTTAAAAGACGCATGAGTATTTTATATACTCATACTCTTCCACCCCCCCCCCCCCCCTTTTTTTTTCTTTAAACAGAACGCTTATATTTTTAACAAATTTTTTGTCCTGACCTGCTAGCAACGCTTCATACTCTGCTTCATTATTTGAAGTTGCAAAGCCAAATCTTATCGCATATGTCAATTCATCCCCCTCAGGACTTTTCAAGATTAATCCTGGAAGGTAAAAGAATTGATTAATATAACATAAGCGTATGCCAATTTTATAAGTAAGAAATTCTTATGATGAAGTTTTACCTGCTCCCGACCCATCGGAGTTGGATGATCCATCCGTATGCAAGATCCATATCCTTTCAATGGGCTCAGGGACAGAAACACAATTTACATTTGCTCCCTCTAGTACTTCGGCTAAGAAGTCAGCTATCACTTGGCCTTTAATTGAAGTGCGTTGTTTGAATTCAATATCGAAGGGTCCCAATTCAATAGCCCATCTCACCAATCTCCCCGACATCTCAGGCTTTCTCAAGATGTTTTGGATAGGAAAAGAAGTATAAATGACAATAGTATGAGCCTGAAAATATCTTCTCAAGCGACGAGTTGCTTGTACCAATGCCAGAACTACCTTTTCCACTATCGGATATCTTGTCTCGTAATCCTTTAACATCTTACTAACATAATAAATTGGGATTTGTTTTTCCTCCCTTTCTACCATCAACACAGCACTAACGGCATTCTCAGTTACCGCCAAGTACATCACCAGTTTTTCCCCCAATTTTGGAGCAGTTAAAGTAGGAAGTGTAATGAGATCCATTTTTAAATCTTCAAAGGCCTTATTAGCCTCAAGTGTCCATTCGAAATTGTTTCCTTTCAAACTCTCCTTTAGTACTTTTATAAACGGAACTGTTCGTTCTGCTGCTTTCGAAAGAAACCTGTGTAATGCAACCAATCGACCATTTAAAGTCTGAATATCTTTAAGAGTTTTTGGTGGAGACATTTCCAACACTGCTTTTACTTTTTCCGGATGTGCCTGAATTCCATTATTATTTATCAAAACTCCCAAGAATTTCCCTTCCTCCATAGCAAACGAGCACTTCTTAGGATTTAACTTCATGTTGATTCTCCTTAAATTTCCAAATGTTTCCTCAATATCCTCAATCATGTCTTTTTCTTCACAACTTTTTATGACTACATCATCAACATATGCCTCCAAATTTCTTCCCACTTGTGCTTGGAAAGTCTTATCCATCAATCTTTGATACGTTGCTCCAGCATTCTTTAAACCAAAAGGCATCTTTTTATAACAAAAAAGGCCTTCGTTTGTAATAAAAGCTGTTTTGTCTTCATCCTCCACAGCCATAGTGATTTGATGATATCCTTTGTATGCATCAAGAAAACACTTCCACCTATACCCAGCCAAAGAATCGACTTTAAAATCTATTTCTGGCAAGGGGTAACAATCCTTAGGACATGCCTTATTTAGATCTTTAAAGTCTATACACATACGCCAGGAACCGTCTGGTTTTTTGACCAAAACTGGGTTTGCAACCCAAGTTTGGTAATGTACTTCCCTTAATATTCCAGCTTCGACAAGTTTGTCAACTTCGCTTTTTATAACTTCATTTCTGACCTTGTCAACAATTCTTCGCTTCTGTTGTATTGGCTTGACACCAGGATAGACATTGAGGTGATGTTCGGCAAAATGTTTCGGAACGCCTGTCATATCCGATGGTTCCCATGCGAAGATGTCAACATTTCTTTTTAACAACTCAAATAACTTTTCCCTATATTCACCTTGTAACTTCCTCCCTACTTCTATGACTTGATCCGGAAAGTTTTCATTTATTACCCACTTATCTTTTGTTAACACATCCTCTTGAACCACTTTAATACCTTCTTTATCAGGTTTATTCACCATTACTATATGCATTTCCACATCCGATTCTACAGTTGCAATCCCAGCAGGTGTGGGAAAACGAACCATTCCATGTGGTATTGACACAATGGCCCCTATCATTTTCAATCCAGGTCTTCCTATAATGACATTGTGTGGTGATGGAGTTGCAACTATCACAAATGTCAACATCACTTCTCTAAAAAACTTATCATCACCAAAGATCACAGGCAAAGTGACCTCCCCCATAGGGTGTACAATTTCCCCCGAAAAGCCAATTAAAGGTGAATTATGAGGCTTCAATTTGTTTTGCACATCCGGTCCCATTTTCCGAAAACATGATTCATACATTATCTCAGATGCGCTTCCCGTATCGAGATATGTTCTTTTCACTAGGAACCCAGCAATTCCAACAGTAATAACCACGGGGTTTTCTTTTGCATCTTCCCCTCTTACAGGGGGAAATATAATTTCACACATTTTCCAAGCCTCATCCACTACTTTTGTTCGCACATTCCTATGCCAAGTGTTAGGATTTTGTCTGATCATCCCAATAACATTTTTAGCATTTGCAATAGGACGGCCCTCTTGTATATTTTTTACCAAATGAGACAACTTTCCAGATTTAATAGCTTTATCTATCTCGCTCCGCAAATGCCGACAGTCATCCGTGTCATGACCTCTGTCTTTATGGAAATCACAATATTTTGTCGTATCTGCATTTGCACCCAAACGTGTTCTTTGAGGTGTAGCAAATTGTACCTTTTCTGTTGCCAAAATTTCACTAGGGGTCTTAGTTAACATTGGGAACTCTTCCGCCTTCGCCTCCCAATTTCTTTTATTTCTTCCAAAATTTCCATCCCTTCTTTTATCATATGGTTGCATTCTATACTTTCCCCAAGATAGGTTTCTCTGTGGGTAAGTATTTTCACTTGAACCAACACTTTTGACATTTGCATTTGCACCCTTTGAGGATGGCTTATGGGTATTTATTCCTTGAATATTTCCCGAAGCACTTCGCCCTTTAACATAGACTCGCACTCTATCCATCAACACTTCCATGGTTTTAGGCAAGTCCTCATGTAGTTTTTCTACTAAATGTGAATGCCTTACCCCATGACAAAAACCAGAGATCCGCAACTGGTCCTGGGCACCAACTATCTTCATGGTCTCATTATTAAAACGAACCACAAAGTTTTCGAGACTCTCATCATTCCTTCGCCGAATATTATGAACTTCAGTAACTTCTTTAGTACATTTTCGCTGCTGACTAAATTGTCGTAAAAACTTTTCTTTCAAATCTTCAAATCCTACGATCTGAGCGTTGGGTAATGAATCATACCATACCCTGGAAACCCCCGTAAATGTTTAAACCAGCATGTGGCACCACGTTTCCTCTGACCAGCATTCCAAACGGGCCGCTGACCAAAAATCAAATACATGATCATCAGGATCTGACAAGCCTGCATACTTCTTCACAGAAGTAGGCATTTTTAATTTCTTCGGAAATTGTGCATTAGCGATCCAGTTAGCAAACTTCGACTGCTCTTGCATTGAAGGAGGGAAATATGGCACAAATGTTTTTGTCGCCCCTGAAACATTCATACATGGAATATTAATCACATGAAATATATGCCTTTTTCTTTACAAAGGGCTTTTTGATGTTACTTTTTAAGCAATCATTAATCTCATACTCATATGAGCTTCTTCTGAGAGGGTAAGCGCATGTGCAAATGTTCAAAGTATTGACACTTGCAAAGGTAAGGCCTCGCATGGAGGGCTTTTTGTCAGCACTTGCATGAGCGTCCAAAATGTTAAGCGCTTGCAAGGATAGGCCTCGCGTGGAGGGCTTTTTATAAACGCTTATGCATCACAAAGGCACATTTTCAGTTTATCTAAATTACATGTGCACATGCATTATGCCACATGCCTTTCCCTCCCTTTTTTTTATTAAAAAAGGATTGCAGCGCGTAGAGTATACGCATGTTATATATTTTTGATTCTTATGAATTTTCCTATCATATCTTCAAATCTTCATCTGATTCCCAGAATTGCGCGCCATTTTTAATGAATATTCAAAAATTCAAACATCACACCTTCAAATCTTCATACAATTTTCTGGAAATCGTTGTCTTAATCTATATTCTCATAGTTATTTCAAATTCATTTATTTCTTAAATGAATTTCAAACAACGCATCTATTTCATACAATTTGTCATGAATCAAAAACATTCTTATGAATGTCTTCATAATTGATGACTGAAACTCTCAATTATGATAATTAACCAATATGAAAGCTGAATTTAAACAATTATTCCATCAACAAGGTTACCTGGAGATGCCGGTTTCTTAATGAGGACCGGATCATCCTCAGGATCATCTAGAACATTGTTCTGATTTGCCATTTTTGGCACATCACGCTCAGGAGTAAATTTGAGCTTTGTTCGAACCTCCTGAAGCCACAACTCTCGATCCTGCTTATCTTTCAGTTTTCGCAGGACCTCCAAATTTCGTATCAGGAATTCTTCATCAAATTCACTTAAAACATCAGAACTTCGTGACGGATCATCTCCTTCTCGCTGATCCTTTATCGAACCAACAATGTCTTTTTCATGACTTGAAAACGAAAACATTGAAGGTTTCTTACTAAATCCTCCACCAGATCCTTTGGAGCTCATATTGACCTTTCCTGCGCTCGATGATGTAAATACAGTGTTCGTCTTCGCCGAATCATCAACTAATTTCTCCATCCTTTTTCCAATTCAATTAATACACGGATGGCGCCAATTGATGAAGAATAAAATCCCACTCGCACGTAAAATGAAATTCTAGACCTCACTATTGAATTTATGAAAAGAAATAGGAGAGAATTAGGAATCACGAAGGTATTTTATTGATTGAAGTCATGTGTACAAGTTCAGAATGTAGAGAACAAAACACACACTAAAAGTGTAAAATCTCTCTCTGATCCAAAAGTCCCTTTTTCTGATTCATGAATGCTCTATTTATACTAATAAACTTGGTCCGCAAGTTCCTTAGTGTGAAACGGATGCACTTGCTGCTGGCTCCGTCGCAATTGCATCCTGTTGTTTTGGAGATATCTTAGTTTGGTTGTCACCTTCGATTTATCCTTGTTGCTGCATCCTGTTGTTTTGGAGATATCTTAGTTTGAAATCTTGGCTACCGGAGAAAAAGTCTCAGAATAATCAAGTCCATATGTCTGTGTGTACCCTTTGGCAACTAACCGGGCCTTGTATCTTTCAATCGTCCCATCTGGCTTCTGTTTTATACTAAAGACCCATCGACATCCTACCGGTCTTTTTCCTGATGGGAGAAGACATTTTTCCCATGTTCCATTTTTATTTAGCGCATCCATTTCTGTCTCCATTGCCTTCTTCCAGTTTTCTGAATTTAAAGCTTGTTTGAAATTGGTTGGAATTTTTCCAGAATACAGAGTTGATATGAATGCCTTAGCTTGTTCTGATAGATTTCCGTTGGCGATGTTAGCGGTGGGGTACCTGGATTTTTTTGACACCTTTTCTGGTGAGTATCTTAACGGAGGAACTCCTCTGTTGGATCTAGGAGGAAGAGTGTATCTTCCCGCTTCTTCCCTTGTTTCTCTCTGCTCCCCCTGTACCTGTTCTATTGTCTCATGATTATCAAGGTTAGTTTGGTTAACAACCTCAACATTATCTTCATGATTAGTTTGATATCTTAGTTTGGTTGTCACCTTCGATTTATCCTTGTTGCTACATTTGCATATCCGATTTTGACCTTTCCTCATCAAGTCCCCCTAACCGGAGAAAAAGTCTCATGATTATCAAGGTTAGTTTGGTTAACAACCTCAACATTATCTTCATTATGACTTTGATTTTGAACGTCACTTACCTCACTTACCTCGGTCATCAGGTTAGGAGGACCATGTTTGGTGGCACTGATTGTAGATGGTGGGGACGGTGGCTCGATGTGGGTACTGTGATTAACATCTTCTGATGTGCGTGGTACATTTAGGCTTTCTGATGAGGGTGACCATTTTAGCCAACTTAGTGTATCGTCACGATCTATCTCCCCCTGATCACTGTGTTGGGAGTTATAGAAATATTCGGTTTCGAGAAAGTCACAGTTCATAGTTGTTATCACCTGACGTCTTTTTGGACTATAACACCGATATCCTTTCTGATTTATTCCATAGCCAACAAACACACATTTCTCAGCGCAGGGATCGAGTTTGGTTCGGTCAACTTTAGGTATGTGAACGAACACAGAGCAACCAAATATTCTTGGTTGAAGGGTAAGGGCAGAGGGAATTTCTATGAATTCTGACAAGGTTTGCAAAGGAGTTTTTAGTTTGAGTGCTTTAGTTGGTAATCGATTGATAAGGTAGGCGGATGTAGCGAGAGCTTCCGGCCAGAATGACTTTGGAACTTTAGACTCAAGCATAAGAGCTCGAGTCATTTCTAATAGGATGCGGTTTTTCCGTTCCGCAACTCCATTTTATTCGGAATGTCTTGGACAAGTGGTTTGATGTATCATTCCTTGGTTTTCAAAAAATTGTTTCATGGAGGTATTAACAAATTCTCCCCCATTGTCTGATCTTAAAATTTGGATTTTAGTTTTGAATTGGGTTTGAATCATGGTGTGAAACATAGTGAATTTCTCAAAGACTTCTGACTTATGTTTAAGAAAGTATACCCATGTCATTCGAGTATAGTCGTCCACAAAGAGCAGGAAAAACCGAAAGTTTTGTCCTCCATTAATCTCAGCAGGACCCCAAACATCAGAGTGAATTAGTGAAAAAGGTAAATCAACTCTAGTATTATTTGGTTTAAATGTTTGTTTATGGCTTTTGGCCAAAACACAAGTTTCACAATCTAAAGTACTCTTTGACGGAAAAAGTTTAGGAAACAAAAGATGCAAATAACCCGTGGATGGATGTCCCAATCTTCGATGCCAAAGCCACGCTTTCCTGTCCGTTGTCCCATGTGCTAGCATTACAGTACCCACTTGAGTCACCTCATCTACATAGTATAATCCTTGTCGTTCAGTGCCACGCCCAATGATCATCCCTGTCCTGATGTCCTATAAGATACAAAAAGTAGGATGCATTACAACAGTGCAATTAAGCTCCTTAGTTACATGACTAATCGACAGAAGCTTATGAGATAAGGAGGGAACATAGAGACAATTTGGTAATTTTAGTGTTGGTGATATTTCTATGGTTCCTCCTCCCTTAACAGGGATAATCCCTCCATTGGCTGTTTGAATATGGGTTTTTTCTGGTTGATTTATGGAGATAATATCAGATTGTTCAAAGGTCATAGTATCGGTAGCCCCACAATAAAAAATCCAAGGGCTGTTTTGTTTATTTCCTATACTTTGGGCCATATTAGCTTTTCCACAAAACTGGGGTTCATTATGTAAATCTTTAAAAATATAGGAATTAGATGGTTGGGGTCTGTTCTGTAAATACTTTAAAGTATGGGGACTGGATAATTTTGAGTTAAGTAGAGAAGGGCTTGAGGATAAATCCTCAAACCCTTTACCTGTCACGTCTTCTATTTCAAAGAAATCAGCGGCTCCCCCTTCCTCAAAAAATGGTTCGTCGCCGGCGTTCCTCAGGATGTTGCCGCCGCTGCCGGTGGCGAACGCATTACCTACGGCGGCGGTAGCCCTCCGGCCATCTGTTTCACCAGTTCTGTTTTGCTTCTTATGACCATCGTTCCACCAATCGGGAAATCCGACCAACTTGAAGCATTGATCCTTCGTATGCTTCATCATACCGCAATGAGAGCATTTCAGTTTGGATTTATCTTGTCGAGATAAAGATCCTATTACCTTCCCGTGTTCTGACCGACGCTGACCTCTGGCGGCGAGCCCTAGTCCGTCGGGTTCTTCCGATCCGGTGACAACCAACCCAGCCGCCACCCCTTGTGATGCTGATGTTTCTCCTGATGTGACTCCTAAAATAGTCTGGTGAGCAGTCTCCTTCCGAACAGCTGCATAGGCTCCCTCCGCCGTGGGTAAGGGATCCCAACGAATTATCTCTCTTTTTATAGAGTCATGTTTGTGGTCTAAAGCATTTAGGAACTGAAATAGTTTTTGTTGAGTCCTAATTTTATTGTATGCTGCAATATCAGTTGCACAAGTCATGGGATTTGGGTCCCTTCTGTCTATCTCACCCCAAATTCCTTGCATCATGATCCACAGGTTTTCAAGAGGCATACCTTTTTGTTTGATTTCGTTTGCTTTAACATGAAGATCAAAGGTCTGAAGTTTGTCTTTGCCGCTGCTGTATGTGATCACCAGGGCTTCCCAGAGCGTCTTCGCTGTAGGGAACTCGGTCAGGTTGCTGGCAATCTCTGGATCGATATTCTGTATTAGCCACGAGAACACAGTTAAATCATCTTGTTCCCACTGTTCGTAACTTTCATCTGTTTTTTCTGGTGGCTTTGTGGTCAAATGGTTGAATAGAGCTTTTGATTTCCCCCCTATTGCAACCCGGATCATCCGAGACCACAAGGCATAATTTTGGCTGTTGAGACTCAGACTGATTTTGAGACCATCAAACATGTTGTGTTTTGGGTTTTGGTTCAGGCCATTTTTCAGAATATTGGCTATTTGTGTGGTTAAATCGTCGGTGTTGGTCACCAAACGATTATCGGTTTCAGGCATGACAGCTTACTTTGGTGGGGGAATGATGAGTAGTATGATCTATGGATCACTTATCCTTGCTCTGATACCATGTTGAAAGAGAGAATTAGAGAATATGAATTGTATTGAATATTGCCGTGTATTACAAAGATAAACACAACCTATATTTATAGGTGAGAATAATTGCTTAACCAAAGAAAGTAATAATAGGTGACAGCTAACGACACCTCATTGTGAGCTGGAGATATGAGATTGATTTTGTGTTATCCTTGACTTTGATATATCGAATCAAAGGGGAAAATTTCCTTTTAACAAAAAGGTATGTTGCTTTTTATATAAAGAAAAAAGTATGTTGCTTTTTATATAAAGAACAACATATATTACAAAAGTCTTTTAATAAATTATTACATTTATAGAAATCTACGATAGTTTTCGTTTAATTTCACAAAAATGTCCCAAAATTTCTTATGCATCATTCGTAATGAATTTGTAATTCGCTCAACTCCAAATATTAATTGTAATGAATTTGTTGCTGACGGAGTTTCTTGACAAACTTTTGACATGTAGTACTTTAATTCTATTACATTAATTCATTAAATATGAAAATTCCAAATATAAATTGTAAAAATTTTGTGCATGAAGAAGTATAACAAAACAATGACATGTAGCAATATATATAATTTCAATAAATGAAATTTCATGAATATTTCAACTATAAATAGGAAGTAAGAAAGTGAGAGGAAGCTATCTTTCATTCAACTTGATCATTTTAAGTTTAGAAGCCTACTAGAAGCCATGGCACCGTTTCCACCTTGCAGTTGTTGTAACGACACCTATAGTGATCGAAAGGAGTGGCCGGAGTTGGTCGGAGTTCCTGAAAAAGAAGCTTGCAAAGTGATTGAGAAATGGAATCCGAACATTAGAGCTGTACCTCTACCCGATGGTGACGTTGTTACTCAAGATCATTGTGTGAACAGGGTTTGGGTGTGGGTCAATAAACGCGGTGGTGTGGTTGTTGCTATTCCAAGGATTGGTTAGTGATCAAAGATGTAACTTCAAAGTTTAAATAATTGGTTTGTAAAACCATAATAAATTAATAAATATAGAAGTTTATATAGCACATTGGTATTTGATTCTTTTAGGTGTTGCATATGCAACTTGGCTGTCTTCTTCTAGTGTGTTCTTGAAGTCAAATGATGGTGATGGATGTTGTGGATGCCGATTATGTTTTTAATGGTAATTGAACATGTTATAGAAGTGACACTGTTTTAGTTGAAATGGTGATAAAATTAAGTATGTTAATATTACACGTGCTATAGGGGAAAAACTTAAAACATAAAAAAAAACTTTTGATAATAATTCATACCAATTTTTTAAGACCGGATTCATACCAAAGAAAATATTAATATAAGTTCATAATCAAACTAAAAGGATTTTAATTTTAAAACAAGATGGTGATCCGCCCGCGCTTCGCGGCGGACCACCAATTTTTAAAAAGGTCGTGGCCAAATCCACAAAACCGGCAAACTAATGAAAACGACACTTGAAATAATTATCTACCTATTTTGGACAGAAAATAATCATATTTTATTGTACTTGATTGATTTCCAACTTAAACGGATAAATATCGTGTAATCGACGGTTACCACGAAATCGCCCGGTTTTCAACTAATTAGTTAAAATAATCGATTTCTCATATAAAAACCCTCATTTTGACTTAATAGATATTTATACAAATATTTACTACCTCTAAATATTATTTGGGAATTTTTATATATTTTATTAATTAAAAATATATATTTTACATTATTTCCAAATAAACATAAAACCGGACACTTTCACTTTGACTTTCCAAATCATTTAACCCTAAGCCTACTAATACGTCAAGACTTGACCTACCTAATTGGAGTGACATTAATTGTCAACCCAATTACTTATTGTATGTCTTATAATTATTTAGGGCTACACTTTCGTTGAACGTGCTACCGATTTCCATTTCTGAATCATGTGAGTTTTTCACGGCCCCTTTTTCCTTTAACTATTTTATCTTTGGGGGAGAATTCATACATACATTTTTCCATGTTAGAAAATTAGACTTTGTTATCATAACTGTTTCATGTGCTAAGTTTAAAACGTCTACGGCATCGCTTGCTCCACATGCACGGTTTTGTTCGAGTCCTACCACGATGCCAGGAAACTTTACAACTTTCTTTTTATAATGTTAAACGATTTTCTACTTAGGTTGTCGTTGTTACAAAAAAATATTTCTTACCCTTCCTGTGCTTTCGATTTGATAATCTCGTGAAATTTCTCATTGACACGAGAACAAAATGCCACTTTCGTTTGAGTGTTCCCTAAACTGAGTAGAAAAAAATATAATATTAGATGAATAGAATATAAGATAATAAAAACTTAAAGTTTATACCGTATTTTGAGTCATCTTCAGACGTATCCACGTACGCACGAACTAAATATAATTCTTCTTCCATGTCCCATTTCTTCTTCCCTTGCGGTTCTTGTGTGCCATCAACCTTCTCTTTGCCCCTACGTCAAGGTTTTTTTGACGATTCCAGAACTTGTGTTTCCGGAATGATTTTCAAGTCGTCATCTTCATGAACGGATGTTTTGGGTTGAGATTGTGGGAACATTTGTGGGGGAAATTGCGATGGTGAGACTTCAGATGTCGGGATTTGACCCCATTGAGCGTATTTTTGGTAGGAGGGGCTCGAGAGATATGTTGTATACTTGACCGGAACCCACGAACAACGGGTTAGGTTGTTCCATGAAAGTGGGCATATGCCACGGGTTTTGGTTGCTTGAATCTTGGTTTGGATTCATGGTGGGTGGTATTTGTAAAAAAAATATAGATGTAAAAGAATGAGGTAGAAAGAAATGTGAGAATTATGATTCATACTTAATATTCAAACCTCGCGCCTAGACTCCAAAAAATTTTCAATAATTAGAATTTAAAAATATAAATCGAAATCTTTTCTTCTTTCAAAAGCCTGTTTATGCTTGTTTTGACTCAAAGACAAATTTTTATTCGGATTTTTGGTGATTATCTATTCGTGTAATAAGTGATGATCCGATGGTTCTTACTCAGGGAATCTTTGGGCTTAACTTAGTCTTTTTATTGAATCATCGTGGTTCTAGTATATTGAAGGATTAAAATGAGTATTTATAGGGTAAATTTGGTAAAAAAAAATTAAAACAATGACCCAACGGTCATTTTTTACCTTTCAACAGCTAAATACACTCAACACCACCACCATCATGCCATATGAATCTCCACGACTGGTGACCACGCCAACGCAAAACGCGTAGGGGGAGGGAGGCGATGTTCCACATCGTTATCTCTCAAAACGCCCCCTCTTCACGCGGTATACCGCATGCCCTTATGCATATTAATCGTAATGAATTTATTATTCGCTCGACTCCAAATATTAATTGTAATGAATTTATGCATGGTTGACGGAGTTTGTTAACAAACTTTTGACATGTAGTAGTTTAATTCTATTGCATTAAATATGAAAATTCCAAATATAAATTGTAACAATTTTGTGCATGATGAAGTCTAATAAAACAATGACATGTAGCAATATATATAATTTCAATAAATGAAATTTCATGAATATTTCAACTATAAATAGGAAGTAAGAAAGTGAGAGGAAGCTATCTTTCATTCAACTTGATCATATTAAGTTTAGAAGCCTACTAGAAGCCATGGCACCGTTTCCACCTTGCAGTTGTTGTAACGACACCTATAGTGATCGAAAGGAGTGGCCGGAGTTGGTCGGAGTTCCTGAAAAAGAAGCTTGCAAAGTGATTGAGAAATGGAATCCGAACATTAGAGCTGTACCTGTACCCGATGGTGAGTATGTCACTCAAGATCATTGTGTGAACAGGGTTTGGGTGTGGGTCAATAAACGCGGTGGTGTGGTTATTGCTATTCCAAGGATTGGTTAGTGATCAAAGATGTTACTTCAAAGTTTAAATAAATGGTTTGTAAAACCATAATAAATTAATAAATATAGAAGTTTATTAGCACATTGGTATTTGATTCTTTTGGGTGTTGCCTATGCAACTTGGCTGTCGTCTTCTAGTGTGTTCTTGAAGTCAAATGATGGTGATGGATGTTGTGGATGCCGATTATGTTTTTAATGGTAATTGAACATGTTGTAGAAGTGACACTGTTGTAGTTGAAATGGTGGTAAAATTAAGTATGTTAATATTACACGTGCTATAGGGGAAAAACTTAAAACATTAAAAAAAAAACTTTAAGGATAATCCAGAACATTACGTAGTGGCCAATAATAATTCATACCAATTTTTTAAAACCGGAATTATACCAAAGAAAATATTAATATAAGTTTTAATCAATCTATAAGGATTTTGATTTATAATTTTAATCGAATAAACCATAGAATAAAATACAACGTCGTACCTTGAATAGTTTGACAAAAAGAACTCATCGTATGCGAATAGTCGATAACCCTAATTTATTTTAAGAATTATAGTTTTTAACGCTAGTGCGTGGCTTAAGTCATAAAAACAGGTTAAATTAGCTGCCCGGTTTCGGTTTTCGGCTGGTTGGACTGTAAAAACCATCGGGTCAAAAATTAGCTTAGAGTTAGACTAGACCGAGCACACCCAGACGGCTTAGCCTCTGGTCGCCAGTTCAAACAGTCGAACCGGCCGGTTCAAAGCAGGTTTTAAAACATTGATTCATACTATCAGTTTAGTAAAAACACTGGAACATTTACTTTCGTCTTCAAGAACAATCCAAAAAAGAATCAATAAACTATGAAAGAACTATTAGAACTATATATACTAGTAAATATACCTGTGCATTTCTACGGGTCGTAGTAAATATACCCGTGCATTTCTGCGGGTCGTACATTTTTTTATGTATTATGTTATGTATTTATGTAGTTATTAATATTAGAATATTAGGATGGTTGTATAATCACTCCTCTGGTTGTCTTCAATAGTTATTTTTTATTTTTTCTAGTGACAATTTGTTTTATGGTTATTAAGATTTTTTTAGTGTCTCTGTTGCACAAAGATTAGAGAACATTTTTAGTAGAGTTTACACCACATATAGGTTTACTTTTTAAAAAAGAAACAATGATAACACCTAAAATTATAGTTTGAGTATATAATCTCAACATAAAAATTGATAGAACATAATATAATTGTAATCCTAAAAAAATAACTATGTCATTCTCAATAAGCTAACTTCTCCACCAATTTGTACATAGTCTGTAAGATGTAAAAGACTTCAAATCCGTAAGATGTAAAAGAATTCAAATAATTTGTACATAATCCGAAAGATGTAAAAGACTTTGAATCTGCAAAATGTATAAGAGTTCAAGTGTTATCTGAACTTGATAAAGTTGATTTAAATACAACTCTAAAAGTTTAACTATCAAGTGATGTACAAACTTTTATAAGAAATCCTTCAGGCTTAAAAATAATTCATCACATCTAAATTTTCAAGCATCTAAAGCATACGGGATATATGAAACCGTTGAGGCTTACAAAATTTTTATCACAACCAAATTTTCAGGTATCGAAAGCATACATAGTATATGAAATCCTTCAGAACAAAAAAAATTCATCACATCCAAATTTCTAGGCATCCAAAGCATACCGAGTACACCGATGGTGGCGACACTGAAGATCGGAAGCCACCAAACCATCATATCAGCCTCTTAATATAAGTTTCCAACCAACTAATATTTACCTGATCATCATACCACTAAACCGGCTACCAAACCAAACAATTCAGAAAATTTTTATCACATCATTTAGAATACCAAACGCCAGCTGCTGCATTTCAACATATGTTACTCCAATACTTAACCTAACTATAAATGGAATATACTAGAAGAGCAAATGAGGCTCGGGATATAAATCCTTCACAACCATTTGGTATTACTTAAAAATAATCAAATCAGAAAGAAGTATGTTGTAACACTCCAAAAATTTATGACTTGAATTATATACGTGTGCTATACGTGTTAAGTAGCTAAAACGTATATTGATATGGCTTATGGGTTGATGAATGGGTAAAGGGTAATGATTTGCAAATGGTATAGGTGTTTATATAAAGTTTGAGAAATGGAAAATGTGAATGTTTGGTCTAAGCTTATGTATGTGAATAAGTGTTGGGTAAATATGATCTTACTAGCCTTGTTGCGATTGTAAGATGTAATACACTCGGATGATTTTATAGCATATCCATTTGTATCTAAGGTGTGGTGGATACGCTGCGGTACTTCCTATATATTAACACCCGTAATACAATAGAAAATGTCATAGAATCAATCTAGTGTAGGTTTCACTGAAGTTTAACAAGACCCATAACATTATATTTATATAACTCTTATTTCCATATACGGGTGATGGACTGGTGTTGAAAAGGTTATGAGTCCAAATACAAAGGTTATTTAAATAGACTTTTTAAAAGGTCGAAAAAGGTTGAAAATGTTTTTATGTAAGCAGATAGTGTCTATTGAAAAGGGAAATGGTGGTTGTACAACTAAAAGCACGGAATGACGGTTCTCCGTGGTAGCGACAGTTACTCTAATCATTAAAATGGTATTCGAGTGGCGACGGTTGCCCGAGGAACTAACGTGGTTCCGATAGACAATGCTTAGTATGTAAATAAATGACTACTTATAATATTTAGTATAACTCTTCTATACCTAATGATTATTTGCATAAGAGAGGGTCTAGGAGACTTAAAGTACTTTAAGTACTAAATGGTTTTTATTATGATTTAAAGGTTATGCCTTGGTATAATACTATTATGTTTATACCTGTTAAATGGTTAGATGGTTAACTGTTAAATGGTTAAATAGTTAAAAGGTGAATGGATAAATGGTTGAATAGTTAAATGGTTAACTGTTTTTGGTATAACTCTGTTATGTCTTATACCTGATAAATGTTTAAAGGTTATATTTTGGTATAATGCTGTTGTGTCTTATACCTGATAAATATTTAAAGGATAATAGTTTTAAAGTTACAGTATAATTCTGTTATGTTTTATACTTGATAAATGTTTGATAAAAGGGGTCGTTAGGCCCAAGCGTTAAAATAAACTTTCGAGGCAAAGGTAACGCTTTTTGAAAAACGTAGAATCACCAGCGTAAGCTGCCTTTCCAAAAACACATGTATGTTAGGTGATGACGATGTTTAAGGTAGCAAGGAAAGGGATTTGGTGAGGATAGACTAGGTGGGCAAGCTATCAGAAAAGGCCTCGGTAGTAGACTGGCAATATACATAGATAACATCTAACTGTTAGATTATGTTGTATCTTCCTTACCGTTGTACTTTACTTATAAATAAATGAAAAGTTTTTAAGTTCTGCTGCTTAGTTATCTCTGTTGTACCCATGTGTTCATGAGTAAATCCGATTAGTGATCCCTCCTAGTGCCAAGTCTAGGAGTGAGCGTCACATATGTAATCGATTATGTCTTGGGTTCTTCAAAAGCCAAAAAGCAAGAACACCCACACAAAAGCATGAACCTCATCATTTATCAAATTCGAAACTAATATCAGTTGCTGACAAAAGATTGCACCATTCATCCTTCATAGCCATTAAAAAAAAAGAAAATGGAATACAGTGAGAAGAAGTATTTCGTAAGAATAATGAAATCGGAAAAACCTAAAATGCAATTGATTCAGCAAGTGTACGTTCTTTAAAAAGCCAAAAAACTGAACCTCAGCGTTAATCACATCCAAAAGCACAGTGCATCCTTCATAGCCACTTAAAAAAATGTAAATGGAATACATGAGAAGAACCATTTCGTAAAAAGAATAGAAGTAGAAAGAACAAAAAATGTGGCCGATTCCGATATGGGTTCTTCAAATCAGATCTCTATGAATAAAAAAGCAAGTGGGGTGAATAATGCCTCATTAGTAGCTGCCAAGCCTTCATAATCACAGATCCAAAAACCACCTGGACAAGAAAAATCAAAGATCCATAGAAAACCAAATCCCTACAATATTGTAGATATACTTTATCTTGTAGATCCAAACGAAGCAAATCGTTCATAATCCGATGACGGCTGTGATGAACGCCTCGTAATCGTTCATAATCTGACGACGGCTGCGATGAACGCCTCGTTGTCGCCGGTAAGATCATCGCGAAAGAAAATTAAATGATTCAAACACAGTAACCACCGGTGATCACCCGCCGCCACCGTTAAGATCGTCAGTAAAGATAGATACACTGCATTTAATCGCTCATTATCCGACGACGGCTGCGATTAACGCCTCGCTGCCGCCAGTAAGATCATCGCGACATAAAATTAAATTTGAACACGGTAACCACCGGTAAGCACCATATATCGTACAACGATGACACAACTACTACAATTGTAGTAGATAAGCCGGTAGAGAGCTAAAGCTTCGAAGAGAGAAAGAGCTATCAGTCGAGAGAGAGAGAGAAAGATAGAGAGAGAGAGCACGTCTCCTCGAGAGCAATAAATATGAATAGGAGAATGTGTATAATTGATAGCATGAATGTTTATAATAAGCAACTCGTCCTAGCGATAACCTCTAATTTGGCTAGACCGTATTCATTAAAATAGGTCACTCATAACCAACTTTTAAGGTCAAGTGTTGAGTACCAGTGCAACCTAAGGTGAGTTTCACTTACTGCATTTAGTTATATCTGGTTAAGGATGATAACACACAACTGAACAACTAGTTGCATCTGGTAAAGGGTGACAACACGATGGCAAAGGTATTTCGTATGTTTGAGTAATTATCTGGTATATATTACATGTTTCACTAAAATGCATTATAATTACAAAAAGTCCTTACTAGACCGGTAATAATGAATAGCGAGGTAATGTTCAGTAGTACTACTAGGGATTGACACACCCGCTCAACGGTGCACAGGATGCACCCTCCCAACTGGTAGTCGGACTGAGTATAATATTAGCCTAGAACTACCGTGATCAGGAAAGACACGGGGAAGGCAAATTACATGTGTCACATAGTCAGCTTCGTTACGAACTTTCAAGTGAACATAAGCATAGGCTACGTACCTAATGATATGGATATTACTTGTAACTTACACTTTTAATTTATGACTTGGTCTTTCATTATTCGTATACCTTCTTGGTTTATACGGTGAAGTGTAGGCTGCTTTAGTGAACTCACCAGCTTTGGCTGACATTGATTGTTGCATGCTTTTCAGGTCACTGGGAGGATCTTAAAGCCACGGGCGTTGGCAATACTTCTCTTTAGTAAAATCTTTTGGGAATGTTTTTCAAACACTTTTAGTACTTAACTTTGCAAAAAAACAAACTTGGTAACTTTTGTTGGGTTATATAACAAATTATAACTTTAAACACGAGCACGCAGCGGAATTAATCCTATGAATTAATCTAATTAACCGGATAGATGTTGTGTACCTTTTTAGCAGATCCTCTAGGATTTGAAGTAAATCCCTCTACGATCGCACACACGACACACCGATGTACGTATGCTAGTACTTGATCACGAACTCTTCTCCTTGATAAAGCTTGGTCGAACCACAAGGAAAATCGAACCCCTAGGGTTCTTTTCCTTTGCCGTAAATTAGAGAGAGAGAATAGAGAGAGATTAGGGTTTTGCACTTTATCAGATAAATACAGCAAATAAACCTTAAACCCATAAGGTTTATTTATAGGGTTTAGGAACTTGATAATCAAGTTAGGGTTTGCGATAGGGCTTTACGATTTTCCGCCCTAAGGCCTATCCCAAAGCCTTTTCCTAATTGTAATCAAATTACAACTCTCTCTAATTACAACTAACACCCCTGTTAACAATTAACTGTCAGTTTTTAACGAAAACTCGTTAAATGTTCGTGATAAATATTAATTAACTAATTAATTGATACAAATACATTAGTGTTGAGACGTGTAACCCCGTAGGCTTAAATACTTTCCGGACATACGTTTATTAATACGTGATCATATCCCTACAGCTCCCACTTGAGCTCGTAATAATAAAGGTAATAACATTGGTTAGCGTCTAGCAACACGCCAATGCTCCCGGAAATATTTAAGTACAGTTTCTCAAAATGTATTTAAATGGTACAGTCATTTACTATCCCTTTGTTACCGATACCGTTGTTAAATATGAATATGGATCAAGTCATTTCATACTTTAACGATTCTGTTTCTCATTCTCACAACGAACTTAAGATTACCAAATTGCAAATCGAGACATCTCTAGATTTCATTTGGGCACGGTCATGCAAACATCTTAATTAGTCCAATGAGGGGCCCAGTGGTATCTGCTTCAGCACAAAACTGAAGGAACAAATCCTCTTGACTACACGTGTCAAGTCACATACTTCACTACACTTACTGAAAATAGCCCTTTTGTACTACCTTTGTTGATGCATGAACCTTGTGTGGCCGTTACTGTTCGAATTGTCAAACAGACTGATTTGTCGAAGACATGAACTGAGGTCCGAACCTCAGCCGAACTCTAGGTTCGGAGTTGGACGAACCTAGATGGCCGAACTCCAAGTTCGGAGGGAGTTCGGACAGAGTTCGGAGGTGCCGAGTTCGGACCTTATGAAGAAGTATAAATAGATTCGTCTTTGTATTTCTTTGTAGGTTTTTGTCTTGTTTCAGTGTGTTGAGAGGGGAGGTTCTGTCCGACCTCCCCCAGAGCTTAATTGTTGTATACTCCTTCGTTATGTAATCATTCAACATGATTCAATGACAAAACTTCTGTCTCATCCAAAGAAACGATCCGTATACGGTTTTTAAGTTGGTATCAGAGCTGTTGGCTCTTTCTATGGTGGAAATCTATCGTTTTTCTTCATTTCGAGACATTAAACCTCCAGTTAGGGGTGATTGGAAGTGTTTCTGTTTGGTTTTTAATCAATCGAGTCTTCCTGAGTCATGTTTTTACCTAACAAAAGCCTCTAGATGTCAAAATTCGATCAAATTCTGAATCTGGTTCGAGTTCAAAAATTTCCAGTTCGAGTTCGGACAACGTTCGGCCGAAGAACAGATCTGAAAAATAACCGCTCCGAACTCCAGGTTTGGAGGTCCGATGGTCAGGTTCGGAGATGGCTCCGAAGGTCAGGTTCGGACTAGGTCCGAAGGTCAGTTTCGGAGAGGGTTCGGAGGATCGGGTTCGGAGGTAGATCGGACAAGGTTCGGACGAGCTCGGATGCATTTTTGATGAAGCAATTTTGTTCAAGGAAAAAAAAATTTCGCGCTGACCTGGCAGCTCGATCCCAGCCAGGGGCTCTGCCCTTTGGACCCCGCCAGGGGCTGCCGCCCCTTGGACCCCGCTTCTCAGGGGCGCTGCTCCCGAACCCCCGTTAGGTGGGAATTTTACAGAAGCGGATCAGCTATCGTGTTTACCCTTGATCCGGTAGTTGTGGGGTGTTATGTTTGAAGAAAATCCAGATCACGATATTTGTTACGAGTTAGTGATCGAATTTCAAGAAATGAGTTTGTGAGTAGTCATTGTTGTTCTTGATGATGGACAGAGATTCAAGAATACGTGTTTCTGATGATGGACAGAGATTCGGAGACATGGTTATGATTACTTGGGAACGTTTGTCGGAGATTATCTTTTTAGACAAACTAAAGATTAAGTGATATTAAAGATTCCGTTGCGGGCCACTTGAGTTTATCATTCCACTACAAGAATGCGGGGTTGGAATCATAAGAAATTGAAGATTTGAATATGTCACTTGTTTAGGGGGGAATCGGGGACCCTAAAAACTTTCAAAGTTTCATAATTGAAAAAGTGAATATTCAAAAGCAATCAGTTCAGGGATGATGGTAGTTTTTGATCTTCATGGAAATGTGGTATATTCTGATGTTCGTGCGAACCGATATGTCAAAGTTTTCGATTATGGTTTGGAACTCTTTGTCATATGCCCGATACTTTCTTGAGTTGTCGAAAGACTTGGTCAGATTCCAGTCTGCAACGAGATATACGTTTACCGGAGTAATATATTGGGATGGATTTGATGCTGAGGGGGAATTTCCGTGATTGAAGATGCTGATCGTGTCTGTTTTCATAAAGATCAGAATGTGTTACAATTTGGTGAAGATTGAAGATTATTATCAAGATGCAGTGATGTTCGTGTGTCTTTACAATTTCCGGATACAACTTATGAAGTGAACCATTATCATACATGTCGGTTCCAATTGGATGGTTGTGCTTGAAGCTAGGGGGAATTTTATTGGTTGTGGATATTGTACAAGATTCGAATTGTTTCCTGCATACCTGATGATTCGGTCAAGGGGAGTTTGCTGAAGATAGAGATGTTTGCAGCAAGCTGACTGAAGATTGCTAGAAAATCAATGTCTGGATTCGACAGTAACGTCCAAGGGGGAATTTGTTGATGCATGAACCTTGTGTGGCCGTTACTGTTCGAATTGTCAAACAGACTGATTTGTCGAAGACATGAACTGAGGTCCGAACCTCAGCCGAACTCTAGGTTCGGAGTTGGACGAACCTAGATGGCCGAACTCCAAGTTCGGAGGGAGTTCGGACAGAGTTCGGAGGTGCCGAGTTCGGACCTTATGAAGAAGTATAAATAGATTCGTCTTTGTATTTCTTTGTAGGTTTTTGTCTTGTTTCAGTGTGTTGAGAGGGGAGGTTCTGTCCGACCTCCCCCAGAGCTTAATTGTTGTATACTCCTTCGTTATGTAATCATTCAACATGATTCAATGACAAAACTTCTGTCTCATCCAAAGAAACGATCCGTATACGGTTTTTAAACCTTATTCAGGATAGTTAGAACTATATCAAGTAGGTGCAATCCATACATGCATGACCTGCTTGTATCTCAAGTCTAAGGATAAGTAAAGCAACCATTTACGAATTTCACTCAAATGTCGACGATCCATAAAGTGACAATTCGCTAGTGGGGTTGTCCGATATGCATCCTATGTATATCATGTGAGTTTGGTGGGACCATCCATTATATATTCCAAGAATATTACCAATCACTCAGATTTGTCTTATTTTAACTATATTCCCATATAGTTAATCGACAATGGACAATTTAGAATACTTGACAAGTACTCAAGGATTAAACATGCAAATATAGGACACAATTTACTATTAAATGAAATCAAACATATCAAGTACTTTATTTCATTATATAAATAGAAATTGTTTAACATCCCTTATCCAAATACCGAACATCAGACATACATGATTTAACTAGCTAACTTAAGTCCCATGCCCTCGGCATGCCTTTCAAGCTTCGGTCTCGATAGAGCTTTCGTGAAAGGACCAGCTAAGTTAATATCCGTGTGAACTTTGAGTAATCTGATTTCACCTAGTTCGATCTGCTCACGAACATAGTGATATCTCCTGGCATAGTGTCTGGCGCCCTTCTGAACTCCAGGTTCTTTGGCTATGATTAATGCACCAGTATTATCACAGTACATATCAATAGGCAAGTTACTTGTAGGGATCACGTCAAGCCCACAAATAAACTTCCTTATCCAGACTGCCTCCATTGCAGCTTCCGAAGCAGCAATGTACTCAGACTCTGTTGTAGACATAGCAACTGTGGTTTGTTTCTTGCTTTTCCAATCCGCAGCGCCTCCATTCAGAACGAAGACGTACCCAGACTGAGACTTCGTGTCATCTCTATCAGTCTGAAATCCAGCATCGCAGTATCCGGTCACTTTGAGCTCTTGATCTGGATTTCCCCCATATACCAAAAACAAATCTCTAGTAGCCCGTAGGTACTTGAGAATGGTCTTAACAGCAGTCCAGTGACTTTCACCTGGATTCTGTTAAAATCGGCTAACGATATTCTGCGCAAATGCTATATCAGGTCTAGTGCATCTCACCGCATACATTATAGAGCCTACATCCGAAGCATAAGGGACTCTTTGCATACGCTTCACCTCATCAGGTGTAGAAGCACCTTGTTTGACCAATAGACCAAGTCCTTCCTGCATAGGTACTATACCACGCTTGGAATTCTCCATCTTGAATCGCTTCAAGATCTTATCAATATAAGCACTTTGACTTAGTCCAATCAACCGCTTAGTTCTATCTCTATAGATCTTGATTCCAAGAATAAATGCTGCTTCTCCCAAGTCTTTCATGGCAAAACACTTTCCAAGATGGGATTTTACATCTTGCAACATTGGAATGTGTTTTCCTATTATCAATATGTCATCTACATATAAGACAAGGAAAGTAACATTACTCCCACTAGCTTTGCGATATACACATGGCTCATCGGGATTTTGAACGAAACCAAACCTTTTGATTTCTTCATCAAACCGTTTATTCCAACTCCTCGATGCTTGCTTTAGTCCATAAATGGACCTTTGAAGCTTGCATACTTGGTTGGGATGTTTTGGATCAATGAACCCTTCAGGTTGATCCATATAGACTTCTTCATCCAAGTAACCATTTAAGAAGGCAGTCTTAACATCCATTTGCCATATCTCAAAGTCATAGTACGCTGCTATGGCTAAGAGAATCCTAATAGCTCTTATGTCAGCAACTGGTGAAAAGGTCTCATCATACTCAACGCCAAAATGTTGAGTATAATCTTTCGTCACGAGACGAGCTTTATAGGTGTGTACATTTTCATCCATGTCGGTCTTCTTCTTGAAGATCCATTTACTCCCAACGGTCTTCGCGTTAGGAGGAAGATCAACCAAGTTACAAACTTGATTATCTTTCATGGATTTCATTTCCACGTTTGCAGCTTCAAGCCATTTGTCAGATTCCGGATCTGATAATGCAGCTTTGAAGTTCGGAGGCTCATTGAGATCTCCTGATACGTTATCCTCGGATTCGACTAGACCAATCCATCTATCCGGATTTCGTACGACCCTTTCGGATCTACGAAGTGGAATCGCAACATCATCTACTTGAGGTTCATCACTTTGAACATTTCCCCCCCCCCCCAAATTGATGATTACTAGTTGTTTCAGAAAGTGACACATCTTCTAGTAGTTCTACAATTCTCCCACTGTTCTCTTGAGCTATAAAATTCTTTTCAAGAAATTCAGCATATCGAGCAACATGAACAATATTTTCTGAATGATTGTAAAAATAGTAACCCATTGTTTCCTTTGGGTATCCTACGAAGATGCACTTAGTAGTCCTGGGTTGTAGTTTGTCAGGCGTATCACGCTTCACAAGTGCCTCACATCCCCAGACTCTTAAGTAAGACAACACAGGGACTTCTCCATGCCGCAATTGATGCGGTGTCTTTTCAACCTTCTTGGTTGGAACCATATTTAGAACGCGTACAACGGTTTCTAGAGAAAAATACCAAAATGATATTGGGAGAGTTGTAAGGTTCATCATCGACCTCACCATTTCTAGTAAGGTTCGATTCCTCCTCTCAGATACTCCATTATGCTGAGGAGTGTAAGGAGGAGTAAGCTGTTGGACAATTCCACACGCTTTAAGATAATCCTTAAACTCTTGGCTTAAGTATTCTCCACCACGATCCAATCGAAGGACCTTGATGGTCTTTCCGAGTTGATTTTCTACTTCGTTCTTGTACTCTTTGAATGTTTCAAACACTTCATGTTTATGTTTAAGCAAGTAAACATAACCATAACGGCTGAAATCATCCGTGAAAGTCACGAAGTAGCTAGCACCTTTTCTTGACACATGCCTAAATGGGCCACAAACATCAGTATGAATGAGTGCAAGTAGTTCTTTAGCCCTTTGCGGCTTGTTCGGAAAGGGTTTTCTTGTCATCTTTCCTGAGATACAGGAAACGCATTTATCAAATGATTCATCATTTGATTGTAAGATCCCTTCACGTTGAAGTCTTTCAATGCGATTTTTGCCAACATGGGCAAGACGACAGTGCCAAAGATAGGTAGAGTCCAAACTAGTTTTGGCTCGTTTGCTAACAGTGAACATTGAATTATTTGAAACACAACCACGCATATCAATTTCATAAATGCCATCACAAGGAATAGCATCAAAATAATGAACATTATTTTTAGAAACTGAAATACCGATATTATTAAATGCATTAATAAATCCTTGGTTTTTCAACAAAGAAACTGAAATAACACCTCTAGTGATAGAAGGTGCATAATGACAATTGTCTAACACAATATTTAACCCAGAAGGCAGAATTAAATGATATTCTCCTATAGCTTCCACAGCTGCTGGCAAACCATTTCCCACGTACAACTGCAAAGCCCCAGGCTTCAGTTTCCTCCTCTTTCTAAGACCATGTAACGGATTACAGATGTGAGTTCCACAGCCGGTGTCATACACCCATGAATCACACTTAGAAAAGGAAAATAATTCAATTGTGAAGATACCTGAAGTACTAGCCCCGCTAGTATTCTTTCTCTTCTTCATCAACTCAGCTAGATAGGTAGGACAGTTCCTCTTCCAGTGTCCAACTTCACCACAATGGTGACAGATCTGGTCTTTAACCGGATGCTCTTTTGCGGCCGGAGAGGTTTGCTTGGTTTTAGGAACAAACGCAACTGCCTTGCCTTTTCCTTTACCATCATTCTTGCCCTTCGCCTTTTGTGGTCGTTTAGCCTTTTGGATCTTTCCCCCTTTGATCATAAGAACTTGGGGTGTTTCAGTGGCCTTCTTAGGAATCGTTTTTTCATACTCGACAAGCATAGCATGAAGCTCAGGTATAGTCTTAGTCATACTATGCATGTTGTAGTTGCGCACAAAACCCTCAAAATCCTTCGTAAGAGATTTGAGGATCATGCCAACTGCCACAACCTGATTATACCCATAATTGAGCGATTCCAATTTGTCAAAGTAGCTCTTCATCTTGAGCACATGACTACTGACCGATTTACCAGTTTCAAGCTTCAAGTCGTGGAGTTCCACAACTAGGTCGAACAATTCAACACCAGCTTGTTTTTCATACATCTTCTTTAGCTCTTTGATCATATCACAAGGTGTATGAAATTCGTATTGCTTCTGAAGATCGGGAGTCATACTCGAGATCATCATGCAAGCAACCTCATCGTATCTGCTATACTCTGCATTGTAGAACGCTTTCCCTTGATCAGAAGCATTAGCAGCTGCCTCGGTCGGCCAATGATTTTCAAGGACATCGGTCCTACGTTCAACTCTAAGGACAATCCTCAGTTGATGGTACCAGTCATTGAAGTTAGATCCATTCAGCTTTTCTCTTTCAAACATTTGACGAAAAGCATGACCAACATTGTTTTGAGGAGGGTTTGTTGCCATCTACAAAACAGATTAAGTTCAAAAATCAGTATTTTCGATAATCTTTTCCTTAATAAATTTAATTACCCAATGTTTAAACACTTTAAACAATTAAGTTTATTAAGGCTAGGATCCAATCGACATGCCATCATTTCATCAGTTGATCTGCTAGAAATGATGCACTCAAAAGGTAAGTGACGATCAATAATTGTACTCCAAGTACAATTCCTAGATTTTATGGGACCTACAAATAATACTTGTGAATCTTGAACCAAGTAATTTGTAGTCATGTTTCATCCCATCTTTTGCCACGGGCCAAGGGTCTCACCGCCTAGCTCGCTTTAAGTCGTCCAACTAAGAACGCACAAATTGTCCACCATTGTGTACCAATGAGTGGGAATTTGCCATGTAAATGCCATTTTACCATTGTGTACCAATGAGTAAGATGACATCCACAAGTGTCCTTTTCAAGGTGGATGGCAAAGACTTAAGTTTGGTTTGGGTCAAAACAATTTTGATGTGTGATCAAAAATGTTATGTGTGAAGGTTCATGCACACCTTCACCACATAATGTGTTTATAAAATTCTTAGTTTGTCTTCCAAATCAAAAGAGCTCGGTAGCTCCATTTGCAACACACAAAGAAGCGTAGGGGTGAGGTTTGCACTTTGCAATTAAAAACCTACCCACTTTAGGGAAGCATGGCGACCCGACTTATACCTCTCTTAGAGTGTGTTCAAATGGGTGAGCGGGTGTTTCTTTTGAGTTTTAGGACACAAATTTTATTTTATAAACAAAATCATATTTCAATAGTTATTTAAGCAAATTTCAATTTTTATAAAACAAATTTGCATTTAAAACCTTCTATTATGTCACAATTATCACAATAATCACATAATCTAAGGGTTTCTAATTATCTAATATAATTTTCATTTTAATCCTCTTTGATATAAGTAATAACCACGAACGATTTGCATGAAACATCATGGTTTTTACTTCCTTTTAACATTTAAAATAAAGGTACAACATGTTGATTATCAAATAACAAAAATTTGGGTTCTTAATTTTCGATCACAAAATCAAATTTTAGACCTAAAATTAGGGTTTCAGATTCGGCTAGAGGTTTTCGATCCATTATATAGTTTTCGATCAGGAATCAGGGTTTCTGATCGAGAATGGCACTTTTCGATTTGGGTTTTCGATCGGAAAACAAGGGTTTCCGATCGTACAAGGGTTTCCGATCGGAGCAACAAGGGTTTCCGATCGGAACAAGGGTTTCCGATCGGAAAACAAGGGTTTCCGATCGGGACTAGGGTTTCTGATCGGAAAACAAGGGTTTCCGATCGGGTCGAGAAGCTGTTTTCGATCAGGGACTTTTCGATCGGGTCGAAAAGTCTTTTTCCATAGAATTTTTTGAGTTTTTTTTTCGTTTTAACCAATTTGCGAAACCTTTTTCCAATTGTAAAACACGATTTTTAAATGGATCGAAAAGCTAGAATCTGATTTGGTTACCCCCCCTTCCAGTTTTTATTCCCGGTAATTAACTAAAATCATAGGTGGCTCGTGATACCACTGTTGGGTTATATAACAAATTATCACTTTAAACACGAGTACGCAGCGGAATTAATCTAATTAACCGGATAGATGTTGTGTACCTTTTTAGCTCGGCAAGAGAAGATCCTCTAGGATTTGAAGTAAATCCCTCTACGATCGCACACACGACACACCGATGTACGTATGCTAGTACTTGATCACGAACTCTTCTCCTTGATAAAGCTTGGTCGAACCACAAGGAAAATCGAACCCCTTGGGTTCTTTTCCTTTGCCGTAAATTAGAGAGAGAGAATAGAGAGAGATTAGGGTTTTGCACTTTATCAGATAAATACAGCAAATAAACCTTAAACCCATAAGGTTTATTTATAGGGTTTAGGAACTTGATAATCAAGTTAGGGTTTGGGATAGGGCTTTACGATTTTCGGCCCTAAGGCCTATCCCAAAGCCTTTTCCTAATTGTAATCAGATTACAACTCTCTCTAATTACATCTAACACCCCTGTTAACAATTAATTGTCAGTTTTTAACGAAAACTCGTTAAATGTTCGTGATAAATATTAATTAACTAATTAATTAATACAAATACATTAGTGTCGAGACGTGTAACCCCGTAGGCTTAGATACTTTCCGGACATACGTTTATTAATACGTGATCATATCCCTACAACTTTTATATGCTTCCGTTGAATTGCTAATTAAACTCTATTTTGTAAAATACACTATATGACTATTTATCTCTCATTTATAGCTTGGTTGTAACTAAAGACTTGGATCCTGGTCTGGTTCACATCCTACACGGTTAGACTCCGTTAGTGGAAATTGGGGGTGTGACATATTGGTATCAGAGCCCTTGGTTACAGCGAACCATAAATTTTCAAAAAGTATTTTTCTGGACTGTAACTGTTTTCGAAGCATTAGTCACAACTTTCTCCCAAAAGTATTTCCCCGCGTGCCAAAGTCGATCCTCACTTAGAGTTCTCTGTTTTAAGTCTGTATAGGGTTTGGATTTTGGTGAAAATATTTTTTCTTTCATAAGACTTGGAAATTTTGATGATCTTGAGTCAGAAGTCCTCTAAGAGCAAAGTTAGCGGACATGCCTTTTTACTCTTAGCGGACTTCATCTTTGAAAAAGCGAGAACGGATCGATTCTATGGTAGATAATATAGAGACAGAAGTTTTGTCATATATCGTGTTGAATGATTACATAAACCGAAGGAGTATACAATGATTAAGGACCGGTGGAGGTTGGACAGAACCTTCCCTCTCAACACATTGATCTGGACAGACTCTAGACAGAAACTTACAATGATTTACAAAGACGAAACTATTTATACTCATCATTCTGTCTGAACTGGGGCTTCATCCGAACTGTATCCGAACTGCTAGTTCGGAACCACTTCGGATGCCCACGAACTGTGAGTTTGGGGCCAGTTCGTATCCCAGTATGTCTTCCACTCAACTCAGTTTGTTTTGACAATTCGAATGGTAACAGCCACACAAGGTTCATGTATCAACAATCTTGGTCTTAGTGGACTTCATTTTCTTCTTACCAGACTTCCTTTCTTCTTAGCAGACTTCATTATCTTCTTAGCGGACTTCATTTCTTCTTAGTGGAATTCATCTTTTTCTTAGCGAACTTCATTTTCTTTTTAGCGGACTTCATTTCTTCTTAGCGGACTTCATGTAAGAGCGCGAGCATTGGATCGTTTGCTAATCTAGTGATTATGAGATGAACGAGATCAAAATGTAAATACAAATGAAAACTTGTATTGATAAGCTTGAGAGAAAACCCACATAGAAACACACACAAAAGGTGTAGAATATCATAAGAAGTTTTAAACTCTATACAAGACATGCAATTTATAGTTAAAGATGAACATGCAAAAACACGACCATCCGAACTGCCAGTTGGGACAAGTTCGTGTGAGTCCGAACTGGCAGTTCGCCTTCAGTTCAGACAGCAGCATAAATGCATCTCTTGTCTTGTATTTGATACTTCACATGACAACCTAGAATTATGCATCAACAAACTCCCCCTCGACATGTGCAGTATTCTAAAGTTTATATCAAAACACACTTAAAATATTTTTTGGTACTTTCGATATGAATAGTAAATTCAATACAAAATCAGACACTATTTTTGTCTTTTGCGAGAAAGATCACAACTTGGGATCATATTGGACATAACATGCTGAACTACACTTCAATTTCAATTATTGTAGCACATAAGCCATGTCGATTGCAGATATAATTTGTCCAACTTTAAACTTTGGCATAATCATACTCATAACATCTAGATATGTTAAGGTATTGATTAGATTTGCTTTGACCAGTGTACCCCACACTATCAGACATACTCAGATATGCTTTTGCTTATCACACTTTTTGTGATTTATCACATAGTGATTGTATACATGATATAGTCAATTGTGTTCCATGCAAAAAGAAATAAAAACGTTAAATCGTCTACCTTAAGGTCGATCTTTCGATACGCAGATAAGGCCTCGAATTTAACAACATAAGAAAGTAAAAAACAAGTTGAAATTGTATAATCCAACAACAACCAGGTCGATACTTCCGTATACGCAGAGAAAGTCCGATGGATTATACGAAACACCAATGAAAATAAAGCAAAACCTCAAACGAACAACAATCAGGTTGATCTTTCGATACACAAAGAAAGTCCGATCGTTTGAGAAAATAAAAGAAATCAAACAAGTTTAAATCTTTGCAAAAGAACACACGTATACACAATGACTTCTCATTCTTCTTTTCACATATATTTTTCTTGATATATCATGAGATATGCATCAAGATTTTATCCACTAGGTCAAGCATCAGATTTAATGTATATTACATTTGTATACTTTCTGATTTTTGAGCCTACCTTACACATCGATCAATGGTCTTATGGCTTTTTCACTTACTTTATCCATGAGCCAGACGATGTCAGCCAATGTACCATCATTTCCCAATCATGTCGGATACAATTTCTCATTTTTTGATGTTTTTGACTTTTTGCATTTTTCAATGTTTTTGTCTTTTCAAATTTCTCCCCCTAAAAATGACAAACTCTATTTTTAGATTTTCATTTTTTAACATTTGAAAAACAACAGACTATTTTTGTATTTTTCAAAACAAACTCTCCCTCAAAATGAGATGGTGTGAAAAACAAATAAAAATTGATCAACCAACACGAGTACTTGCGGTTTAGGATTTTGAAAACACAAACTGATTTGGAAATTTAAGTTAAGTTATCACAGATATTCCACTATAAGCAAACTTTCAACTACCGATAGGTCTTCCGGAAATACCTCTGACACCAAATAATACATTAGATGCTTTGGGATCGATACGACTTAACAACATTGGGTCGTCCGGTGTCTTCCACATAGTCGTTGTTGGCCTTGGAAACAACTTTCGGTTTCCATTTCATTGAAACTTTTAATTTTTGATCAGAACCTAAAAATGGTTCAACCGACGTCTTTGATGAAGACGACTTACTAGTTGTTTTAAATTTTGGAAACCATGGTTCATAAAATTTGTACCATTGTTATCCACATATTTTGCATTTTTGTGAACATATGCAGTTTTCGGACAATCTGCAGCAATCTGTCCAGGTCGACGACATGCATAACAAATTCTTTCACGACGCTTTGGTAAGAATTTGAAAAAATTCTTTGGTTTTCAATTATGATTTGCAGCAGGATAATTTTAGTAACCAAAAGAATGATCATAAGCAAATGAATCAAAGAAATTTTCAGATGAATCATACCTACAAGATGATCTTTGTGGTATGTAATAAGAATCACTCGAAGAACCTCCAAAATGATAGCAACCATTTCTTGATGTAGAACCATTTGGCTTCTTCTGATGATCTGACTTTTGTTGAGTCTGAACAGGTTTAATAGATTGTTTCTTAGGTTGTTGGTGAATATGATGAACAGGCTGAACAACAACTTTCTTATGTTTCTTTGTTGCCTATTGCACTGAGATATCCTTGACTTCATAACCCAAACCTTTATGCTTGAACCTAGAAATCTTTGTAGATCCAGACGGAGAACCATAAGCATCTCTCCCTTTAGCTTCTTTAGTAAATTTAGCAATAATATCTTTCAACTTGTTCTCACGCACCAAAGATTTAATTGCTACTTTTTCAGATGAAAGACTTTCAGACTTTTCAACTTTATAAAAAATCTTTTCGTTTTCTAAAAATATTGATCTTGAATCAAACTTTGGAGCTTCACCCAAATTCTTCTTCTTTTTCTCTGACTTGGATTTCTTTTGCTTAGCTGGAGTGACAAATTTAGAATAACATGCAACTCTGCCTTCGAATCAAGAGGAACATATGAAAATTCAGACAAATCCACCGGTTGAGGAACCTTGTGAATATCATCTTTTTTTCGAACTATCATCACTTCTGTCCTTCTTGTACAAAAAATTTAGAAATGTAGGTGACAAATTGCAATTCTTGACTTGCCTTGTAATTCTAGAATTTCCAGATTTAATTCACAAATTTTCTGTTGAGCAGCAAAGAGATCTTTTTGTGATTTAGTGAATTCTTCAATGAGATCATTGTATTCATTCGTCTGCTGCTTTCTAATTTCACATTCTGCTAACACCTCTTTGGTAACCTTCTCCTATTTCTTCTTGAAGACATCAATATCTTGTGTCAACACTTCATTCTTATCTCGGGAAAGAACATTTTCATCTCGAAGTTTTGAAAGTTCTTCTTGAAGACTAATTACTTTCTCAGCAGCTTCAACAGCAATCTGATTAGCTTTTTCATATTTCTGTTGAACAGGATAATCCTTTTTTAATAAAGCTTCAAAATCTACAAACAACTTCTTATAGCTTCAGCTTTAGCCATTTCGCATTCAACAACCAAATCATCCTTTTCTTTCATCAAGTTCTTGTTGATCTTAGCAAGTTCAACACACCTTGAACACATTAAAGAAACTTCCTTTGGAATTTCTTCTATGTCACTATCATCCCCTTTATCATGTATCACACATGAACTTGTTTTAGAATCAGAATCTGTTACACAATCAGCAATTTGTTCAGTCTTGAAAACAGTATCACAATCCTTTTTTTCTGACAACTCATTACTTTCGGAATCTAAACCACTAGATGGAGAATCATATGATTTTGAGTCAGCAGAGTCTGAGCCAATCTTCATGGTCTGAATGTGTGCACATGTCTTACATTTTTCTTTCAATGCATTACATTTATCTTTAGCAGAGTAATACATTGTGATTTCAAGAAATAACTCTTTGAAAGAGAAGCTTTGATAATGTCTCTTGCTTTTTCTCATTATTTGTATAATCCCTTTCTTCTAGAGTAAGATGTCGATGTATTATTACATCTCCTCTTCCATCAGTAGGCCATTTGAATTGCTTATCGATTATCTTCCAAAAATCTTTGAAATGTTTGTTGATGTAAATCTCAAAATCAACTTTCCATTCATGATAATCTTCCCATTTCATCAATGTAGGTATCATGGGAATAGCTTGTGATGTACTCATTTTTTTACAATATATGAAAAATCAGCTCAATGTGCTTGAATCACTATTTACCAAAACCGAAAACTAACACTCCAAAAACTTCAAACCCAAAAACAAAGGTCTTAGAAGTGGATTTTGGGGGTCGAAACGGAGGGTACTAGCTGTTAGGCGGTGTAAAAGTGTAGATCTCTCTGAGACGGTCATTTTGGCTGGTATTAGCTCCCGTAACTCTTAATGTTTCTAAAGTTACGTCAGTTTTAGTGAAACAACCCAAAAAATCCAAACTTATTTGAACTAGTCCGAGCTGAATCTTCATGAACTGAAGCGAACTGGATCCGAACTTGATCCGAACTGTGACTTTGTGCAGACGAACTGAGTCCGAACCAGAACGTATCCGAACTAGATCCGAACTGAACCAAGATAACCGAACTCAATCCGAACTGGATCCGAACTGTGAGTTCGGTGCAGTTATTTATCCAAACTGGGTCCGAACTATGAGTTCGGAGCAGTTAATTATCCGAACTAGAATTCTTGAGGCGAACTGAAAAACATGATACGAACTCAGACGAACGAAACCGTATTTTCTCTAAAATTTGCGATTTTGGGTGTTTTTGAATGAGATTTTCAGCAGTAGGCAACGAAAATACAATAGGAACGTTTTGAAATCAATTTTAACACAAAAAGCTCTCGGATTTGATGAAACTTGATGAAATCTCGCAAAAACCCACTTTCTCTCTCTAGAAAAACTAAAAAATCACTACAATTTGATTAGCAAATGGAACCGGAAAGCTCTAATACCACTTGTAAGAGCGTGAGCGTTGGATCGTTTGCTAATCTAGTGATTATGATATGAACGAGATCAAAATGTAAATACAAATGAAAATCTGTATTGATAAGCTTAAGAGAAAACCCACATAGAAACACACACAAAAGGTGTAAAATATCACAAGAAGATTAAACTCTATACAAGACATGCTATTTATAGTTGAAGATGAACATGCAAAAACACGACCATCCGAACTGTCAGTTCGGACAAGTTCGTGTGAGTCCGAACGGGCAGTTCGCCTTCAGTTCGGACAGAAGCATAAATGCATCTCTTGTCTTGTATTTGATACTTCACATGACGACCTAGAATTATGCATCAACACCTCATTTCTTAGCGATCTTGAAAACAAAATAAAAAAAAAAGAAAAGAAAAAGTTTGTTCTTTGAGTACTTCAATTTGTTCTTAAAGTACTTTGGTTTATTCTTAGAGTACTTCAGTTTATTCTTAGAGTACTTTAGTTTGTTCTTAGAGTACTTCAATTTGTTCTTAGAGAACTTCAAGTTTCACTTGGCGGACTTGGACAGTTAGAGGATTTCATAATTCTTCTTAGCGGACTTGCTTGTGCTTAGCGAACTTCACTTAGTTGTTCTTAGCGGACTCGAGTGACTTAGAATATACCGTATCTGGCCCGGTATATTCATAATGAATGTTTCAGACCCGGCCCGGTATATTCATAATGAATGTTTCATAATTCTTCGTTACTATTTTTTTCCAGACTTAGAATATTTTATTCACATAAATGAATGTTTCATGTAAATTGTGCCTGTGTGAGACATCTCTAGGTATTTAACGACTTTTAGTATCGGGTATACTAACCAATCTATGGTTCGCATGGAATTATAGAAATCATGCCGCCTCGAAGAAATACCGGACCCGGCCCGGGAAACTTCACTGCCGCTCAGGTTCAGGAGATGATTAACTAGGGAGTCGCAGCAGCTTTGGTAGCGGCTCAGTTTCAGTTCCAAGGAAATAACCAACCCCAGTGCTCATTTAAAGCATTACTGGATTGTATGGCCCTAGTATTTAAGGGTGATGAAGGTGTTGTGGGCCTATGTAAATGGCTCGAAAAGTCTGAAAAAGTCTTTGTAATGCGTAACTGCTCGGTAGGAGATCGGGTGAAGTATGCTACAGGTACACTAGAGGATTCTGCACTTACTTGGTGGAATGCACAAATACAAATGTTGGGAATAGATGCCGCTAACGCCATAACATGGCAAGAATTTAAGGATGCGATCATGGATGAGTATTGTCCTCGTGATCAGGTAAAAATGTTGGAGGGTGAATTCATAAATTCAAAGATGATGGGTTCGGAGGTAGAAGAGTACAACGCCCGCTACGATGAATATGTGATACTATGTGTAAAAATGGTTGATGCCGACAATAAGAGAATTGAAAGGTATGTGGACGAACTGGTTCCAAAAATTAAGGGAATGGTAACCTCCTCGAATCCAGCTATTGTGCAGCAGGCAATTAGGCTGTTACACAAGTTGACAGATCAGGCGGTAGCACAGGGAACCCTACCACCAAAGAAAGCTCGAAAGACTGCTCTTGATGGGAAAAGGTAGAGGGATGAGGACCCTAGCAACAACAATGCTGGTAACAACTCTGGGAGCTATCCAGGCTCCCAAAATCAGAACAGAAAGTTTAACAACCCCAAAGTTGGTAACAATAACAATAACAATAACAACAATGGAGGCGGTAACCGAAACCGTCAAGGCAGTAGTGGTTAGAGTTGAATAGGTATAAGGGAAAAGCACCCTACTGTAACATGTGCAACACACACCACACTAGTGACTGCAACAAACCCTCATGTGAGCGTTATGGAAAAGAGGGCACATTGCCAAGAATTACTGGGGTGAAATACTAAACTGACCTAAGCAAAACAATGATGGCCCCAGAGGGTGTTATGAATGCGGGAAACCATGATACATGAAGAAGGATTGCCCTAAACTCCGGAAGAATGGAAATAACAACAACCACCACAATAAGAACAACAATAACAACAATGGTGGAGGTGGTGGTGGAAACGGGGGAAATGGTGCAGAGGACGTACCTTTGTCATGGGATCGGGTGAAGCCAAGAATGACACCAACGTGATAACCGGTAAGTTTCTTCTCAACAACTATTTTGCTAACGTGCTATTTGATTCAGGTGCTGAGAAAAGTTTCATTTCAAACAAATTTTGTAAGTTGATAAAGGCTACTATGAACCCACTAGAAGCTAGGTACACAGTTGAACTAGTGAATGGTAAGCTTCTCGATGCAACTAATTTAGTCAAGGACTGTACCCTAGAACTCTCAGGTCACAAATTCAGCATAGATTTAATGCCTTCCATAATTGGTAGTTTTGACGTAATAATCGGTATGGACTGGCTGTTCGCGCACCAGGCAGAACTCATCTGCCAAGAAAAAGTCATGCGTATACCAACTGCAAGAGGAGAAGTACTCTTGATTCAGGGTGAAAAGGGAGACACTGTCTCCAGAATCATATCGTACCTCATAGCACAAAAGTATTTTCAGAAGGGACATGTAGCCATCCTGGCAAGGACCAAACCATGGTGGAAAGAAAAATCAAGGATTTTCCGATAGTTCGCGACTACCCCGACGTATTCCCGGAAGAATTACCAGGCCTACCTCCACATCGAAAAGTGGAATCAGAATCGGCTGTATCCCTGGGGCAGCTCTTGTTGCCCGAGCCCCATATCGTTTGGCTGTAAATGAACTACATGAATTATCCACTCAACTACATGAGTTATTAGATAAAGGTTTCATTAGACCTAGTTCGTCGCCATGGGGCGCGACTGTGTTATTCGTCAAGAAGAAAGATTGGACATTCAGAATGTGCATAGATTACCGCGAGCTTAACAAGGTTACTATAAGAACCGATATCCTATTGCTTAGATTAATGATCTCTTTGATCAATTGCAAGGATCCAGTTACTACTAAAAAATTGACTTAAGGTCTGGCTATCATAAGACAACTTTCAAAACCCACTATGGTCACTACGAGTTTTTAGTTATGCCTTTCGGCTTAATGAATGCACCAGCAGTGTTTATCGATCTCATGAACCCTGTGTGCAAACCCTACCTATATCAATTCGTTATTGTTTTCATCGACGACATACTCGTTTACTCGAGGACTAAGGAGCAACATGAGGAACATCTCAGAAAAATCCTGGAACTCTTAAGAAAGAAACAACTCTACGCGAAATTCTCTAAATGCAAGTTTTGGATCCGAGAGGTTCAATTTCTGGGTCATATCATCAACGAGCAAGGTATTCACGTTGACCCAGCCAAGATAGAGGCAATCAAACATGAGCACCAACGGAAATTTGCCAATTCCTAGGTTTAGTGGGTTACTACCGTCGTTTCATAAAGGAATTCTCTCAGCTAGCTCAACCGCTAACCACTCTCACGCCCAAAGGCGTCCAGTATAGATGGGGTGACAAGGAAGAGGCAGCCTTCCAAACTTTGAAAGAGAAACTCTGTACCACACCTATACTATCTTTACCTGATGGGATTGATGACTTCAAGGTCTATTATGACGCGTCAATCCAAAGAATTGGATGTTTATTAATGCAAAGAGGTAAAGTTATCGCATATGGGTCAAGGCAATTAAAGTCCCATGAAAATAATTACACAACTCACGATCTGGAGTTGGGCGCAATTGTATTTGCCTTGAAATTTTGGAGACGCTACCTATATGGTACCAAGTGTACGATATACACTGATCACAAAAGTCTCCAGCATATATTCGAACAGAAGGAACTCAACATGAGGCAGCGTAGGTGGGTCGAGTTGCTAAACGACTACGACCTAGCGACAAAGTATCATCTAGGCAAGGCTAACGTGGTGGCCGATGCCTTGAGCAGAAAGGAACATGTTAAACCTACAAGGGTTCAAACTCTGCAACTAAGAATTCATATGGGACTACCGAATAGAATTTGGGATGCCAGAAGGAGGCCCTGAGAGAGGAACACTTTGGGTCCAAATCCTTACATGATATGGATGGAACTTATGGAGTTTTGTCGGATGAAATTCTCTATTATAAAGATCGTGTATGGGTACCTCTCCATGGAAATCTTTGGGAACTTATGATGGATGAGGCTCACAAGTCCTGCTATTCAGTCTATCCAGGTTCGGACAAAATGTATCAAGACATGAAGGGGCTCTATTGGTGGCCCAATATGAAGACTGACATTGCTAGGTATGTCAGCATGTGTTTGACGTGTTCGAAGGTCAAAGCAACATCAAAGGCCACTAGGATTATTGCAACAACCAAAAAATTCCCGAGTGGAAATGGGAAGAGATCTTGATGGATTTCATCACGGGACTACCTGTACTCCCAGCGGTAACGATATGATTTGGGTCATCATGGACAGGTTAACCAAATCTGCCCCTTTCCTAGCCATCAAGGAGAGTGACAAACTGACAAGCTTGCGCAAATCTACCTTAAGGAGATTGTCAAACTCCACGGAATGCCCTTATCTATTATCTCTGACCGAGATCCTAGATTTGCTTCAAACGTTTGGGGATCCTTACTGTTGGATATTATATGTCCATGTCCGATAAGTTAACGTGACCGACCCGGTCATTGACCCGTACGAGTTACACTAGGGTCAACGTGTCATAAAATCCGATTAATTAGTAATCGGTAACCGAACAAAACTTAATTACTAAGTTTAGTAATTTAGGTGGATAATTATTTAATTACTAAAATAAGCTTAGTTAATTGAATAAAAGGTTTAATTAATTAGTTAATTGTTTTTATTTAAATTATGAATTTAAATAAAACAGATAATTAGTTAGTTTAAGTGGATAATGGTGATAAAAATTAAAAGTTTTAATTTTAAGAGGATAATTGATATTAAAAGGAATTTGAATTCGATCCAAATCGTTTTAGATCAGTTATAAATATATAACTGATTTGAGGTTTTAGGGTTAATCTAATTGCAAACTAGAAAAACAAACCTAAACCCTCTCTCTCCCTCTCTCGAGTTCGGCCACCATCTCCGGCCACCGCCACCGTCGCAGATCACCGCCGCTGTTCCGATCATCACCACCATGTCATCGCTTGCCGCCACCGCCAAGACCATCGCCACCGCTGCTGTCTTGCGAACTGTCGCCGCCGCAACTACTCATCGTGGTGCGCCGCCGCCGCCAACCACCACTACTACCGCCACTCTAATCTCATCCCGCACGTGGCCACCACAGCTATATCCGGTGATGTTCTCTCTAGCCATCGTTGCCGCTCTGCCTTCGGCGACAGGAGCACCACCACCGCCGGCCACTGTGGCATCGCGGTGGTTACTAAACGAGAACCCGAACACCGTTGTAATACAGAACACTTACAATCAGCCATGGGTACTCGCCTAAATATGAGTACCGCATACCATCCTCAAATAGATGGACAAACTGAGCGCACCATCCACACTCTCGAAGATATGCTTCGGGCATGTGTAGTGGACTTCGTGAAGAACTGGGAAGCTCACCTATCACTGGTCGAATTCTCTTATAACAACAGGTACCATACCAGTATTGGAGCCGCTCCATTTGAGGCACTTTACAGACGAAAGTGCAGATTTGAGAAATCAGGTTCGTGAACTCCAAGAGAAGCTAGTGTACAAAACCACGGAGAGAATTGTGCAGATCAGAAACCGCATGATAGCGGCAAGGGACCGGCAAAAGAGCTATGCAGATAAACGTAGAAGACTGTTGGAATTTAAAGTTTGCGACAAAGTACTGTTAAAGGTCTCGCCTTGGAAAGGTGTCGTACGCTTTCGAAAGCATGGGAAGCTGAATCCCCACTATGTAGGAGCCTTTGTTATAACTGAAAAGATCGGGACGGTGGCATATGGTTTGAACTTGCCACCTGAATTAGATGGGGTACACAACGAGTTTCATGTTTCAAATCTAAAGAATTGTCTGGGTGATAGCACCCTAATAGTCCCGCTGGAGGAACTCAAGGTTGACGAACAACTACGATTCATGGTACAACTAGTGGAAATAATGGGAAGCGAAGAGAAAGCATTGAAACGAAGCAAAATCCTAATCGTCAAAATCAGATGGCATTCTAAACGTGGGCTGGATTTCACATGGGAACGGGAACACCAAATGAGGAAGAAACACCCTATTAGATAATTATATGTTCGTCATGTGAAGTATCAGAATATGTGTGTGGAGTATCAGAATAAGAACAAAGCTACAAGATTGTCTATGTCCAAACTGACCCGAACTGACCCGAAGTGGTAGTCCGGGTGAACTCTAGTTCGGATAGATAGAGGCTAAGATAAATAGAACGTTCTTATTTAGATTCACAACTTCTTGTCAAATCTTATGTGTGTTTACTGTGTGTAGTTCTCTGAACTTTCAGTGATACAATCTTAGTTGTATTTACCTTCTCGAGTCCTCATTTTTACTTGTTAAACGTTGATTACAATATGATCGAGTAGACGATCCACCACTCATGAACTTACAAGTGGTATCAGAGCTTTCAGTTTAATCTTCTGATTAAATATGTGTTTTTTAAGTTTTTGGTTTAAAACCCATATTTTTTAAAATTTGAGGTGTTTTTACATTTATTCAGTGAAAACGATTGAGTTTTTGGTGAAAATTCTGGTCCTAAATCATTTTTGTTCATCATATCAGATCTACTGCTGAAAATCTCATTCCAAAACACTCAAATTCACAATATTTAGCTCAAAATTATTCTAGTTCGTTTCTGTTCGGATGAATAACAATATGTGAAAAATAACCGTCAACCGAGGTGTGAGTTCGGATGAGTTCGCTCCAGTTTGTTCAACCGAAGTCCCAGTTCGGATCAGTTTGTTCAACTGAAGTCTTAGTTCGGATCCGTCTAGTTCGCTTTTCAGTTCGGACGTCCTAAGGATATGACTGGAGAGCCGATTCTTCAAAGAAAATTTACTTCTAAACAAAAGGAAGCATATCAAGCTGAGAAAAAGTCATATGGCACATTGACTATGTCATTACCTAAAAAGTTGTTACATCAGTTTTCTGCTTACTATACATCAAAGAGTTTGTGGGATGCATTGCAGAAAAGATGTGAAGGTACAAGAAAAGGCTGAAAAAGGAATTTGATAATTTCAGGCATTATCAAAATGAATCAATTCCAAACTTGATTGCAAGATTTTCACACCGGATGAGTGAAATGGTGTTAGTTATTATTACCAAGGAGGATGCTGATCTGAAAGAAAAATTATTGGAGGCATTACCCGAATAATAGGAGAATTATGACATGATGATCACTCATGATAAAGAATATTCGGGTTTGTCGTTCAATGATTTGATTGAAAGAATTCAAGCTCGGGATATGGAATTAACTGTGAACAAGTCCATGCGTGCTCAAATTCAGAACCCTGCTGTTTATCATGGAGAAAATGATTCCACCATTCATGCTGTAAAATCAAATGTTTTAAATTCCGCACCTAGTACAATATTTGTTGTCGGTAAACCTGATAATTCTGGTTATTCTTCTGTCTGTAATGTTTCAATTCCAAATCCATCGACACAAAATGCCTTATCTCTTAAGACAACTGAACATTATATGGCATTGATGTCCGCATTGGTCTCATCGTATTTTGGAGTGATTACTGTGTTAGGGGTCTATTTTCAAGATGCTCGAAGGAAGCTCAGATGGCTCAAGAATCCTATTGTAGTCTGAGAATCCCACTTATCCAGGTATCCTGATTTATTTTTATTTGACTAACCCTTATCATTTCCACGTGTTTATTTGATCCAAGTACCGTTGAGTCATCAACTATCTCCAAAACACAAGCTCCAGCTATCGAAGAACGTGGACTAAGTGAACGAGTGTAGCTCTAACGGTCAAGTTAGTTGGAGAATAGGCACCTGGGAATCCCGGAATGTTTGTTATTCACGTAATCGCTATATAATCAAGGACTCGATCGGTTTTAGGAACACACAACTCACTCACACTCAAGCTCGGAAAGCTATAATCATTGTAACACATAGCCCTATCGATCAATCCTCCAAAAACACTTGTATCTCTTTAATTTCTTATCAATAAAAGTGCTAGATAGCAGGCTCTTCAGGCTGGCTCTTGAGATTTTTTACCAGGATTCCTAGAGGCAACTCGAAGGATTCTGGATTTTCCCTCGTTACATCATCGTGTCAACATTCATACATTGATATTCCATCATTTTGATCATTAAGCACACTACCACACAATCAAAGTTTGGAATACGAAATCGCTTTGTTGATTTTTGAACAAAAATCCCATATTTCATTCACTCCATTTGACCATTCTAAAAACGTCGACTCAACAGAAGTATGCTTCGGCCTCTGTCTCATGCTCCATTCCTCCTCTTCCTCCTGCTCTAGGAAGCCAGAAGAAGACCAATAATTGTCAGAAAAAACAATGATTTGTTCACTTTGATTAAGCAGGTGAAAAATCAGATGGATCAACAAGAAAAAGACGAACCACACAGTGATGAGGGAAATTGAGGAGCTAAAGAAGTCTAAGAAACCTGTGGAGGAGAAAAGTCCCCTATTCCCCAGGCATTTCGACTTTAACGCCTCAGGATATGCAAGGATTACTGCTGGATTCTCAGGAGCCGCTCCACCAGAATCCTTGCAGCCGCTCCCTAGAGATTCTTCGATGTCATCGTCGCTAGGAATCTCAGTGACGCCATCCCAAGGATATCCGTTTCTACGGGTAATCCAGGCCAGAACTCCCAGGGATATCATTCCCATGTAGACGGCGACAACTACAGAACCAAGCGTCCCAATGAGCTATGGATATGCTCCCAGGATTCCTGTCCAGAATCTTGACCTAGGTAATGTGTCCAACTCAATTCCTTTAGCTTCTAACCATGGTGCTTATTATGATGCAGGTATTCACTCAAGAATCGCTAGGGAGCTCCAGAAGTTGAAGGAGATGATATCGAGTGTTCCAGGGATCCTGGAACCTGTTTCTGAGGTCCCTATGGAAACCCACAAGATCTCTAGGTTCACTTGGCCAATTTCTCAAGTTGAGATCCCGAAGCGTTTCCTGACTCCAAGCATGAAGCTTTATGATGGAACCACGGATCCTGAAGAACACGTGGCACATTACAGGGAGCGCATGGAAATCAACCCTATTCCAACAGAATTCAAGGAAGACTGTCTGTGCAAAGGCTTTGGTTCAACATTAACAGGACCAGCCATGAAATGGCTACTGAGCATCCCTCCTAACACTATTACATCATTTTCTCATTTAGTTAAACTGTTTAACAATCAATTTTCTTGGAGCAGAACCTTTGAGAAGCTCACAGGCAACTTGTATCGAGTAGTACAGAAGCCAGATGAGCCGCTCAGAGAATACATCGCTAGATTCGGACGAGAATCCCTCGAAATTCCTCACCTGGATATGGCAGCAGCCGTCGAAGCCTTTAAAATGGGGCTCTCTAAAGATTCTTGTTTTTGTGATGACCTTGTCATGACTCCTTGGAGGAATCTCGACGAAGTACATAGCAGGGGCTTTGAGGTTCATCCATCTGGAAGATGACAAAAAGATCCACCAAAGGATAGACGTTCCTAAACATGATCCCAATGGTAGGAAGTCGGAATCCCTCGGGAAGCAGTATAGATCCCGGCCATACTCCACACAAGACAACCAAAAAGTCAACGCTGTGGTCCAAGACGATGACGAAGAGGAGTATCCTAAGGTATCTGAGCATTGTTTTTCTATTAAATTTTGGTGGCTTAATGTGTGTAATGCAGGATCTTGGTGAAAAGGCAAGATGGCCTAGAAATAATGATAAGCAGGGATCCTGGAAACACAAAACCAAGTGGTAGCCTACCACAAGGATTTTGGCAACCTAACAGATGAATGCATAGCACTTTGAAAGGAAATCAGCTACCTGCTCAGTAAGGGGCACCTCAAAGAATTGTTGGGCAGAAAGAAGATCAAGACATAGGAAGCTGACAAGATTCCTCAGAGAACAGCTTCTCCGCCTCAGGATGCTCAGATAATCAACTTCATATCAGAAGGCTCAAACATCTGTGGCACCTCCTATTCCTCAACCAAGAAACATGCTAAGGAATCCTAATCTAAACAGGGCAACGGACCTGTTCGGACATCTACCCTAACTCAAGACGAAGTCATATCCTTTGATGAAAGTGACCGTTCCAATGTTAAGGATCCCCATCACGATAGTCTTGTGGTTACTTTATATGTTTCTAACCATTTTGTTCGCAGGATCCTGATTGATAAAGGAAGCTCAGTAAACATAATCCGTCTCGATGTGATAAAAAAGATGGGGATCCCCGAAACTGAAATATTTGCAAGATCCTCAGTCCTGGTTGGCTTCAGCGGTGATAACTAAAAGCACCATTGGGGATATTAGGTTACCAGTATACATAGAGGGGGTAAACTCTATGCAAAAATTTTGTGTTATAGATTCTCTCTCTTGTTGCAATATAATTCTTGGCAGGCCATGGATAACTAAGATGAAAGTTGTCCCCTCAACTTACCATCAATGCATCAAGCTTCCCCACACCATGGGGAGATGTGAGGATTGAAAGCGATCAACATGAAGCCAAGAACTGCTACTCGACTTTGATGAAGAACACAACCAAATTGACAAAGGGATAGCAAATACAGAAAAGAGCACTTGAAGGACAGGAGGAAAGGGAACTTGATGTTAAAGAAGTTGTTTTTAAGCCTTGAGAATCCTGAAATCAAGGTGCTCATCGGAACCGGCATCCCAGCGGGTACTGAACGGGAACTGATTCAGCTTCTGATAGTCAGAACCTTAACTTTTGCTTGGAAGTGTGAGGATATGACAAGTTTCCCTAAACATGTTATTACTCACAAACTTGGTTTAGATAATTCTTTCAGGCCAATCCAGCAAAAGAGAAGAAAGTTTGTTCCCGAAAAGAATGCAATCATCCAGGAGGAAGTTGACAAGCTTCTAAAAACAAAGATGATTAGGGAAGTCAATTATCCCAAGTGGCTAACAAATGTGGTGGTGGTCCTGAAGAAGAAAGGAAAGTGGAAAGTTTGTGTTGATTACACAGATCTAAATAAGGCCTCTCCTAAGGATCCTTTCCCACTTCCCCATATCGGTGCAATGGTGGATGCCACAGCTGGCCACGAGATTCTCACATTCATGGATGCTTCAACAGGATTCCAACAGATCCAAATGGAACCATGTGACCAGGAGCATACAACATTTATGACTCTGCCAGGTATCTACTGTTATAGTGCCATGCTTTTTGGTTTTAAGAAATGCAGGTGCCACCTATCAGAGGCTCGTCAATGTGATGTTTAAAGGGATACTGGGGGACACAATGGAGGTCTACATAGACGACATTGTGTTAAAATCCAAGAAGGCTAAAGATCATGTCAGGGATCTCCAAATTACCTTTGACATCCTTGACCAATATAACATGAAGCTCAATCCCTCCAAGTGCCACTTTGGGGTGTGAAAAAGCAAAGTTATCCCTTCGGATAATTTTTAGGCTACATGGTTACTGAAAGAGGAATCGAAGCAAGCCACGAGCAAATCAAAGAAATCTTAAATTTGAAGTCCCATTCGAATGTAAAAGAGGTACAAAGGTTGACAGGAAGGATCGCAACACTTAACAGGTTCATCTCAAGATCCTCAGAAAAGAGCAAGGATTTCTACGATATCTTGAGGAAGAACAAGAGGTTCGAGTGGACTGAAAGGCATGAAGAAGCTCTGAGATTCTTAAAGGAATATCTGTCAGAAGCTCTACTATTAATGAAACCAGAAGATGGGGAGCCACTATATTTGTATCTTGCAGTATCCTGAAGCTCAATCAGTGCAGTCTTAGTAAAAGAACACCAAGGTCAGCAGCATCCGGTATATTACGTAAGTAAAGTATGCTAGACGCAGAAACCAGGTACTCTTATCTTGAAAAATTAATTTTATCTCTTTTAATGGCTTCCACTAAACTTAGACATTATTTTGAAACTCATGTTATAATCGTAAAATCTAACTATCATATGAAGGCGGTTCTTAGGAAGCCGGAAATGTCGGGTAGGATGGCTAAGTGGGTAGTCAAGTTGAGTGCCTACGACATCAAATATGAGCCAAGGACAGCAAGAAAATCACAAGCCTTGGCTAAATTTGTGGTAGATTTCAGTAGTGACATAGAACCAGAAGTTGACAGGGAAGTCCAGCAGCTTGAGAAGCTCAAAGAAAATTGGATCCTTCACACTGACGCCTCCTCAAATGTTAGAGGAATAGGGCTGGGCTGTTGGATTTAGGTGTCCAGACCCGACTAAATCAAGTACCCGACCCAGTCAAGACCCGTAAGAGTTACACCGGAGGCAACGGGTTTTAAAGTCCGCTTACTTTTATAACCGGCATATTTGCAGAAGAATTAATTATCTGTTTGTTAAATGGTTTAATAGATAAATAATTATTTAGTGAATTATTATTAATCGTTAAGATTAATTAAGCGATAAAAGACGTTAAATATTATTTATGTCTTAAACGACAATTAACGAATTAGTACTTGACTAATTTTCGTCAAATCTCGGCAAGCGACAAATATTTAAGAGTTAAACGTTTGTTGCACAATTAAATGGTTCTAAAAGGATTAGTTTAAACTCGAGGGACTTAACGGAAACTTAATCAGTTATAAATAACTGATTAAGGGAGGCGTGAAACCCTAATCCATCATTAGAATATTCGGCCCCATCCTCTCCCTCTCTCCTTGCGATTTCGACCTATCCCTAGGTCGCCGTCACTGCCGCTTTTCTCCGGTGGTTCATCTGATTGCACGTGAGAGCAAGGAATCCTAAACCACCAGCGAGACGCAGCCTCCTTGACATCTTTGTCCGCCGCCGTTGCCCCGTCGTTCGCCGCCGCCATGCGCCACTCCCTTAGCCGCCGCTACCGCCTGCTCCTCCACCGCCGCCGTAGCCGCACCGCCGCTGCAGCCCCTAACCGAGCCGAAGCAGCGAGCCGTGAACACAGCCGCCGCCCCGTCGCACCACGGCCGCCACCCAAGCCGGCCACCACCTCCTCGTCGTCACCGGTTTCCACCGCCGGCACCCTCCGCCGCGAACCGCCACCATGAGGTGTGTTCGCTCGTCGTCCGTAAACCCTATTTCGCGCCCGATCTGACGTACGTGATTTTTCCCGGTGCTCGAGCCATCGCGTAGAGAATCCGTAATCTCGAGGAAGTTTCAATTCGTCCGACGAATCACAACCTGCGAACCCTAGCGTCATCCGTTGACCTTCGGTGTCTCGAACGTTTGTTTGAATCACCGCTCCGGTATATCTAAACTCGTTATTAGTTTAGATTTTAAATTTTTATTTATTTTATGATTGTATCGCGTTTTTGTTTAACGCGTTTTAGGTGTTTGCGCATTTGGTGATTGTCGTATCCTGTTGTTTTGGTTTACGTTAATTAACTGGTTTTCGCGTTTGTAAATTAATTCGTTTTCCGCTGCGTATTAAATTAATTGTTAATTTAATTATCTAAATTTAATTTACTCGGTAATCGATTAAATAATTATTTGTCGTAAATAATTATTTCGAAAAAAAATTGCTATTACCGAGACCCGAATGCCACTGTCGTAACCCATCAGTGGTATCAGAGCCTTGATCACCACACACAAACCCTAACCGGTCGACTTTAAGCCGGTGTACTTTCACGAACTGGGGTTCTAAACCCGAAAGTCGCGAAATTCGAGAAATCCGAGAAATCGCTATTTAAATATGTTTAGTCAATTTGTATCCACTGAACATAATCCGATTCAATAAATGTGATTGAATTATCTTTCGTACATATTCGGCCCAACCCTATTTTGTTTTGTCATCGATTCGTTATGGTTTGGCCCATTTGGCCCATGTTGTTTTGTTTTGGATTGACCCACTTTTGACTGGGTTCAAAGTTGTATTTGTTTAAAATAGAATAGTTTTATTTTAATTGCTCACTTTCGTCTGGACGAATGAGACAGCTTGACACGGCGAACCATTTTGGGATTACCCCTTCTAGGGATTTTCGAAAATGGCTAGAGCCCAGAACGAGACCGACGTTTCATGATGACATGCAGGAGCTTGTTGAAGCCAGTGGGAGCGACTAAATCAATCAGGGAGTTTTCTGTTCTCGTGGTTGATTTACTTTTACGTCCCTCGACCTTCCTCGATATTGTCATAGGCTCTGACAATATCGATACCCCTGCATGGCCGAATATGTGCATGTGTGTTTGCTTGTTTTTGGTTGCTTGTCTTAATTTGATTGACGCGCCAACTAAAACCCAAACTTAGTTTTATCGATATAAAACTATTTTTCAATCGATTAAATAAAAGTCCTAATATTATTACGACTTCATAAAATTTTATAACCAATTTAATTCGACATTAAATTCGGATTTTTCGAAAAATTAATCGAACATTGTTAATAATTGGTTATCGTCTTGCGACACGTAGGTCATTAATACTTAGGTTATATTCATAAAATTCGACATCACATTAATTATTTAAATATGACCTAATAATCCTATCTGGTAAGCCTAAAACCGATAGTCTATGCCACCCTAAGTCAAGTCTAACTTGGAACATATTGACCGATGCATTCGTGTTAGAGTATTTCAACACCGCACGTGGTGTTTAGGGTATCTTCCAAGGTGAGCGTATTGGAGTATTTCAACACCGTACGCACACACAGACCACTTAGGAAAACTACCGTTCTCTTTACACGCACCTTTGGTATTGGAGTATTTCAACACCGTACCTCTGGTCGGCCTGTAGACAGAATGGGCATAGATGGGGCTAAATGTATTTCGTTGATCCATTCGTGAAGGTCCCATAACGGGAGTTGTGACAGTTACTCACAAGTGACAATCATTGTCCATTTGGTTACCTAGACATTTTGAAATCACTTTACGCTGTCTGGAGAAATTATCTAACTAACTGAATTCCCAATTCCTATTCAAGATTAGCTTGCTATCCTTGACTACGAATTAAACATCGAAACGCTAAAATTTTGCCTGTTGTTTCAGATGGCTAACGCAAAACGCGCAAACCAAGAGATTTTCCATCTCAAGTCTCTTCTTGAGAAGGAGAAACTTGATGGCGCCAACTTCCTTGATTGGGAAAGGAATCTGAGAATCGTCCTGAAAATGGCTAACATGGAGAACGTGTTAGAATCTGAGGTTCCGAGCAACCTGAAGCTGACACTGCTCCGGCGCGAAATGCCCATAACACATTGCGACAAAATGCTAAAAATGTCGCATGTCTTATGCTAGCCACTATGACCTCTGATATTCAGAAGAATATGGTTGACAAGACGGCTTTTCAGATGATCGGTGATCTAAGGGGCATGTTCGAAACTCAGGCCCGACAGGAGTGCTATGACAGCGTTGTGACACTTATTAACTGTCGCATGGCCGAATGTGCTCCCGGCAGCCCTCATGTCCTGAAGATGAAGAGTTACATCGACCGCCTAGCGAAGCTGAATTACGTCATCCCCGCCGAAATGGAGACTGACCTGATTCTTCACTCACTGTCCAGTGCCTTCACCCCTTTCCGGGTAAACTTTAACATGCATAGCATGGTAAAGACAGTGAGTGAGCTTCACGGCATGCTCAAAACTGCTGAAGTTAACTTTGTTAATGGCAAGGCACCCGATGTACTCGCAATCCGATCAGGAGGCGTCAAGAAGCATGAGGTTAAGAAAGGAAGGCGTGGAAGCAAAAAATAAAGGCAAGGCAGCTGTGACCAGAGCGTCTGGAAGCTCCCAGAAGGGCAAGAAAAAAGCATCCAAGGCACCGCCGCCTGAGCAGCGCGAGTGTTTTGAATTCCACAAGATGAGGCACTGGAAAAGAAACGGCCCACAGTATCTTGCCAAGGTGAAGAATGGAAAAGCCCAACCGGGTAATTCCTTAGGTATACACATAAGTTATGTTGTGTGATGCTTCACTTATTCCTGCAAAATATATGTTTGACATACTTTACATTTTGTAGGTGCATGAAGCTGAAGGAAGAAACCAAGACGACACTGAGCTACCCTGCGATTCTCGCACCTGAATAAAGTTTGTGTCTTGAGTTTTCAGTTTAAAACAATTCTTGTTGGTTTTAAAACAACTTGTTTTGCTTTTGGTTTCCCTGGCTGTTTTCCAGATGAACAATTACTTTTCCTTGGTTTTGACTATGCAATATTTTTGACTATGGTTGATTTTCGAAACACGCATGACTGGTGTTTATCTACTTTAAATTTGATTCAACCTTATGTTAGATTAAGTTCAAAATCCCAAAACAACATACCTCACAACCTGGTGCACATGATAACCTCTTGGTTATTATATCCCATCAAAGCTACAATGCCTTAAGCGTGTATCGTACTTATTACGAAACAACGCATAATGTAACGGTAGTTCATAAAGTCTTATGACTTTGAACCCTCCGAAGTCAAGAATGTTAAATCAAGTCGAACTGGTTGAAGATCGACTTTTTCATCTACAACCATATGAACGTATCAGTCCTCTTCCCCGTGCGGACGTTTGTTCATATAAGTTCGAATCACCAGCTGAATTACTATAGGAGTAATCACTTGCTGATTATAACATTGTAGAATGGTCACACCAATCCTGGTGCATATTACCATAATATGTATGCATACCTACACACATCTTGGAAGTCCTAGACTACACTCGTTGTACTTGCATGTGTTTGAATCTAGCATGCACTAAAGTGGTTAGTACAAGGATTCACAGTTTCATTATGAAACCGACAAACACAAGACTAATGACTTGCCACAATAAAATCCCTTGATACTTTGCAACCGTAACACCCCTTCACATATCACTTGCATAACTAACTTCCAATCCCAAGACCGGTATCTTGCGAAAATGGAATTTAGTAATTACATGTCCAAAATTTAGATCTTTAAACATCTAAAGAAACGTGGTTTTATAAATCACAAGACTATGTAAAGCAACTCTCGCACCTAAACGAGACGAGCCAGATGGGCAATGTTTCACCAACAATGGATTGTTGCTTAGCGAAACATATTGACATTCCAGTTAGAGTTTCAAATGTTATCCTTACCTATATAGGGAAACATCCTCTAACGTCGGACCCGTGAGTCCGATGGAATAAATCATCGTCTCGATCATCACGAGATACTTTCAAACAATCATAGACGAAAGCAACTCCATGCTATCAAACTTTGAAATGACTTTGTCAACCGTCTTTGAACTTATGAATGAGTCATAACATCTGGATATTAGGGATTCGAATTCCGTACCACATACTACGAAATCGAACAATTTCGTTCTTGAAAACGAAATTTAATTGCCACGTTTCATTCGTGCAAGTTAGTATCCAAACGGTTTGAAAGAAGAATGATAATAGGAATGTCAATCTGCCTCAAGCAAGTGGGAGTATCGTCATGATCCTTATCGAAATAACAATCAAGTGCCGATCTAAAGATCATTTAAATATTACTGAGTTATATTTTAAATGACGCCTCAACTAATTTAAATTTCAAGATTAAATGTGATACAAAAGAAATCCAATACTAAATATTGCATGGAATGTCACCGTAAAGGGTTACGCCACGACATTAGATGGAAAATCACGTCATCACTGCCAGACACTGATCAAAGGAAATATATGTTCATTAACAGAGTACTGATATACTCATTGATCATTAATAGCCACCTTAATTGAATCTGAACTAGGAATGCCATATAACATTCAAAGGGTTAATTCGACTATGTAAATAGTCGGTTAACATGCTCAAGTGATAACACAGTCGGACATGTACGCACCAAGGGCACTACATTATCACAAGTTCGATTCACTTAAGAAGACTCATTGTTCAAGATAAACACTGAATCTTCTGAAACAACTAACATTAGCAATCCTAAAACGAAACTTGAGGACATGATAGCGAATTCATAATTTCAATGATCAGACTAGATCAGTGAAATAACACTACTGCATAGTGCATGAATTCTGCATCGCATCAGTATTCAATTTTAGTGTTGGATCTCGAACACTAACGTTTGCACCAAATTATTCGACCTCCTCTAAGCTGTTAGATGAAAGTCTGAATTCTGCGTAACGCGTTTGAATTTTATACGTTTTATTATCCATGAGTATTCTGTTAATATTCTAAAAGTCTGTAATCGATCAGACATTGTGGGAGCAACGCCTGAAGCAAGACTATTCTTGACTTTGGACTTAATCTGTTGACGTTCCAGACTCACAAGACCTCACTGGAGAATGACTTCGGGACGTAACTCGCATCAGATTGTCTTCATGGATTTAATCATAAGACAATTCTGATTAATGGTATACTCAACGGTATCCCTCGATCTGAGATACATGAGCGACCTTCTGTCTGCTGAAGAACATTCTTTGATTGTAGCTTAATGATGTCGCATAACTGCCAGCCATAACGGTTACTTTTGGGAATGGATCTGAAGCTTAGTGGGAGATGTATGTAGTCAATATGGGGTTGTGTACTCTTGCATTAATAATGCAACAATATGACATCGTGGGCCCTCTCGTTAGTTCCAGGTGTTAAGTGTAAGGCCTTACCCAAACTTACTGTGTGTTTGATTGGACCACTTCTAACAGTATAACGAGAAATACAATGATCGAACACGGAAGAGAATGAATAAATCCATGTCTCTAGTTCGATTGATGTCTTATACAGAAAGGATTTGGTGACTTTACAAATACCATAAGTCTAAACTATATCACGAGTTTGTTGATACGCCTTGGTTATTTGACTTGAAGTGTCATGACTGGTTGGGACAGCCACATGCAGCTAGAGCACCTCTGACTGTTTCTTGATTAATAGTCGCGCTCAGTCCAAGTGGGAGACTGTTGGATTTAGGTGTCCAGACCCGACTAAATCAAGTACCCGACTCTGTTAAGACCCGTAAGAGTTAGACCGGAGGCAACGGGTTTTAAAGTCCGCTTACTTTTATAACCGGCAAATTCGCAGAAGAATTAATTATTTATTTATTAAATGGTTTAAAAAATAAATAATTAGTTAGTTAATTATTATTAATCGTTAAGATTAATTAAGCGACAAAAGACGTTAAATATTATTTACGTCTTAAACGACAATTAACGAATTAGTACTTGACTAATATTCGTCAAATATCGGCAAGCGACAAATATTTAAGAGTTAAACGTATGTCGCACAATTAAATGGTTCGAAAAGGATTAGTTTAAACTCGAGGGACTTAATGGAAACTTAATCAGTTATAAATAACTGATTAAGGGAGGCGCGAAACCCTAATCCATCATTAGAATTTTCGGCCCCCTTCCTCTGCCTCTCTCCCTGCGATTTCGACTTATCCCTAGGTCGCCGTCGCCGTCGCTTTTCTCCGGTGGTTCATCTGATCGCTCGTAAGAGCAGGGAATCCTAAACCACCGCCGAGACGCAGCCGCCCCGACATCTATGTCCGCCCGCCGCCGCCGTCTGCCGCTCCCTTAGCCACCGCCGCCTGCTCCTCTGCCGCCGTAGCCGCACCCCCGCCGCAGCCCCTCACCGAGCCGCAGCAGCGAGCCGCGACCACATCCGCCGCCCTGTTGCACAGTAGCCGCCACCCAAGCCGGCCACCGCCTCCTCGTCATCGCGGGTTCCCACCGCCGACACCCTCTGCCGAAACCGCCACCGTGAGGCGTGTTCGCTCGTCATCCGCAAACCCTAGTTCGCGCCCAATCTGATGTACGTGATTTTTCCCGGTGCTCGAGCCATCGCGTAGAGAATCCGTAATCTCGAGGAAGTTTTGATTCATCCGACGAATCACAGCCTGCGTACCCTAGCGTCATCCGTTGACCTTCGGTGTCTCGAACGTTTGTTTGAATCACCGCTCAGGTATATCTAAACTCGTTATTAGTTTAGATTTTAAATATTTATTTATTTTATGATTGTATCGTGTTTTTGTTTAACGCGTTTTAGGTTTTTGCGCGTTTGGTGATCGTCGTATCCTGTTGTTTTGGTTTACGTTAATTAACTGGTTTTCGCGTTTGTAAATTAATTCATTTTCCACTGCGTATTAAATTAATTGTTAATTTAATTATCTAAATTTAATTTACTCGGTAATCGATTAAATAATTATTTGTCGTAATAATTATTTCAAATTTTTTTTGCTATTACCGAGACCCGAATGCCACTGTTGTAACCCAACATGGGCATCGTGTTAAAATCGCCCCACGGGGGACATAATACTGTTAGGGCTGATAATTCAGGATCCTAGCCGGAAGCTCAAATGGTTCGGTATCCTCACGCGAGTTTAAGGACCTGACGGGTTCAGGCATCCTGAATACGATTATCAACTAACCGCTACGTTTTTCCTTGTTTGTATTTGCTTGCAGGTAAAGAAAACGTGTAAAACAAGCCTAAAGACTCGGTCAAAGACTAGCGAACATGGACTTAGTGGTCCACAACGTTCATCTTGACTTAGTGGGAAGAATCCCTAAAATATAGGACAGTTGGTTGTTTTATTTCAGGATCCTTGCCGGAAGCTCAAGAGTTTCAGTATCCTGACAGGTTCGGTATCCTGAAATGCAGTTATCGACTAACCATTTCAATTGTCCATGTGTCCTAATTAATTGCAGGCTTAGAGGGACGTGTAAATGAAGGCTAAAGACCATGTCAAGCATTAAGGAACGTGCCATAACTGACTCCTAACGTTCATAAAGACTTGGTGGAAGAATCTCTTATTTTTAGGACTTTTAGTTATTGTACCTTGACTATTTAAATCAGCATTGTGATCGATCTAAGGACACACACGAGCTCTCATACTCACAATAGCAGTTAAAAACAATCTCTGTAACACCTAGACTGTAGAAGCATATTCCTATGCTATGAGTGTCTCGTGTATTGTATCTATGTGAGCGTGTCTGAGTATGAGTTGTGGTAGAAATGTCTTTAGTGGCGTACCACATGGTCCGGCGGACCATGTGGTCCGGCGTACCAGTTTGGTACGCTGGGTGGTTCGTCACTTAGTATAAATAGGTAGTGTTAGAATGAGAGAAAAACACTTGTGAACACTTCTGTCATTTCTACACTTTCTGTGTGTGTTTCTAGAGAGAGAAACTAGAGAGCTTGTGTTTGTAATCTTCAAGTGATTCAATACAAAATCTCTTATTTACATCCGTGTTTACTATCATTGATCAAAGCATGCAGTAGTAAGATCGTATCTCGTTTCTACATAGACGATCGATCATACTTGCTCAACCCTGTAATCAATCTTTCTCGTGCAATTATATTACGAGGAAGCAGGCTATTCAGGCCGGCTCCCGAGGTTTTTTTCTAGGATATCTAGAGGCAACTCGAAGGATTCTGGATTTTTCCCTCGTTACATCCTTGCGTTCAACTTTACATTTCGAGCATCTTAACAAGCACACTACCTCACATTCTAAGTTTGGAATACGAAATCACTTTGTTGATTTTTGACCAAAACAGTTTGGCGCCCACTGTGGGGCAAGTGGTGCTTCCTCTTACAAAATTTCCATTTTTCGTTAACTCCATTTGATCTCTAGTCCAAAAATTTCAAACCAACAAAAATCTGTTTCGGCCTCCGTATAATCCTCTATTCCTCTTCTTCCTTCCGCACTAGGAAGCTAGAAGAAAACCAATGACCGTTAGAAGAAAGTGGATAAACAGCCGAGAAAAACTGATTATACCGTGTTCACGGGATCCCAGGTTCAATCTGTTGATTATGTTATTACTAACAACAATTTGTTTTCCCAGGAACCTTGACTTCAATGCCTCAGGATCCTCAGAGCCGACTCGCTACAATTACAAATCGACAGCAGGCTTCACTACAGCCCCTACAATGACCTCCCAGGCCGCTGGATATGCAGGGAGTACTACTGGATTCTCAGGAGCCATCCCGCCAGAGTCCTCGCAGTCACGCTCCAAGGATCCTTAGATTCCACTATGATTGGGATCCTTAACTACATCATCTCAATGATATCCTTTTTCTGCTGGGAACCCAGGCCAGAACTTCCAGGGATATCAGCATTCTAACCCTTCTGTTTCTGCAGGAATCTTCAGGACCAGCTCCTCAGATGTGCATGATGGTGACTTCATTTCCATGCAAGCAGCAGCTACGGAGCCGAGCATCCCAACAAGCTATGGATATAATCCTAGGATCCCAGTCCAGATTCCTGGCCCAGGTAATGTGTCCAATTCAATTCCTATCTTTTTAACCAGCGTGCTCCTTATGATGTAGGTGTTCATCCATGTATCTCTAGGGAGCTCTAGAAGTTGAAGGAGATGATATCAAGTGTTCCAGGGATCCTGAAACCTATTCCTGAGGTTCCTTTAGAAAGCCACAAGATCCAAGCATGAAGCTTTACGATGGAACCACGGATCCTGAAGAACACGTGGCACATTACAGGGAGTATATGGAGATCAATCCCATTCCAATAGAAATCAAGGAAACCTGTCTGTGCAAAGGCTTTGGTTCAACCTTAACAGGACCAGCCATGAAATGGCTACTAAGCATTCCTCCTAACACTATTACATCATTCTCTCATTTAGTTAACATGTTTAACAACCAATTTTCTTGCAGCAGAACCTTTGAGAAGCTCACAGGCGACCTATATCGAGTAGTTTAGAAGCCATATGACCCGCTCAGAGAATACATCGCTAGATTCGGACGAGAATCTCTCGAGATTCCCCATCTGGATATGGCAGCAGCCGTAGAAGCCTTTAAAATGGGGCTCTCTAAGGATTCCCGTTTTTATGATGATCTTGTCATGACTCCTAGTAGGAATCTTGACGAAGTACGCATCAGAGCCTTGAGGTTTATCCGTTTGGAAGATGACAAAAAGATTCATCATAGGTTGGATATTCCCAAGTACGATCCCAACTCTAAGAAGTCGGAAACCCCCGGGAAGCCGTATAGATCTCGTCCATACTCCAAACCAGATAATCACAAAGTCAATGTTGTGGAACAGGATGATGACGATGAGGAGTATCCTAAGGTATTTGAGTATTGTTTTTCTGTTGACATTGTTGGCCTAATGTGAGCAATGCATGATCTTGGCGAAAAGGCAAGATGGCCTAGAAAAAATGATAAACAGGGATCCTGGAAAGACAAAACCAAATGGTGCGCCTTCCACGAAGACTTTGGCCACCTAATAGATGAATGCATAGCACTTCGGAAGGAAATTAGCTATCTACTCAGTAAGGGGCATCTAAAAGAGTTGATAGGCAGAAAGAAAGTCAAGACGCAGGAAGCTGACAAGGTGCCTCAGAGAGCTGCTTCTCCGCCTCAGGATGCTCAAATAATCAACTTCATCAGAAGAGGCTCAGACATATCGGCACTTCATATTCCTCAGCCAAGAAGCATAATCCGTCTTGATGTGCTCAAGAAAATGGGGATCCCGGAAACTGAAATAGTTGCAAGATCCTCAGTCCTGGTTGGCTTCAGTGGTGAAACAAAAAGCACCATTGGGGATATCAGGTTACCATTATAAATAGAGGGGGTAATTTCTATGCAAAAATTTTGTGTTATTGATTCTTCCTTTTTGCAATATAATTCTTGGCAGGCCATGGATACACGAGATGAAAGCGGTCCCGTCAACTTATCGTCAATGTATCAAGCTTCCCACACATTGGGGAGTTGTAATGATTGAAAGCGACCAGTAGGAAGCCAAGAATTGCTATTCAACTTCAATGAAGAACACCACTAAGGTGACAAAGGGATAGCAATTACAGAAAAGGGCACTTGAAGTACAGGAGGACAGAGAGCTTGATGTCAAAGAAGTCCTTCTAGACCCTGAGAATCCTGAAATCAAGGTGCTCGTAGGAACAGGCATCCCAGCAGGTGTCGAACAAGAATTGGTTCACCTTCTGAAGGTCAGAACCTCAACTTTTACCTGGAAGCATGAGGATATGACAGGTATCCCTAAACATATTATTACTCATAAACTTAGTTTAGATCATTCTTTCAGGCCCATACAACAAAAGAGGAGAAAGTTCGCTCCCAAGAAGAATCTTATCATCCAGGAAGAAGTTGACAAGCTTCTCAAAACCAAGATGATCAGAGAAGTCAGATATCCCAAGTGGCTAGCAAACGTGGTGGTGGTTCAATAGAAGAACGGAAAATGGAAAGTTTGTGTTGACTACACAGACTTGAATAAAGCCTGTCCTAAGGATCCTTTTCAACTTCCGGACATTGACGCAATGGTGGATGCCACGACTGGTCACGAGATGCTCACCTTCATGGACGCCTTAGTAGGATTCCAACAAATTCAGATGGAACCATGTGACCAGGAGCATACGACTTTTATGACTCCGACAGGTATCTATTGTTATACTGCTATGCCTTTTGGTTTGAGAAATGCAGGTGCCACCTAACAGAGGCTCGTTAATATGATGTTTAAAGAGCAACTGGGGGACACGATGGAAGTCTACATAGAAAATATGGTGGTGAAATCAAAAAAGGCACATGATCACGTCAGGAATCTCCAAATTGCCTTTGACATCCTTGACCAGTATAACATGAAGCTCAACCCCTCCAAATGCCAGTTTGGGGTGCGAGCCGGAAATATTTTACGCTACATGGTCACCGAAAGAGGAACTGAAGCAAGTCCAGAGCAAATAAAAGCAATCCTAAATTTGAAATCCCCATCGAATGTAAAAGAAGTGCAAAGGTTGACAAGAAGAATCGCAGCACTCAACAGGTTCCTTTTGAGATCCACGGAAAAAAGCAAAGATTTCTACGATATCTTGAGGAAAAACAAGAAGTTTGAGTGGACTGAGAAGCATGAAGAAGCCTTGAGATGTGTAAAAGACTACCTGTCAGCAGCCCCGTTGCTAATGAAACCAGAAGATGGGGAGCCGCTGTATTTATATCTTGCTGTTTCTGGAATCTCAGTCAGTACAGTCTTAGTAAAAGACCATCAAGGTCAGAAGCATCCGGTATATTACGTAAGTAAAACTCTGCTAGACGCAGAGTCCAGGTATTCTCACCTTGAAAAATTAATTCTAGCTCTTATAATGGCTTCCACTAAACTTAGACATTATTTCGAAACTCATGTTATAATTGTGAAATCTAACTATCCTATTAGGGAAGTTCTCAGGAAGCCAAGAATGTCGGGTAGGATGGCTAAGTGGACAGTCAAGCTATGTGCCTATGAAATCAAGTATGAGCCAAGGACAACAATCAAATCCCAAGCCTTGGTTGACTTTGTGGCCGATTTCAGCAGTGACATAGAACCAGAAGTTGAGAAGGAAGTCCAGCAGCTTAAGAAGATTGAAGAGGACTGGATTACACTGACGGATCCTCAAATGTTAGAGGTACAGGACTCGGCATCCTGCTGAAATCGCCACAGGGGGACATAATACCGTAATCCATATCTTGTGAATTCCAGGCTACCAACAACGAAGCTGAATATGAAGCTTTGATTGCTGGGTTACAATTAGCTAGAGATATGGGCATCCGGTGTATTCAAGTATTTGTTGATTCCCTTCTGATTAATTAACCAGTTTAATGGTTGTTATGCAGTGAGATGGGAGAATCTAATCAAATACATTGATATTGTTAAAAAATTATCTTTGCTTCTCGGAAGTTTTAACATTTCGCAGGTTCCAAGAGATGACATTTCGGAAGCCGATGCTTTGGCAAACTTGGTTTCATCGCTTAGGATCCCTGAGGATATGAGGATTCCTATAACGCATATCCTGACAACGGCAATAGCTCAACAGGAAGCTCACGCTATCGACGAAAATGAAAAAGCAGATGTTGGGAATCCTAAGGATATCCAAGAATCCTGGACTTATCCGATTATTAAATATCTTAAAGACGGAGAAATATCCTAAGGGTGAAAATCCCAGGGCTTTTCGCGCCAAGGTAATACCTTATTTTATCTTAGATAACATACTATACAGAAAATCTCTTGCAAGTGTCTACTTGAGGTGCTTAGAGAAAGCTGAAGCTCTTGAAGTGCTTGAAGACATCCATAGTGGAGATTGTGGAAATCACACTAGGGGCAAAGCACTCTTCTCCAAGATTCTCATATTTGGTTACTATTGGCCTACAATGAAGAAGGATTCCATGAGCTTCTCACAAAAGTGTGATGCCTGCCAAAGGCACGGAAATATTCTGCACCAACCAGCCGAGCATCTGTATCCTATAGTATCCCCATGCCCGTTCATGAAGTGGGGCATGGATATTGTAGGTAAGTTGCCCAAGGCTCCTGGAGGAAAAGTATTTATGCTTGCAATGACAGACTATTTCTCCAAGTGGATTGAAGCAGAAGCCTATGTACAAGTGAGAGAGAAAGAGGTGATATCTTTCATCAAGAGAAACATCATTACCAGATTTGGGATTCAGGCAGAAATCATATTTGACAATGGCTCCCAGTTTATCGGCAAAAGAACAACAATTTTTTTTTGCAAGCTGGGGCTTAAAGATGATTACTTCAACACATATCCATCCTCAAGCTAATGGACAGGCGGAATCCAACAATAAGATCATCATCAACAATCTTAAGAAGAAGTTGGGCTCCAAGAAAGGCAAATGGGCTAAAGAGCTACCATTTGTTCTTTGGGCAGATATGACAACACCCAAGAATGCAATAGGCTAAACCTTGTTTTCATTACTATTTGGAGCTGAGGAAGTGATTCCCACAGAAATGGTGTTACCTACTGCATGATTAACTCCCAGGATCCTGAAACTAACGGCCAGAATCTGCTTCAGGATCTCAAAATAGTTGAGGAGCTCAGAGATATGGCCAGAATCCGGATGGCATTTGATGTGCTCGGAACGTACCTAAAAATAACTATTAAAACCTAGACCTAACCTAGACCTAGACACACCTAAATTTTACCGAAACTACCTAAACTAGACCGAACCCTAAGGCAAGTGTACCTGTCGGATTATAGTAAAACTAAGGTAAGACCGGGAATATCGAACCCAAGAGATACTCTATAGACAAAATTAACCTAGACCTAAGAATTGGAAATAACTGAGAATTGAATTTGGGTTTTTGGTTTTAGGAATTAAATTAACTAACTTAACTAAAACTGCAACTAACAAACGGAAAGCAAGAAACCTAAGGATAACCTTCAGAAACAGAGAAAGATACCACCTAGACTCGGAATCCTAATCACTACTGAAAATTTCAATCGGTCATGACAAATCTGATGGTGGCTAGTTCACCTTTTGAGTCCTTCCTAGCTGACAATCCTAACGCTCGAACAGGAGTTCACCTTATGGGTGCATCCAACCTCAACTAAACCTAACCACCCTCAAAACAATCTAAGGCACCCTCGTCTAGCAGGAGCTACCACTAATTACTATGACTGACAAGGATTAGCAAGTTACCTAATTTCCTAGGACATCCCTCTTCCAATGGCAATGTGATCCTATTCTACTAAATAACCCGACTACCCAACCTAACTATCACCTCCCGGCTTGTCTAATCAGGACAGCAAATTGCAATCAAATAAACAATCATTAACCAACACAATAGTTCAAGACGTCTCCTAAACCACTCTATTGCAACCAACCCTAAAGCTAGCTACTTTAGACTAATTACCTAGACCAAAAGACATTCTAAGGTAAAGAGTGCATCAATCAACAAGTCCAAATCTGATCAACAATTCACATATGCATACAATCACCGTAATAATGGAATTTAATAGGATAGCACATCAATCAATGAGTCATGAACCGAATAAAAGTAATCAATAGATCAAAATCATCACAATGAGTCTAGGTGGCTCTAAAAGTCTAGCCAACAATCATGTCAAACACAGAAATCATAATCAAGTTTAAATCTTTGAGCCCTAACATGATCGAGTCTAAAAAATTAGATAAAAACAAAGAAGAAATCAATGAACCGGGTATTGATTTGGAGTAAGATTTGGATCCACTGATGATTCTCCCTTGATTCCTAGCTTTCTCTCTTCTCAAAATCACCTCTTGGAACCTCTGGAGTCGTCTGCAAGTTGTAGAATCTCGAATGGTACCCTCAAATCAACTTTATAAGAAAATTTAGGGTTTTCTCGGCCGAACACCCTCCAAGCGTATCGCTTAGAGGGTTATAACTTGTAGGCGATACGCGTAGGACTCGAATGCGATAAAATAGTCGGGTTTTAACCGACTCTGACTTTGTTGACCTACACTCCCCCAAGCGTATCGCTTGGGGACTTGTCTTACCTAGGCGATACGCCTAGGACCTTTTGTTTAGCACTTCCTTATTTTTCCCTTGTTTTCTTCTCCTTCCCTCCGTGGCCTCGGGAATCGATTAAACACCTATAAAAACACACAAAAAACATAAAAAAGACTACAAGACACAAACTTAACTAAAAACAAACTAGAACTAATAAGAACCGACTCAAATTGACTCAAATATATAAAGAAAAAGACCTCGGAAATGAGATGTGTTTGCAACACATCATCATCCTATCAACAAAAGGTGGCAAAGTTTTATAACAGGAACATCAGGTTAAGAAGATTTCAAGTGGGAGACTTAGTACTGAGAAAAGCATTTCAAATTACTACCAACCCGGCCGATGGAAAATTGCCACCCAAGTGGGAAGGTCCATACTTGATAGATTCTGAAGAGGGAAAAGGGGCATATCGTTTGGTAAACATGGAAGGAGAACCCCTACCAAGAGCCTGGAATGCCATCCATCTTAAAGCTTATTTTACGTAAGAATCCCATTGAATTCCCAAGGATCCTCAATGCCCAAATGCTGTAAGGTATGTATACTAATCCAATTTCAATATTATTCTTATTATTTTTATCACATGATACTGACTTAAGCATCGGAGTGGTGTTAGCTAAGCTAACACCCACCCTTCGCCAAGTGTTGAGTGTTTTGCAGATTTTGAGAATCCTAAGTACTTTGGGTATATCCCCAGTTAGAGGCTGGCCACCTCTCCTTCGTTTAAGGTATCCTGTACCTTCTAAGGTTTAAGAGGGTGAATCCTCTCCTAAGTTTGGGTAATCGCCAGTAGCGCACGACCCATGCTAGGAGCGCACTTGTCCACCAGTATGCTCAAGATGGCCGGACCAGTCCATCTTATGGGTGGCTAACAATCTTGTCATTGTAGGCTGCTTGGCGGATTCTCAAGGTTTTTAACACGGACGTGTTCACTCACGATGGCTTAGTCCCAAGTATGTAAGGGCTTGACGCCAGAATTGGCTTAGTCCCAAGTGAACACGGGCTTGTCCCCAGATTTGGCTAAGTCCCAAGAATCCCGGGTTTATCCCCAGTATAAATTTCTAAAATTGTTATCTTACTTTCAGCAAACCTCATTTGGCCATTGGCCAGGATCCTTTTTAAACTCTTTTCAGGATCCCAAAGTAGGATGCCGAGAAGAACCGCGGACTCATTCTCTCAGGATCCCAGTCAGGATCCTGAACAGGATATGGGAAGAGGTATCAGTTTAAATCAAGAAATCGACTAAGGTAAAACCTGAAGGTCAGGTAACTTATGTCTTTATTATTTGCTTTTAAACTTTGACCTATTCAACTGTTGATTTTAGATGGTTTTTCAAACTTACAAATGTTTTTTGAGATTCTTGACAAAATTGAATATTCGTAACAATTTCTATATGAGAAATCTAAATTCGAAACACAACATATGTAGCCAAAAGATATTTATTTATTAAACATATTGAAACTGGTTTTGAGCTCCCCAAGGTTCGTCCTGAAAACCTCAGGATCTCTCCGCTTGGGAAGCTTAGAGGTCAAAAGTTTTAGGAATCTTGGTTTCATCTTGTAAAACACAAGATCCCTCCATCAGGATCCCTACCATTGTTTACAATTGTTTGTTACTTGTTTCTAGCAGGAACCACGAAAAGTAAAATTTTTTACAACCATCATCTAAACACGAAAATATAAATACTAGGCTCAGACCATTGCATTATCCTCATCGCCCGTCACCTTCCCATCCTTCTCAAGATTCTCTCCCTCGCCAAGCTTTACCTCGAAAACCCCGTTCATTGCCTCTGGAGATTCTGGAACCATCTTCAAGGAGCAGCCTTCATTCCCATCCTTCCCAGCTCCAACCTCTTCACCATCGCCTCCTTCCAACGATTCCAAAATGACCTTCCAGGTTGCAACATCCCAGCCAGGCACCTTGAAGCCACCCTCTTTAGCCTCGCCCGCCATTTGGATTTCGCATTCCAAGACGCTCTGGGCAGCCGAGAGTTTGCCTATTTTAGCATCTGTGACCATCTTAGCTTCAAAAGTCAGGCACTGCTCAGTAAGCTTATGCTCGTAGTACAGGGTCTTGCCCTTGGCGATCTCAGCTTGGGCTTGGATCTTCTCCTCGGCCTCAGCCAGCTTCCCCTCCATGTCCATGTCCTGGGTGCTAAGCTTCTCGATCCCCTGCACAAGAGAACGAGAATCCTGATCAATGGCGACAACAGGTATTAAACTAATATGTGTATTTGTTAGGGGTGTTCAAAAATATCCGAGTCCGAATCCGTATCCGAATTATCCGAAATTCCGTATCCGAAATTATCTGAAAATTTCGGATATCCGGAATTTTGGATATCCAAAAATTCGGACTTGGACTTGGACAATAATCTACAAAATTTTTGGAAGTTTTGGATACCCGGTATCCGAAAAATTTAAATAAATTAAAATATATTTTTGGTTAATTTGATTTGTATTTAAAGACTTGGACTATGCTTATTTGTTTTGTCGTTTTTTTAGGTCGAACTTATGTTTATTTGTATTTGAAGACTTGGACTATGTTTATTTGTTTTGTCGTATTGTCGTTCTTTTTTGGTTAAGTTGTGGTTTTTTAAACAAAACAAGATTTTCGGATATCCGTTATAACTATCCAAGACCAGTCCGAAATTTCGGATATCCGAAATTTCAAACTTGGACTTGGACAGCGAAAACTGATATCTGAAATTTTCGGATATCCGAAATTCCGGGTATCCAGTTTTGAACACCCCTAGTATTTGTTGAGCTTCTTACCAGGTTGATCATGGTCTGCATCGAGAGAACCTTGTTGCTCACCTCAGAAGGAGCTAGGCCTTCGAAATTCTCTAGGTACACGGTGGCTTCGGTGACCTTCTTCTTCTTGGAAACAGAGGCCTTAGGTCGGCTTACCGGAGGCTTGGAGGTGGCAGGCTGATCCGTTTGCTCTTTATTGATCTTCAGGATGATGTCAAGATTCTTCAGGGAGAATGAAGAGCTGGATTTGGGGGCTGCGATAAAAATAGATTGTCAACATTTGGGATTCTCAGATAAAAATACGGCTAAGGATCTTGTGAAAACTTACCAGACATCTCAGGAATGTGGTCGGCTGAATAGATTTGTTCGTTGACTACTGCTTCAAGGATCAGGGCTCTCTCCGCAGCTGGAATCTGGTAGACTGCTTCAAGCTTCCTGGGATCCGGGTGCACTTTGATGAGATTCTCAAACTTGGGTGCTACAAAACACTTTAAGGAAAATTAAACACAGATTCAGGGTTTTGGATGAAAAGGAAATCAATATCCTACCCATATCAACCCACTTCAATGGAATCTCTTTACCTCCTGGAATCGAATCGCGCTTCACAAGTAAGAAACGCTTCTTCCAACCATGATTGTTATGGGAAGCTCGGGGAATCAATTGGGAGGTAGATGTGCGAGCCTTCAAGACGAATCGGCTACAGTCATGAGTTCCGAGTTAGTAGGCTTCACACATTTCAGGAATCCCGATCTCCAGGTTCTGGGTTTGGTTCAGTTGGTCAAGAGAGTACAGAATACGCCAAACCATAGGCATGTTTGGGATAACTAAGTCGAGTGGTCTTGAAGAACTGGGTAACAAGCTCAGGAAAGGGGAAGGTCTATCCAAGCAGAAAAGGGTAATACATAAAGCAAAACCAGGTAATGGAGGTGAAATCGGACTTAACTCAAGAATCAAAAGGACAAAAAATCATACCCGGAGGAAAGATGCCAGAAATTTTCAAATCATGGATATCGCCATTATCGAATGTGCAAGTTTCTTCTTCACTGGGGATCACATACCCCTGATCGTGAAAATCATCGATCACTGGAGTGTTCAACGAAGAGGACGGTCGGGTATTTTTCTTGGCCATGGCCGAAAAATCAGAAGAAGGATGTTGATACATAATGTGGCAACATGCTGGATTGGTTAAAGACTTGGAAGAAATCAAGAAAAACAAGAGATAACCTAGACTAGGCGAACCCTGTCCGAACCTTGGGCGAACTGGCAGGCGAACTACAGTTCGGACCATGGCCAGGTTTGGACAGTCGGGGTTCCTATATATAGTTGATAGGTTTGTAGTTTTTGAAAAGTTTTTCCTAGTGTGTGTGAACCTGAAGGTGTTTTCTCTGAGTCTTGTAACCTCTGATATTGAGTGCAATACAAGATTGAGTTATTTACCTTTGAGTTTGATTACTTTATTTACACAATTGATATGAGTTGATCACGATTCACGCGTCCCACGCTCTTTCAAGTGGCATCAGAGCTATCTGGTGATTGATCAAGCTCGATACTCATCTTTTGTATCGATAAACAAAGTGTTTTGGTGTTTTCTTTGTATTTTTTATCTAAAAACGTTCGTTTTTCAAACTTCTGATCATTCTATACACTATACACTTCAAAATATTCATATTCGCGTCCAGCAGTTTTGTTTGAGTCGTTTTTTGCTCGAAAATGTCATTTTCTGAGAGTTTGCACGTCTGCCAAATAACCGTCATCTGAACTAGAGTTCGCCTCAGTAACCGCTCCGAACCTGAGTTCGCCTAAGTTCGTTTCAGTTTGATTGAAAAGTTCTAGTTCGTTTCAGTTCGAATAGAGTTTGGCTTCTGTTCGGATAAACGAAGTCGTGTTCGGATAGAGTTCGGACAAGTTCGGATACTATTCATAGGTTGAAGTTTGGAAGGTGTTCGGTTGGTTTTGAGTTCGAACAACGTTTGGGTAAGGTTTGACAGAACTACAGTTCGGAAGAGTTTGGTTGTCGTTCGCCTGATTTTCTGTATTCGCATCTGGTTCGGAAGAGATCGGACAACTGTTCAGAGTTCGGATATAGTTCGGAAAAATGTTGTTTTCAAGAAATTCAATATGCCAGATTTACATGCATTTTCCGTGATTCAATCACAAATGCAGACATTAACGAAATTGGAACAAGTCAAAAGGTTCCCAAGTTGTTCAAACTTGAGGACTATTATATCTGGAAGAAAAGGTTTGAAGCTTATGTCGGGACTACAAATTGTGATCTATGGATTGCAATGGATGCACCGTACGTCTATCCTGTTGACAAAAATAATGTACCAATTATGCAAAGGAACTTGGATCTGTTACAAAAAGCAGATTACACAAGAGAACAGAAAGCTTATGGAATTCTTACACAAGCTTTACAAAATGAATTACTTCATCAATTTAAAATGTGCAAACACTCTCATGATTTGTGGACTGTTTTGAAAGAAAGGTGTGAGGGAAATGACCAGTATAAGAAGAGTAAAAAGAAGGTTTTGAAGAAGGAATTTGATAATTTCAAACAATTTGAAGGAGAAGGTGTTCCTGAGTTAATTTCAAGATATTGTCATCTTTTGTCTGAAATGGATACCCTTCAAATCAAGAAGGACGATGCTGAATTAAAAGAAAAATTACTCAAAGGACTTCCATCAAAGTGGGAACCTTATGTCTTGATGCTTACGAATGATAAGGAGTACTCAACATTGAGTTTTGTGAAGTTGTTGGGAAAATTGCAAGCTAGAGACTTAGAGATGAGAATGTTAACAATACACTTGCTGAGGTTCAAAATCCTAATGTTTACTATGCTTCAAATGCTGCAACTATATCAGGAAAGTATGGGAAAGCTACAAGTTCTGCTTCGGCGACTGCTATTGTGGTTGGAAATGTTTCTAGAAATATGTCAAATTCGAAGAGTATGTCACATTCAGAAAGTTATGAATCAAGTTATGGATCTTCAGGATGTAATGTGTCAATACCAGCAAGCAATATGGTGAATTCTAGTAAGATGGCTGTGTCTGTTACAACAACGGAATATTATATGGCCTTGGTGTCGGCATTGATTTCATCATATTATGGAGTCATAACGGGAAAAGTAAGTAATGCTGAATTGACGGAAGAAGACTACGATCAGGTTGACCCGGATGACTTGGAGCTTATGGATATTAATTGGCAATTTGCAATGCTAGCTCGACGGGTAAAGATATTTCTTAAGAAAACTGGCCGAAAAGATCTCAATTCTGGTGGGCATATCGGTTTTGATAAATCAAAAGTAAGGTGTTATAACTGCTCGAATTTTGGCCAATTCGTAAGAGAATGTTCTCAGCCTAAGGAGCAAGAGTATCAAATGTATGCTTCAAAGCCAAATGATTCTGGAAATAACAATGTCAAAAATTAAGGGAGTTCTTCTCACTCAAACCCTAAATCTGATAATACAAAAGCTTTAGTGTCTCAAGAAGACAAAACTTATAATTGTGGTAATCAATTTGCTGATTCATCTGCCTTGATTGTGAAACATGTGCAGGACGAATATGCTTTGACTGAATCCACCATGGAAGGAGATGAAGCAAATGATATCACCGAATTAGTCGAAAATGTTCAAAAGTTGCTCAAAGAAAAGTTTGCTTTTATGGCAAACAACATAAATGAACATGATGACTCTGATGAGATCTTACTTTTAAAGAAGGAGTTAGAAGTTCTGACAAAAGAATAGGAGGTCTTAATGAAAGAATATGAAACTGCAAAGGCTGAAGCGCAAGACGCTACAAACGACTTTGAAGCTCTATATCAAAGGAGTTATCCACTTCAGCAGAAATATGAGAAAGCACACAAGTCTGCTTTGGATGCAAGTGATATAATTATTGCATTACAAGAAGAAATGAAGAAATTGTCTGACGAGAATAACAGTCTTAAGCTAGAGAATGGAGCATTGAAAAGAAATAATCTTAAGGAATGTGTTGTTGCGTTAATGGCTGATACTACGAAGGTATCTTCTTCCACTTCTTGTGATAATTGTGATTCATTTGCCAAGGTCAAAGGTGACCTCTTAGATGAAAACCAAGTTGTTAGATCTACTTACTATGACCAAGGCTGATATGGAAATTTACAAAACTAGATGGGAGAGTACCACGAAGGAACTGTTGTCGGTTCACGAGCAATTTCTCGTACAAAAGTATGAGTTTACTCAGCACTTAGAGATGCTCGTGACAGCACAAAAACATTTGGCAAACCATCAAAATATTGTTTCTGACCTAAAAATTGAAAATTTTGAATTGACAAATAAGATTGATACGTTTAAAATTCCTTTGTCATTCACAAATTTTCTTTACAATTCTGAAAACGTAAATGGGTCGGATGATCTTAAACAAGTTCCTAATCCAGTGGTAATCACAAACAGCCCATCATGTGTTCCAATTGATGAAAATTATGATTATACTTCGTACAAAAAGGAAGTATATGCTGCATCACAATCATCCACCACAACTGATAGGCAATCAAAAGATAAATTTGCTCTTGATCTTGAGGTTGAAAATCTGTTTTATAATGTGTCCGATTTTGATAAAATAGATGATTTAGTTTCTGAAACCGAGCCCGAGTCGGTCAAAACTATTTCCAAACCTAATCAGGAAAAGCTTATCTTAAAATACAAATTCGGAGAAATTAAATCTGAACTTTCCAAATTAAGCACATATGAGCAGAAAAAGATTGCTCGTGAAAAATTAGTTGTTGGTAAGAAGCCAAAGAATGGTGGTGTTGGCTTTGATTCAAAGGCTAAGACATTTGAACACGGTTCTAGTTCAAAATCTCCACAGGGTCAATCTGAGAAACCCGTTATCAAAAATAAGTCTGATGTTTTTGATAAAAATGCCAAATGGACCACTTATCGCTTAAAGGGTTCAGACAAGATGTACAGCGATAAGGATTTCCCATTAGACATGGTTAATCCGAATCTGATTGTTAAGATTTTCACGGGTGGTTATGGTCCTAAGTTTGATCCGAAAGCTCCTAGTGTGCCAATTAGGGAGGGGAAATGGTAAAATTATCATCCCAAGTGACACACTAGATTCGGATCAATCGGAAAAGTCGGATCACAATTCTGATTCAGGGTTGTTAAATAGAGTATAAAAGTCTGTGAAGAAGTCACCAAGTGTTTTCCAACCACCAAAACCAAAGGTTCAGAAAAAAAAATTCATGAGCATGTCAAGCCAAATTTCAGAAAACCAAATTCGTCTTTTAAGAAATCTCAATTTTATCATGATGATGGTTTTTATGACAATTTTGGATATAGGCAGAATCAACCAGTTTATGGGAGGGGTCCAAGATGGTTTGATGATGGATTCAGAAATGATGTTGGTCCATCAGGCTATGGTGGTAGGAGGGGTAGGTTTCAGAATTTTGATGATCGATACTATGCTGGAAATCCATAATTTTATGATGGCTATTTACTTGGTGATGATTTTCTAGATAGTATGAATAGTTATGACTCTGGGTATTATGATGACTTCAGTGATCATCATGTTTCTAAAACAAAAATTTTCAAAACGAAAGAAGCAAAAACCAGTCAATGAAACTATTATGGATCACGACACGGTTGAAGAGGTTGTCATTGACAAACACAAATGCTTTAAGTCCAAAAACTGTGGTCATTCATATAAAGTTTGTCCTTTTAAGAAGAACAAATCTGAAAAATATGGTTGTGTATCAGATGGATATACTTCTGATAAACCAGTATCTGCTGACTTGAAGAAACACGTCAAATGATCCTAAGGCTTTTGTGCTGTAGAGACCTGAAATTTAAGGCTTTTGCATTAGATTGATTTGGGCTTGTTTAGTGTTTTTGGGCTAGCAAGTAAATGTAATTGGGCTAACTCGGGTAGGCTATAGTGGGGTTTAGGTCCGATTTTGTTAAGTGTGGGCCTAAGGGTTTTCGAAATTCTAATGAGATTGACTTGTTTACCAAGTCAATCTCCACTATATATAGGATATCATATTGTCTAGTTAGGGTTGCTAGTGGTTTTTGGTGTTGATAGGTGATTATCGAAATTCTCCCTTGAGAATTTCGATCAAGGTGTAAGCAATCAGTGTTCAATCCAAGTTTGTTCTTCAATCGGTTTGTTTACTTTCTTTATTATCCTTTTCGATTATAATCTTTCACTGTTTTCTTGAATCAACTAGTTAAACCGGATTCCGCACGGTTTCACTAGTCTAGATATCGCGTGAGGGTTAGTTTGATCCTTACAATTGGTATCAGAGCCAAGAAACGCAAGTTTCAAGGCTCTCGCGATATCAGATTCAAGGTTTTGAGTACTAACGATTTGAGTTTTCTGGTGATTTTCAGCTTTTAGCACTGTCGGAGGTGTTTTTGTGAAGGTTACAACTCGTGACAGAAGGTTCGGAAGGCTTTGCTTGTGATTTTGGAACTTCTCGACCCTGCTTAGTACTATTCGATCAGGTTTTCTGGTCGAAAAGCCCTCCTCAGCCGCCTCAATCGATCGAGAAGCCCCCCTTTGTGGCTTTTCGATCCATTGCTCTCGCTCGAAAAGTCCCCTAAGTGACTTTTCGACCAGCCTGCCCAATCGAGAAGTCCCCTTTTGTGACTTCTCGATCAGTTTCTCCGATCGAAAAGTCCCCTCAGAGACTTTTCGATCCGACCCTCTCAATCGAGAAGTCCCCTTGTGACTTCTCGCTCAGCCTCCATTGATCGAAAAGTCCCCTGTGACTTTTCGATCCATTGTGCTTCTTGATCGAAAAGTCCCCTTTGAGACTTTTCGATCCAGCCCTTACTTTTCGATCGGATCAGACTTTTCGACCCGCATCATCCCGATCGAAAAGTACTTTTCGATCAGCTCGTTTCAGCCGTAAACCAGTTTTCGATCAAGCCTCTTCATCTGCAAACCTTTGTTTTTCGATTCTGAAGATATGGCCTACGACATGTCGAACCTGTCAAGTGTCACTCTGGAAATGGACTCTAAAATCAGAACATCTGCCAGACCGCCACGTCTGATGTCTGGCAAGGATTTCATGAGCTGGAAGTATAGGTTTGTCAACTACGTCAATTACAATGATGCTAAGATCATGCGATCAATCGAAGTGGGAGACTTTGTTCCATCTACTCCAGGAGAACAGGGTCAACCACCTGTTCCTAAGGCCAAGAAGGATTGGATTGATGATGACTGGGACAGAGTTGAACGAGATAGAAAGGCACTGGCTTCCCTGACCATGGCTTTATCCCCTGAAGTTGCTGAAGCTTTCAAAGAATATACCTCAGCTAAGACTCTGTGGGATGCCCTTATAGCAGCCTATGAGGGAAATGATGATATGAAAGAATCCCGCAAAGAGAATCTGAGGGAAATGTTCAATGAGTTTAACTATATCCCTGGTGAAAACATTGAGTCTCTGCTTCAACGTTTCATCAAGATAGTCACTGGGATGAAAGATGCTGGAGTGACGTACACTCAAGTAGAGGTCAACAGAAAGCTGGTTAACTCTCTTCCACCTAATTGGGACAGCACCATTGAACTGATCGAGAAGACTGTGCAAATGTCCACTTCGTCCCTAAATGAGCTCATGTCCACCATCAGGGCCTACGAGGAGAAGAAACAGAAGAGGGCAAGAAAAACTGGCAATGGAGCATTAGTGAATCAGCTAAACCAAGCATTCATTTCACAGCCAGCTGTCGCTCCAGTTGATCCACCATCAACCCCAATGGGATTCATTGCACAAGCCACTGGGTCAAGCTCATCTGGAAATTCAAACAGTGTTTCTCTGGATATAAATACCTTGTCTAAAGATCCCAGCTTTGCACTTGGGGTGGGAATTATGAGTTGCTATCAGGCACTCGTTGCAGGCTCCCTTCTTCCCACGGATCTGTCACCAGATGATGTGAATCAAGTGAACCCCGATGATTTAGAGCGCATGGATATATCTTATCAGATGGGAATGTCTGCCCTACGAGCTAGGCAGTACATGGCAAAGAAGGGACAGAAGGACTGGAATGGCGGAAATGGGATAAAGTTGAGTTTTAATAAGGCTAATCTGAGGTGTTACAACTGTAATGAGTATGGGCACTATGCCAGAGAGTGCACCAAACCAAAAGTGGATAGAGAAGGCAAGGCTGATAACATGAGTGAGAACGTGAAGACGGAGGCAAGAAAGAATGATAAGGCACTGGTGGTTCAACACACACCAGGATATGACTGGACACCTCAGGTGGAGGACCTCAGTCTTACACTTGACCATGTGGCCTTGTTAGCTGAAGAGGAAGCACAGAAAGAAGCATCTGAGGAATTCTATCACGCGTTCATGGCAAACATAACTCCAGGATCCTCCGCAAGCAGCTCTGAGGTATGTTTTAACCCTAATTGTCAATCTATTTTAAATGAATCTAAAGAATGGCAAACTAAGTTTTTCAATGAAACTTTAAATCGTGAATTTGTTGATAAAGAATTGAGGGAATACAAAGGTAGAAGTAAAAACTTAAGTGAGAAACTCGAAGCTGCTAAAATTGACATAAAAAATCTCCAACGGGACTTGAGTAACAAAAACACATATCTGAGAGTTGCTAATGAAGAAATTGCCACATTGAAAACTGAACTTGAACAACTTAAAGGGCAATTAGAAACATCGCAAACCAAAGTTGAGCGAAATGATAAGATTGTTTCAGAAATGATGAAGGCTAGCTCACTTTTCTACAACACAGACGCTCGTATGCGTCATGTAAAAGCCAACTCTGGTTTGGGACTCGGTACTGAAATAAAAGATGAAAAATCCACTCATACAGTACCGATGCCCCTGATGCATGAAATGATCTCAGATTATGAGTGTTCCAAGACCAACTTGGATGCTAAAGCTGAGATCGAAAAGAAATTGGCAGCTTGCCCTATTAAAATATCTGCTCCTGTTTCTAACCAGACTAACCTTTTTACTTCTTGTGCAGATAAAGGTAAACATGAAGCAGGGGTCATAAATTGCACGGAGTCCACTAAAAGTTCTTTAAAGTCCGAAGTTGATTTTTCTGTTAAAAATTCTGTTTTTGAGAAAACTGAAACTCTTGTCATGTCTGAGTCAAACACCTATAAGTCTTCTGAGTCTAATGGTTGTGCTAAATTTTCTGATTGTGGTATGTTTAATGTTGGTAAATGTGATGTGAAACCTGTGAAACCCCTTAGAACCGTTAGAATTTTAAGAAGGGGTAAGGAATCACAAAATGATGGTTCCAAACCCACAGGTGATGTGAAGAAATCTGAGGATAGTCTGAACTGTCCCATTCAAAATGTGCAGAAAGTACGGGACGCAAAACCACAGGATTTTGTCCCGTACCCAGAGGTCAATTCTGCATATGACCAATTCAAACCGATACAACGGGAGTATGTTCTGACCACTAAGCCTCATGGTAAAGCCCTCTGGATCCATAAAAATGCTTCAAAGCCAACTTGGATATCCACTGGGCGGAACCAACCACAGGCTCCCGTGTATCCAAAGAAACAGTCCTGCCATGTGTGTGGCCAACCAGGACACATGGCAAGAAACTGTCTGCACCGACCTTATGAGCCCTACTACCCAAAGAAGGTCCAACAAAAGACTGTCCCTTTGGGCCAAACACATGTTGGCCCAACTCCCAAATTTGGACCTTCAAACCAAAAGGTGCAGAAGTTCACATTCCCACCATCACAAGCTGGAATTCATTCTAGACCAAAGGCAAGGTCTGCATCGTCAAACCAAAAGATGCAGCCAGGCCCAACACAGGTTCACAAACAGAGGTCAAAGCCTAAGTCACCTAATCAGACACCACAAACGGTGAAAAATAAGGTGAATAACAATGCTGTGAAATCTTCAAAGATGTTCACAAAACCTGCCAGGGCTTCTAAACCTACAAAACCTATTTTTCACCTTAAGCAGGACAATTTTCAAAAATCACTTGTTCCACCTCAACCTGTTGTTAGAAGGTCTTCTGAAACACCACTTTTCTCAATACCTCATTCAGTCAAAAAGAGAAAAGATGAAATGTGGAATGTCCCGAAGGTTGTTAATTTGTCTTTCAAGCCTCAGGGAGTGTATAAAAAACACTCAATGTCGTTTCAAGAAGTCAAAGGATCAAAATTAACCAACAATAATCAAAAGGGGGTTGGAAAAGAAAATCACCACAGTGATGTCAACATTAAAGACATTCACAGACCAGTCTCACCCAGACCAGTTAAGGCCTGGGTACCAAAAACTAACTGATCTTCTCTGAATGCAGGAACAGCCAAGGAGGCCTGTCAGCAACCTATGGTATGTTGACAGTGGTTGTTCTAGGCATATGACGGGCGACATATCACTTCTACATGACTTGGAGAAATTTGATGGAGGCTATGTGTCGTTCGCCGGAGGAGTTGGTGGTTATATCAGTCAGAAAGGAACGGTTCACAATGGTTGTCTCAGCTTCCACGATGTCAATTACGTCGAGCAATTGAAGCATAGTCTATTGAGTGTTTCACAGATAGGTGTTTGCTGACTGACACGTGTAAGGTGGAAGTGAAAAGCAGTGATTCATGGTCGATGTGCTTGGTAGGCTCTGCTGACAATCAATCAAAAGGTATGGTTTATCACAACACTTGAAGATAACGTATGATGCTTGAAAGGGAACACACACTTAGGTTAGTACAATCTCTATTTGACTGCGTATCAGGAATCCTGAGACACACGCCCGATTCTGAGTTTTGACGTCATGCTCAAAAATCCCATTCCCTCTGCTTTGCGTAAGCAATGACCTGGGAATGTTGTACGTGAGTCAGGACTCCTCTGTTCTGCGAAAGCGGAGACCTGGAACCACCCTGATCCACGTCCGTTTTAAGATCACATTGTATATATGACAAACCAAAAGATGCCAAGTGCACAATCAAAAGAGACCCTCAAGCGTCCAAAACCCTCAGCCTTTGTCACTGATGAGAACGTTGTTAAAAATGTTTCAAAAATTCAGTTGACGTTGTATATTATCCAACAAAACCTCCGTGATCTATTCTTTTCTTTTCTCAACCCCTCTGGAGCATGATGTTGGGCTTACGAAAAGGTGTCGTGATAAATGTTGTACGGAAACCAGGTGAGCTTGATAGAATGTACAAACTATACCTAGGACTTATGTGTGTGAACTGGATAGATTTTCATAATTAATAAACCTTAAAAGATAAATAATGTGATGAAACTGCTTGAGTAAGCGAAAGCAGCATGAGTTTAAAGATTGGACCAAAATACCGGCAATCGTCTGAACACGCGAAGTAACCGAAGCTGAAAAGGGTTCCTCAGTCACAGACAATTTGGTATGATCCCTATCAACGCCTTTTCATTCAAAATCCAGGTTGTTAAGTTTTTTTTTTTTGTGATTATGTTTTTTATTTTTATTTTTTTTTGTTTTTGCATCTCAACTTCTAATTTTGTGTGGTTTGTTTTAAATGTTTAGTAAAACTTGCCAGATATTAAATCTCTCGGGCTTGAGTTCAGGGGAAGTCTTTTAAATAATCATGGGTAATTTTTGAAGAATTGGTTGATAATTGGTTAACCTTTTTATAAGTTTTTGTATGTGAAAAATGTGTTTGTGAAAGGTCTGGGTAAAATGTGAAACCTTAACAAAGTTGAGGGGGCAAAGTGGAATTTTTAATATTTTGAACAAAAGAGAAGAGGAGGGTCGGAGACCCCTCACTCTCCGTCTTCTTCTTTCCCGTCCCCAAACCCTAGATCACAACCACCTCCACCATTCACCACTACCACCTATTGCCGCTACCACCGATAACCACCACCACCGTCGCCATCACACTGCGACTCAACCACCACCATCTACTTCATCATCCGACCTCCACAGTTCCCCCATTCCGTCACAGCCCCGCCGCCTCTACCTTTTCCGATTCACCGCCGACTGCCACCGTAGCCACCATCCGACACCCTCTTTCTAGCCGGAATCCACATCTGAGCACTCCCCTGTGTTTAGATTCGTGTCATGGCGCCTCGATTGAAGCGTGCAGCCCGCCCTCCTGTTGATCGGCTTGAGTAAGTTCTTGTTTTTGTGAAATCTGTGGTCGGGAATGAGATAGATGATGGTTTGGGAGATGTATTTAAGTGAAATCGGGTTTAAAACATGCGTTTGTGAGCTTTTCGATTGAGTTGCAGGTTGGAATGAAGAAGAAAGAGGTTTTTCGATCGATACAGGGACTTTTCGATCAGCCCCTCGTGCTTTTCGATCGTCCCTGATGCTTCTCGATCACTGGTCACCAATGACCAGAGGCTTTTCGATCAATGGCTTAAGCTTTTCGATCGAATGACACATTTTTCGACCAGTGATCACGGGTATTAGGACTTCTCGATCATAGGCCTATGCTTCTCGATCAAAGCTAAGGCTTTCCGATCGAGACATGGGGCTTATCGATCAGCCTAAGGCTTTTCGATCAGGCCATCAGGCTTCTCGATCAGGCTTAGAGCTTTTCGATCAGGATCCTCTGATGCTTGATGTTATGGGTCAGGTTCCAGGCGCCCTGCTGAAAAGCTCGATCATACAGGAATCCGGGAATCCCAAGGATTCTCGACAGGTTATGTTACTTGTTATTTATTTGAATATCTTTACTCGCTAATAGCCACGTGATTAATTTCAATCGCAGGTAAACAAGGTCTAACCTCCCTAAAGAACCGGTCAATTAGGGCTGACATGGCACGAACGAACGTGGACGAGGTGGTGGATTTCCTCAAACGGCTCGTGAACATGGTCAAGAGGATCCCTGATTTTTCGGATAGTTAGTTTATTCTGTTTGTAACTATAAATAAGACGGGATCGAATTAGGAAAACACACAACACACAGCACTCTGAATACTGTAACACTTAGCACTCGATCATCGTCTTCATTATTGTAATCGGATTCTTGAGTTATAAAAGCTTTAGGTAGCAGGCGCTTTGAGCCGGCTCCCGAGGTTTTTACTGGGATTCTCAGAGGCAACTCTCAGGATTCCGGGTTTCCCTCGTATATCATCGTGTCACTTGCACTACTTTTACTTTGCTTTTGAACCAGATTTCTTAGCACCTCACCCCACATTCTAAGTTTGGAATACGAGATTGCCTCGTGCAATTTTTGACCAAAACAGTTTGGCGCCCACCGTGGGGCGAAACGGTGCAAAACTTCATTTACTCTATCATATTCTACATTTCCAATCGCTACAATGTCTTCCCAGATGAAGACTTCATCGGTATCCGTAGGATCTTCGGGCATAAGCAAGATTAACGCGACGTCCTCCTCTGAAAATCAACCGAGGAACACTGGAGTGTTCATACCAACAGTCACCACATCACTTCCTCCCATCCCAAGGAGAGATGCGACGAAACAGAAAGGACCACAAATTCCGGTTTTCTCGGGATCTCAGGGTGAGCGTATTGATCCTGTTATTACTAACCATGATATTTTTGCTTTGATTCAACAGATGAAATCTCAAGCGGAGCAGCAGGAAAGAACCACTAAACAGGTGATGAAGGAGCTTGAAGAGCTTAAGAAATCTAGAAGCTCAGTCGATGAAGAAAGCCCTTTATATCCCAGGAATCTTGACTTTGGTACGACGGGATCCCTGGCCAAAGATCGTCTCAAGTCAAGGACATCAGCTGCTGCTAATAAAGGTTCCTCGGCAACTTTCACAACGTGTCCTCCAATCGTCAGTCATCAGAAGCAGACATCCGAGATCCCGGAAGGCTATTATCAGGATTCCTCGAAGTCGCGTGATTATGATTTCTGGGAATCCCAACCAATGGGGTACCAGGAGTATTCTGCTTCTCAGCCCCGCCTTAAGGCTAAGGAACCCAAAGGATACCGCTATACTGATCCGTTCATCATCTCAGACGCCGGTCCTGCAAGACCTTCAGAAGTTCACCAAGGAGATTTCATTCCTATGCAGGATCCTGAAACAACCGAGTTTCCAGTATTCAGAAACTCACGACAAGAGCAAAGTCCCAGAACCAGGGACACATATGCAGGGAGAATTCCTAACCCTAGTTATAATGTGCCTAACACAACTGTTATGCAGGATACAGGAATTCCACCTCAATTTGTCAGGGAACTTCAGAAAATCAAGGAGATGATAGCTAGCGTCCCGGGAATCATCAAGCCTATTCCTGAAGTCCCTCTAGAGAGTCACAGGATATCAAGATTTACGCGGCCCATATGTGACGTGGAGATTCCGAAGCGTTTCCAGACCCCTAGCATGAAATTATACGATGGGACGACGGATCCCGAAGAGCATGTGGCTCACTACAGGGAGAGGATGGAAATCAACCCAATCCCCGCTAATATCAAGGAAGCCTGCCTTTGCAAAGGCTTTGGTTCAACTTTGACAGGACCAGCCATGAAATGGCTACTGAGTATTCCTCCCAATACCATAACCTCGTTTTCTCATTTAGTTAATTTATTTAATAATCAGTTTTCTTGCAGCAGATCTTTTGAGAAGCTCACAGGTGATCTTTACCGAGTGGTCCAGAAACCATCGGAGCCCCTCAGGGATTATATATCCAGATTTGGCCGGGAATCCCTTGAGATTCCAAATTTGGACATGGCGGCTGCCGTGGAAGCATTCAAAATGGGACTCTCTAAGGATTCCCGATTTTATGACGATTTGGTTATGACCCCATGCAGGAACCTCGATGAAGTAAGAAATCGGGCTCTGAGGTTCATTCGCCTAGAGGATGACAAGATAATTCATCAAAGGGAAGAAGCTGCGAAGAATGATCGGAATTCCAGGAAGTCTGAATCTTCCGGGAAATATTATAACTCCAAACCATACTCTCGAGGAGATAATCAAAGGATCAATGCCGTAGATGAAGAAGAAGACAATGAAGAATATCCTAAAATTTCTGAATATTGTTTCTCTTGTGATATTGCTGGTCTAATGTGTGCTATGCAGGACTTAGGAGAAAAGGCTAGATGGCCCAAGAAAGGTGACAAACAGGGATCCTGGAAGGATAAATCTAAGTGGTGTGCCTTCCATGAGGATTTCGGGCATCTCACTGATGAATGCATTGCACTCAGGAAAGAGATTGGATATTTGTTGAGCAAGGGGCATCTCAAAGAACTTCTCGGCAGGAAGAAAATCCGAACTCAAGAACCCGAGAAGTCCCAACAGCGAGCAGCTTCTCCACCTCCGGATGCTCCAATTATTCATTTCATATCAGGAGGCTCGGACATATGTGGAACCTCTTACTCGTCTGCAAGGAAGCATGTTAAGCAGTCGAAGACTGAAAAGAATGAGGGGCCTACAAAGACTTCACGGCTAACTGGGGAAAAACTTATCTCATTTGATGAATCCGACAGAAGCGACATCCAGGATCCCCATCATGATAGTTTGGTTATTACTCTGCATATTGCTAACTGTGTTGTACGCAGGATTCTGGTGGATAACGGAAGCTCAGTAAATATCATTCATTTGGAAGCATTGAAAAAGATGAACGTACCAGAAGGCGACATAATTCCAAGATCTTCAGTCCTTGTTGGATTCAGTGGAGAAACCAAGAATACGATTGGGGATATTCGGCTTCCTGTTTACATCGAGGGGGTAAACTGTGTTAAAAAATTTTGTGTTATTGATTCACTTTCTTGTTGCAATGTTATTTTAGGTAGGCCTTGGATTCATGAAATGAAAGCCGTACCATCAACCTACCACCAGTGCATCAAATTCCCGACGTCCTGGGGAGTTGTTCGGATAGAGAGCGACCAACAGGAAGCCAAGAACTGTTACCTCACTTCAATGAGAAAAGCAACCAAGCTTAATTCAGCATAGCAATCAAAGAAACTAGCACTTCAACTTCAGGAAGAAAAAGAATTAGACGTGAAGGAAGTTCAGCTTGATCCTGAGAATCCTGAAGTGAAGGTGCTAGTAGGAACTGGTATTCCCAGGGAAACTGAGCAAGAATTGATCCAGCTTCTCGCGAATAGGAAAACAACCTTTGCATGGAAGCACGAAGATATGACAGGTATCCCTACTAATGTTATAACTCACAAACTTGGTTTAGATCCTACTTTCAGGCCAGTTCAGCAGAAAAGAAGAAAGTTTGCTCCGAAAACTAATATTATCATACAAGAGGAGGTTGACAAGCTTCTCAAGACAAAAATGATTAGGGAAGTCAAGTATCCTAAATGGCTAGCAAACGTGGTCGTAGTACAAAAGAAAAATGGGAAATGGAGAGTTTGTGTGGATTACACTGATCTAAACAAGGCTTGTCTTAAGGATCCCTCCCCATTACCACACATCGATGCTATGGTGGATGCTACTGCAGGACACGAGATTCTCACCTTTATGGACGCCTCATCGGGATTCCAACAAATTCGGATGGAATCCTGTAATCAGGAGCACACCGCCTTCATGACCCCAAAAGGTATTTATTGTTATACTGCAATGCCTTTTGGACTTCGAAATGCAGGTGCCACCTATCAGAGACTTGTAAACATGATGTTCAAAGACCAACTGGGAGACACTATGGAGTCTATGTCGATGCCACGGCAGTGAAATCCAGAGACTTGTAAGATCACCCTAGATCTTCAAACGGCATTCGATATTCTGGATCATTACAACATGAAGCTGAATCCTTCTAAGTGTCACTTTGGGGTTAGAGCAGGAAAGTTCCTGGGTTATATGGTAACTGAAAGAGGAATTGAAGCCAGTCCTGAGCAAATTAAAGCCATTCTAAATCTGAAATCTCCTACAACAATTAAGGATGTCCAGAAATTGACCGGAAGAATAGCAGCTTTGAACAGATTTATATCAAGATCCTCAGAAAAAAGCAAAGATTTTTATGAGATTCTGAGAAAGAATAAAAGGTTCGAGTGGAATGAAAAGCACGAGGAAGCTCTCAAGTCACTAAAGGAATATCTCTCATCGGCTCCTCTATTGATGAAGCCAATAGACGGGGAGCCTCTAACCCTGTACTTAGCAGTCTCGGGAAGCTCAGTCAGTGCAGTCCTTGTCAAGGATCATGAAGGTCAGCAACATCCTGTGTACTATGTAAGTAAAACGCTTCTTGATGCAGTATCCAGGTATTCCTATCTTGAGAAACTTATTTTAGCTTTAATCATGGCTTCCACTAAGTTAAGACATTATTTTGAAACTCATACTATTATTGTAAGGACTAACTATCCTATTAAGGCAGTGCTCCGGAAGCCTGAGATGTCTGGCAGGTTAGCAAAGTGGGCAGTCAAGCTTAGTTCCTATGACATACAGTACGAGCCTAGAACGGCTATCAAGTCGCAGGCCCTAGCTGATTTTGTTGCAGACTTCAGCAGTGACGTCCTCCCGGAAGCTGACGAGGAAGTCAGGAAACTTGAGAGGCTTGATGAACTTGAAGAGCCTTGGATCTTATACACTGATGGAGCTTCCAATGTCAGGGGCACGGGCCTCGGAATCCTACTAAAATCACCTCAAGGGGACGTCTTACCCTCATCTATTTCTTGTGAATTTCAGGCTACTAACAATGAAGCCGAGTATGAGGCGCTTATTGCAGGTTTACAGATTGCTAGGGGCATGGGAATCAGGTGTATTCAAGTCTATGTTGATTCCTTATTACTTGCTAACCATTTTAATGGTTCTTATGCAGCCAAAGGAGAGAAACTTTCGAAATATCTTGATGTTGTAAAAAATTTGTCTTTAAAATTTGAAATTTTTAATATAGTTCAGGTTCCAAGGGAAGAGAACTCGGAAGCCGATGCCTTGGCCAACTTGGCTTCATCTCTCAGGATTCCAGAGGATGTCAAGATCCCGATCACTCATATTCTAACTCCCGCTATTTCAGATCAGGAATCCAATAAAGTGGACTGCGAGGATCCTATGGACGTCCAGGATCCTGAAAAGACTTTGGAATCCTGGACTTCCCCTATCATAAAGTATATTCAAAGTGGGGAAATTCCTAAAGATGAGAATCCCAGAGCATTTCGCACGAAGGTAACTCCCTACATTATTTTAAATAACACCCTATATAGAAAGTCTCTTGCAGGTCCCTACTTAAGGTGTCTTGAGAAACCAGAGGCGCTCCAAGTGCTTCAAGATATCCATGCGGGAGATTGTGGAAATCATACCGGTGGAAGAGCATTGTTTTCCAAGATCCTCAGAACCGGTTACTTCTGGCCAACAATGAAGAAGGATGCTATGGACTTCTCACAAAAATGCGATGCATGCCAAAGACATAGCAATATCCTCCATCAACCAGCTGAACCATTGCATCCCATCGTCTCACCTTGGCCGTTTATGAAGTGGGGAATGGATATAGTTGGGAAGCTGCCCAAGGCACCCGGAGGAAAAGTCTTTATGCTTGCGATGACCGACTACTTTTCCAAATGGATAGAAGCAGAAGCCTACGTTCAAGTCAGGGAAAAGGAGGTTATCTCGTTTATCAAAAGGAATATCCTAACGAGATTTGGGATCCCAGCAGAAATTATATGTGATAATGGCTCCCAGTTTATTGGCAAGAGGACTACGAGCTTCTGTGAGAGTTGGGGGATTAAGATGATCACTTCCACACCGGTACATCCTCAAGCCAACGGTCAAGCGGAATCCAGCAACAAAATCATCATCAATAACTTGAAAAAGAAATTGGGTTCCAAGAAAGGAAGATGGGCTGAAGAACTTCCGTTTGTTCTTTGGGCAGATAGGACAACTTCTAAGAATGCAACTCGCCAAACGCCTTTTTCCTTGGTATTTGGGGCAGAAGCCGTCATCCCTACTGAAATGGTGATTCCTACAGCAAGAGTTACGCTTCAGGATTCCCAGAATAATTCTGAGAATCTACTTCAGGATCTTGAAACAGTAGAAAAACTCAGGGATTTTGCCAAAGTCAGAATGGCGTCATATCAGCAAAGGATAGCAAGGTCATATAATAAGAATATCAGGCTCAGGCGATTTCAGGTTGGAGACTTGGTATTGAGGAAAGCATTTCAGAATACGACTAATCCGGCTGATGGGAAGTTGGCACCCAAATGGGAAGGACCCTATCTAGTGGAATCCGAAGAAGGAAAAGGGGCATATAGATTGATGAACTTGGAAGGAGACTTATTACCGAGAGCTTGGAATGCCATCCATCTGAAAGCCTATTTTATGTAGGAATCCTAACAGGATTCTCACCCTGTCGGCAATCCAGGTAAGTATACTAATCCGATTTCAATTCATTTTATCAATTTCTTTCTAACCATTACTAACTTAAGCATCGGAGTGGTGTCAGCGAGGCTGACACCCACCCTTCACCAAGCATTTGAGTGTTTTGCAGAAGGTTGGAAATCCTACAACAGTTTCTTGGGTTAATCCCCAGTCAGAGGTTGGCCACCTCTTCTCTGTCTAAGATGTCCAGCACATCTTCTAAGGTTTAAAGGTATTCACCTTTCTCAAGTTCGGGTAAACGCCTATGACGCACGACCCTCGCCTGGAGCGCAAGTAATCACTCAGGGTGATCAAGGTGGCCGGACCAGTCCATTCTTAGGGGTGGCTGATAATCTTGTCACTGGAGGCCTCCGAGTGGATTCCTAAGGTTTTTAACACTTACGTGTTAACAATTGGTTTGGCATTTTCATGTCACTAAGTGGGTTTAACCCCAGTTTCCTAACTATTGGTTTGACATTTTCATGTCACTAAGCGGGTTTAACCCCAGTTTCTTTGGGCTAGTCCCCAGTTTATTCGGGAGTAACCCCAGTTTCTTTGGGCTAGTCCCCGGTTTATTCGGGAGTAACCCCAGTTTCTTTGGGCTAGTCCCCAGTTTATTCGGGAGTAACCCCAGTTTCTTTGGGCTCGTCCCTAGTATTTAACTTGGAATCTAAAACCTACTAGATCTCAGTCGGGAGAAGGTTTAGAACATAAGTAATCTTAACTTATTATTTGAATTCCTATTTAACAGGTTTGAGAACCCTGAAGAATTGGGAATCCTGATCAGGAAGATAAGAAAGTGGAGAGACTTTATTTTTCAATATACTTTACGATTTGGGTCCTACAAAATCTAAACATGTGACATTCTTTTATAAGAGAAAGGTTTGTTTTGGATCCATTAAGGTGGTGGATTCAAGAAAGATTCTTTTTATATTTTTATGTTCTATTTGTGGAGCCCAAACATATACTTTATTTAAGTCAACGCAAGAACTATTTTTATAAACTTAAATGAAATGACAAGTGTTGGTTAAACCTACCATACCATTCATAATTATTAACAAAATAGGAAAAGCATCCCAGGTTTCGTCCTGAAAACCTCAGGATCCCTCCACCTGGGAGGCTTGATTGTCTGGGTTCTGAGATCCCGGGTTTCGTCTTGAAAAGTTCAAGATCCCTCCACCCGGAATCCCATCATTGTTAGTTGTCGTTTAGTGTGCAGGAAACATAAAGAAACATTGTTTGAAACATCAAAACATCATCAAAAAAGTGGAAATAACCGGCGGCACCTTAAGGTTCTTCATCGTTGGAGGTCTTGGAGAATCCCTCCACCTCTTTCCCCTTGTTCTCGCCAGGATGACCGGTCATCTCCACTGTCAACTTCTTCTCTCCTCCCTCCTGCTTCAGAAGCTCATCGAGGCTGCTCCCTCCAGCTGCTGTCTTCTCAAGTTGAGCGCTTGGACTCTCTCCTTCCTGTTCAGAAGGATGGGTCTTCTCTTGTTTGGCAGCCTCAGCAGCTTCAGCTTCTTTCTTCAGCTTCTCCAACTTTGCCTTCCAAGCTTCAACTTTCCAGATCCCAACAGAGAAGTCTGCTTCGGACGCCTGCTCAGCCATCTTGATTTTACTCTGGCAAACAGCAATGGCGGCCGACCTTCTTCCCTTCTCAACCTCTTGTTCCAGAGCAGCATCAAATCCCTCTTGCACCATCTCCAGCTTCCTCTCAAAATATTTGTTTTTCGATTCAGCAATGTCCCCCTGGATCTTGATGGTTTCATGAGCATTCTTGACTTCCTCCTTCAACTCCAGCACTTTGGCTTCAGCATCAGCATGAATTATGGCAAGGCGCTCAAAACCCTGCAAGATTAGGGATCTTGGTTAGAATCCTGCTGGGATATCGAAAAGTTAGTCAGGAAACCTGGAAATTGAAACTTACATGCTTCTGAAGACCGGTGAGCATGTTACTGGTTTCGGTGGTGTTCAAGCCTTCAAAGCAATCAGGAAGGCTGATGGAGGCGGGATCTGAGCCCTTCCTTTTCTTGGTGGTGGTGGCTTTACCTTTGGGCTGCGGGGGCTTGGAAGAGGTCGCTTTGGAGATGGGTTCAACCTTGGGTTGGATCACCTTGGGAGCCTCAGCGGTTTCTTCATCATCCAGATAGTCGGAAAGGTCTTCGAGATCAAAACTCATCTTAGTTTTGGGAGCTGAGAAGTTGAAAATACAAAACAGATAAGTTTAAAATTCTCAATTTATTATAAATTCATGATACGAAATCTATCAATACTTACTTGACATTTTTTCAGAATTACTTGGCTCACTGAAAGAGGTCTCAATCGCGAAGATTCTCTCAGCCACAGGGATCTGATAAAAATCCACAAGCTTCTTATCTGAGAGAGGAGTGGGTTTAATAAGCTTCTCAAACACAGGGGCTGCAAATAAAGGAAATCAAAGGTAAGTTAACACAGCTCAAAAGTATTGACAGGAACAAAGGAATATAAGCTTCCTACCCTTCTTCACCCATTGTACCGGCAACTTGGTACCCCCAACGATGGAATCCCTACGGACGAAGAAGAATTTCTGCCTCCAATCGTGATCATTGTGGGTGGCCCTAGGAATCAAGTGGGAGTCTGAGGATCTGGCTTGAAGAACGAACCGGCTGTTTCCATGGGTTCTAAGGTTGTAGGCAGCGCAAATTTCTGGAATCCCTATCGACAGGTTTCTAGAACGATTCAGGCTGTCAATGGAGCAAAGGATCTTCCAAACCATGGGCATGGTTTGGGCATATGACAGCCCGGTGACCTTAAAGAAATCGTTCACTAGTGCAGGGAAGGGAAAAGACATCCCAAGTTGGAAGGGATAAAGAAGAAAACAAACCCAGGTTGCAGAAACCCAATCGGCTTTCAGCCTTGGGTTGAATGGAAAGAAGACGGCATCAGACGGAAACAAGCCGGATTCCTTTAGCTCTTTCATGTCGATATCGGTGAAACGGCAGGACTCCTCCGACTTCACAGGGATGAAACCCTGATCGACAAAGTCTCCGACAGTGGTGGCGACGGTAGCAACGGAGGAGGAACGTGTTTTCTTAACCATGGCGAAAATTAAACGAGAGAAAATTGGAATGTCCGGGAAAAAGAATACTGACCTGAATGCCGGGAGAGAGCTTTTCTCTAGGGTTTTCGGAAAGACGATGAGAAAAATGGAAAACAAATGGAGTATTTAAGGCTATAACGAGCTACGGAAATCTCGCATAGGGAAGGGTGTAAGCCGTCAAATCAAAAAAGGCATCTTAAATCTCGGCCGTCCACGTAGACATGCAGATTAGCTTAAAACGATTTGAATTTCCCAGCTGTTATCCATTATCAAACACCCGCGAAATTCAGGGGCAATTGTTATGGGTCAGGTTCCAGGCGCCCTGCTGAAAAGCTCGATCATACAGGAATCCGGGAATCCCAAGGATTCTCGACAGGTTATGTTACTTGTTATTTATTTGAATATCTTTACTCGCTAATAGCCACGTGATTAATTTCAATCGCAGGTAAACAAGGTCTAACCTCCCTAAAGAACCGGTCAATTAGGGCTGACATGGCACGAACGAACGTGGACGAGGTGGTGATTTCCTCAAACGGCTCGTGAACATGGTCAAGAGGATCCCTGATTTTTCGGATAGTTAGTTTATTCTGTTTGTAACTATAAATAAGACGGGATCGAATTAGGAAAACACACAACACACAGCACTCTGAATACTGTAACACTTATCACTCGATCATCGTCTTCATTATTGTAATCGGATTCTTGATTTATAAAAGCTTTAGGTAGCAGGCGCTTTGAGCCGGCTCCCGAGGTTTTTACTGGGATTCTCAGAGGCAACTCTCAGGATTCCGGGTTTCCCTCGTATATCATCGTGTCACTTGCACTACTTTTACTTTGCTTTTGAACCAGATTTCTTAGCACCTCACCCCACATTCTAAGTTTGGAATACGAGATTGCCTCGTGCAATTTTTTACCAAAACACTTGATACTTTTCGATCGGACGGATGCTTTTCGATCGAAAACCCTGTTTTTCGATCGGAAAGGTACCCTGATGATATTTTTCAATGGTTTTCATTCAATTTTAAGCCGTTATGCTGTCCGTTTTTCAAGAAATCCCTGATCTAATGAATGTTTTGTGTGTTTTGGCTGTTCATCTGTGTTTGTGAGCGCAGGGATTTGGAGTTTGTAAAGGATCATAATCAGGTGGCTTATCTGCTGGACCCGCCTGCTGAATACAAAAGAAAAGTACCTATCAATGATAGCAGGGCTGAAGAAGTGTTGTCTACACTATGCATTAACAGCAAGTCCAGTTATATGCAAACGGATGCAGCAAGAGTTTTGGAAGACAGCAAATGTATCTGAAGACGGGAAGCAGATAATTGCCAGGATTCAAGCTTCTGATGTGATTTTAACAGAAGAGAATTTCAGACAGGCTCTCAGACTTAAAGATGTTGCTGCTGATCCCATTGCTCTTGATAAAGAAATGGTGTCCAAGTGTCTGAAGGAAATGGGATACCTCACTTTATCTCCTCCCACGATGAAAGCTCTCATTCCGCCGTACTGGAGAATGCTGGCTCATTATTTACAGAAATGTGTCATTGCCAAGAAGAGCTCTACGGATCAGCTGAACCAAGTGCAGACCCATGCAATGGTGTCACTAATCAGAGGTGTTCGGTTCAACAGGTCTAGGATGATATTTGAAGATGTGAAATCTGTGGTATCCAGAGATAAGAAGTTTGCAGCAGTTCCAAGGTTCATCCAGCTAGTTTTGGACTCAAGATATCCAGCTCTGAGAAAGTCAAATGATACACATGATACTAAACCGATGGGTATTGAGGTGTTTCCTATGATCAATCCGAAGAAGAAGTTGTCGGATAAGATGTCGTTTGGAGACAAGTTTGGAGAGTTTGCAGAGATTGTGAGAGAAGAGGTGCCTGTTAACAGAAATGCAACTGTGGAAGAAGAACATAATATGCCTCCTCCTCAACAGAAAGTGGTTGATCTTCCTGATGATTCTGACTGGGAAGAATTTGATTTGAATGATGTGCGGATTGGAGCACTTAATTTTGAAGGAGACGAGTCAATAAACTATGATACATATCTGGATGATTTTGATCTTGAGGAAGTTGAGACTGAGACAACGGAGACTCCATTGATCAGGAAACGGAAAGCCACAGAGGATCCTCCCCTCGGTGCTTCTGTTACAGATGATTTGACTGATGTGACTGAGACTGTGTCAGCTGCTACACCACACCACACAGAAGGCCCTAGTGACCCAAGGAGAAGAAGACTTGATTCTTATGTGCCACCAGTCACAAGTTCAAGTGCTGGTCCGTCTTCTTCTCAGCCCATAGCCCAAGACAAGGGAAAAGCTGTAGAAACCCCTGAGTTCAGATTGGAGAGGGAACTCAGAGCTGAGATAGCAGAGTTGAAAGCCCAAAATGAAACTCAAAGTGAGATTATTGTTGATCTGATTGATATTCAGAAGGTTCACAATACTGAATTGGAGAATCAAAAGAAGGTGAACAGAGAATTCTCAAGGCAGTTTAGAGAACTTCACAAGCTGATCAGGTAGCTGAATTCAGAAAGATCAAGGCAAGGAGATAGAGTTGAAAGAGGATCAGGTGTAGGTGATTCTTCACAATCACCAGTATTTGACTTTGAAGCTGATATTCCTGATGAAACTCAACCGAGTTTACCTGATGCCTCGAGTGAAGATAAAGATACCAGGGATAGAGATTATATGACAGTTCCCGCTTCTGACTTTGATGGAGGTTGGGAGTCACAAACATTTGCCTATCCACCTGAGAGGTATCTAATTCAGCTGGGAGAACACTATCATGATAAACAAGGCATTACTGCACCAGTGAAGACATGGATGCTTGATGGTGAAAAGAACATGTTCGTAGTAAGAAGAAGGGGTCAGTATCCATTAGAGTATTACAAAAGTTGGACTCAATTCTACTCCTGGACGAACGTGGATTTAACTATGTTATATCAGGCTCCATTCTCCAACCCGTCAAACAATGATCAAGCCACGTATTTCTATAAGAAATTGGAGAAAGCTGTGAGGAGCAAGTTCAGGAAGTTTGAGGATTTTCCTCACAAGAAGTCATATGTGATGAAATACAGAAAGGTTTTCAAATGGGATGGAAAGAAATGTATCCCAGGGAAGGAAGGTGAGAAGCTCAAGAAGTTTACAAATGTCTTGTATCCACCTACAGACAAGACAAAGACGATTCCTCTTCCCATGAGACATCCTGAAGGCTGCCTGCATGACTTTCAGACATGGGCATATAGTGATTATTCTGGTGAAGCAAAGATTCTCTGCAAGTCCCAGACCATTAATGTCATGGAAGTTCATGATCTGATGCGGTTTCACAAGAAAGACATCCTGGTCTTAGCTAAACATCAGATTGAGTGTAACCCTGACACTGAGGAATATGCAAAGTGTTACACTCGGGTAGTAGCTGAGATTGTGGCCAAGGAGCTCTGGTATGATCCAGCGACTGTGAATTTGTCAAAGAAGTTCAGAATGTGAAGACAGTGTAATGCTAAAGCCTAGGGGAAGATTGTAGAGACCTGAAATTTAAGGCTTTTGCATTAGATTGATTTGGGCTTGTTTAGTGTTTTTGGGCTAGCATTTAAATGTAATTGGGCTAACTCGGGTAGGCTATAGTGGGGTTTAGGTCCGATTTTGTTAAGTGTGGGCCTAAGGGTTTTCGAAATTCTAATGAGATTGACTTGTTTACCAAGTCAATCTCCACTATATATAGGATATCATATTGTCTAGTTAGGGTTGCTAGTGGTTTTTGGTGTTGAGAGGTGATTATCGAAATTCTCCCTTGAGAATTTCGATCAAGGTGTAAGCAATCAGTGTTCAATCCAAGTTTGTTCTTCAATCGGTTTGTTTACTTTCTTTATTATCCTTTTCGATTATAATCTTTCACTGTTTTCTTGAATCAACTAGTTAAACCGGATTCCGCACGCTTTCACTAGTCTAGATATCGCGTGAGGGTTAGTTTGATCCTTACATGTGCATAATGATTTGAAACCACCTGTGTCTGGAAAACATGATAAGACATTTGATGGTAAACATATAAAAGTTAAATCAATTTTGAAAACTTCTGATGGGTCAACAAGTCAGCAAGGTGACAAGTGGAAACCAAAAGGTAGTTTAACTGCTGGAACCGATTTTGTCAATGATGACGGTCAACCCAAAGCTTCAAGCTTGGGTTCTTTCCGACCTAATTAATTTGTTTTTGTGTGTAGGGTGCTTCATAACAGCCTATGAACAATTTGTGGGTTGTTGATAGTGGGGCTTCCAGGCACATGACGGGTGATATTTCTCTACTTCGAGATGTTAAACCATTCAACGGAGGAATTGTCACCTTTTCCGGAAACAAAGGCGGTAAAGTAACGGGTATTGGTAAGCTAAGCAATGGTGTTGTTGCCTTCGACCGAGTGGAATATGTACGAGAACTTGAATACAATCTTCTAAGCGTCTCCCAGATATGTGACAAGCAATACACAACAGATTTCACAGGGAGTGAATGTTTGATTCTGAAGCCAGGGTACAAGATTCCTGATGATTGCATTATCATGAGAGCACCTCATTTGTCCAATTTGTATGTTCTAGACATGAATTCAGCAAAGGCTAATGTTGTGGGTCAATGTTTCTTATCAAGAAAGGAAAACAGAAAAGAAAATCTCATCCATTGATAATGTACCATTCCATTGATGTCCCTTTGGAATTGCTTCACATGGACTTATTTGGTCCTGTGAATCACAGAAGTATTTCCGGACATTGGTAATGTCTAGTTATCACTGACGAATTTTCTAGATTTTCATGGGAAGATTTTCTTGTCACAAAGGATGAAACATCAAGAGTCCTTATCAACCTAATCAAGACACTTGAGTCATTCTACAAGTTGAAGGTTTGAAGGATTCAGAATGACAATAGCGTGGAGTTTAAAAACAATGCCATGAGGGTGTTTTGTTTGGAAAAAGTAATAGTACATGAATTCAGTACTCCATACACACCTCAGCAAAATGGCATTACGGAGAGGAAAAATAGAACAATTATTGAGACAGCATGAACAATGTTGGCCGATGCACAACTGCCAGTGAATTTCTTGACAGAAGCTGTTAACACAGCGTGTTATGTGCTGAACCGAGTGCTTACGATAAAACGGCTTGGAAAGAATTGTTACGAGTTACTCAAAAATCATAAGCCAAATCTCAATTAGTTTGAACCATTTGGGTGTCCTTGCACTGTGTTAAAGTCTACAAGTAAATTTGACGACAAGGTATTCGAAGGATTATTTATCGGTTACTCGAATCAGAAGAAATGAGTGTTTAACAAACAGACTGGTGCAGTGGAAGAACATTTGCACGTTGATTTCCAATCTTACACGTTGCCACCCAAAGGTGTTGGACCGGATTATATGTTTGATTACAAGAATATTTTTGAATCATTTGAATCAATTCCTGATACATCTGATGATCATCTTACTCATGTGTATATCAATTTGCAAGATGATGCTCCGGTCATGCATATTGAGACTCCGTCTACTCCAGATGTGCCTGTCACTGATGATTATGTGACTGAAACAACTAAAGACTCCACAATTGCTGATGATATTCTGTCTTCTGATGATGATCGTGAATTTCATGAAGCTGTTTCTGATCAGGTTGAAATTCCTGTCCTACAAGTCGAATCACAAAATGAAGCTACTACAAGTGGTACTGGTGAGGTTGAGGTGGATAATATCCGACCTGTTGTACAATCTGACACCAATTCATCTAATAATGTGGTATTGGAGGAAGATCATGTTCCTGATTTACAAGAAACGATCATTGTTCCTGCTCATCAGACACTCCGGATAAACACCTATCACTCACAAGAAAATCTAAATGGTGATTTAGATGATGGAGTGAGAACTCGGAGACAGGTTGAGAGTAGTTCTCTATTAGCAATCAGGGAATCTGGTATACAGGATGAAGTCTTTCATTCATGCTTCTTATCTCAGATTGAGCCAACAGACATAAAACAAGCTTTACAAGATGGTTCATGGATAGAAGCGATGCAAGAAGAGTTATTACAATTCCAGAAGCTTGGGGTATGGCATGTAGTTGATTTACCCGAAGGAAGCAAAAAGCCATGCGGTACCTGACGGGTATATAAATGTAAAAGGGATGACCGAGGAGTTATTTTACGCAACAAGGCTCGTTTGGTTGTTCAGGGGTTTTCTCAAGAAGAGGGAATAAACTTTCATGAGGTGTACGAACCGGTTACTAGAATTGAAGCGATACGTATTTTCTTGGCATATGCGGCACATCGTGGATTCAAAGTCTTCCAAATGGATGTAAAGAGTGCATTTTTGTACGGAAAAGTCAAAGAGGAAGTCTACGTCAAACAACCTCTGGGATTCTATGATCTCGATTATCCGGAGAATGTTTATAAGCTGGACAAAGCTTTATACGGTCTACATCAAGCTCCTCGAGCTTGGTACGAGACCTTGTCCACTTATCTACTAGAGAACGGGTTTAAGCGTGGGTTGGTGGTTTGTACTCTTTTCTGTAAGAAAACAGGGGGAGAATTGCTTTTGGTACAAATATATGTTGATGATATTGTATTTGGAAGCTCAAACGAACAACTCTCGAAGGACTTTGAGAAGTTAATGCAAACGAGGTTTGAGATGAGTTCTATGGGCGATATGTCATTCTTCTTAGGATTGCAAGTAAATCAGTCCGCGAAGGGTATTTTTTATCCATCAGAACAAAATACGTGCATGATGTGCTAAACTGTTACAAGATTGATGACGTTCGTATACCAAGGACTCCGATTCAGTTGTCACATGGTCTCTGTCCAGATGAAGATGGTGAAGCAATTGATGTAACTCTTTATCGTGCAATGATAGGCTCGTTAATGTATTTAATAGCTAGCAGACCTGACATTATGTTTGCGGTTTATTTGTGTGCAAGGTTGGCATCTCCGAGGATTTCTCATTTAAATGCGGTGAAGCGAATTCTAGCTTATCTGAAGGGTAACACAGATCTCGGGATCTGGTATCCTCATGATGATAAGTTTGACCTTTCAGCCTACTCGGATTCTAACTACGGCAGATGCAAGATTAACTTCAAATCCACAACCGCTGGGTGTCAATTTCTAGGCGATCGGCTTGTGTCTTGGCAGTGTAAGAAGCAAACGCCTGTGGCTACATCCACTGCAGAAGCTGAATACGTTGCGGTTGCAAGCTGTTGTTCTCAGGTTTTGTGGATTTAGCAACAAATGCGGGACTACGGTTTGAAGTTTCTTACTACTCCCGTACATATAGATAATTCTGCTGCCATTTGCATAACTAAAAATCCCGTCTAGCACTAGAAAACGAAGCATATTGATATTAGATATCATTTTATTCGTGATTGCTTCGAGAAAAACCTAATTGATTTGCAAAAGATACATATAGATTTTCAATGAGCGGACCTTTTTACTAAGGCTTTTGATAAAACCCGCTTCATATTCCTTTTGCAACTCAATGGCATACAACAATTATCTGCTAAGTAATTGTGGTTGATCAATTTTGATTTTGGTTTATTTTTCATTTTTTTCTCTCTTTTCTTATTACAAAAATCCAAAAATAGAGTTTTGTATTTTGGGGGAGAAAATCAGAAAATTAAAAAAATTGAAAAATCAAAAATGAGAAATTGATCCGACCTAGCGAGAAGTGATATTACAACAACATATATGTTATCAACCATGAATAGAGTAGGAATAAAGGTTGTAGGTTCTAGGTTGGTTAGTTGAATGCGTTAAGGCACCTCTGATATATGCTAGTATGATATCAACTTAAATTCTAGCTTAATAGTTGTGATGTTACACCATGAAGGATGCTGTGTGATTTTGACAATAAAAATGAAAATAACAAAAACAGAATAAAAGAGGTGTTCTGGTGTATGCATGTTTTCATTTTACAAAGATTTAAACTTGTTTAATTTTTTTTATTTTGTCAAATGATCGGACTTTCTCTGTGTATCAAAAGATCGACCTGATTGTTGTTCGATTGACATTCTGCTTTATTTTCTTTGGTGTTTCGTGCAATCCATTGGACTTTCTCTGTGTGTGTGTGAGCACCGACCTGATTCTTGTTGGGTTATATAATTTCTGCTTTATTTTCTATTTCTTATTTTCCTAAACAATCGGACTTTCTCTGCGTGCTCACAAGGCCGACCTGATTGTTGTTTGTTTAGGGTTCTGCTTTATTTTTGCATGAAACACCATGAACGATAAATCTCTGTGGAAATCAAAATTCTATCAAAAATACAAAAATATAATAAGACATATTGCCAGTATCCCGGATTGTGTGGGTTTTCATACTATCTATGCTTGCTAAATCATACATGTTAAACATATCAGAAAGCTATAAAAATTGATCTGCCTGAACTGAAATAAACTACAAAGTTGTATTCTCTGCCTGCTTGGCTTGCATGCTGATTAATTCTGAAATTGAAATGTGTCTGATGCATTATGTCTGATGCATTATGTCTTATATGATCTCGCGTTTGGATCTTTCTCGTAAAAATTTAACTTATATGAATTCCAAGTTTGTTTGGTTTATTGCTTATTAAAAAAATCCAAAAAGATTTTAGACGTGTTTTAGCATAATCTTGTGAAAAATCAAAAAGATTTTCGGTGTGTTTGAAAATGTTATAAAATTCAAATAGATTTTGTTTCTATCTCATTTTCGATCAACCGATGATGAAAAGTATCAAATTTATGCCGAAAACAACCAAACAGTCTTAAAATCATGAGAAGGCTCATCAATGGATTGATCAAAGATTTATTTCAAATCTGCAATCTTTGTGTTCAAATAGAAAAATTCTTCAAAAATCAGGGTTAAATTTGAAAATTTTGGAAACTTGCGAAACTCCAAGTTCGGATAGATCGAAGTTAAGTTCGAACAACCAAACAGGAGTTCGGACAAGGTTTGGGTTGCTCCGAAAGTCAAGTTCGGAAGGCTTCGGTTGGGCGAACTTAGGTTTGGACGAGCCGAACTGGGCGCCTATAAATGGGTAAAGCAAACGTTTGGATTTACTCACTGTTTCAAAATCGTCCAAACCTTAGCCGAACTCTGCCCAATTTTTCAATTTTTGATTTACATCATTGTGACGCGATTTGTGACCTGATTATGGTAGGTAATGAGATACCGAGTACAATGGTGTGTTTGTTTGTTATTTTTAGTTGCTAATATTGATCAAAACTGTCCAACATAGTGTCGGGGTTTCTGAGTCCGTAGATCTAAAAATTAACCCAGTTAGAGACAATTTTAGGACTTAAAACTTGGTTCTATGGATTCGTTGTCAAAAACCGCGTATAGAGGTAAATTTTGTGTCTTGATTTGGTCTAGATTGAAAGTTAGAGAGATTAAACCTCTTGGTTGCACGTCCAGGCGAACGTGATGTTCATCAGCCGAACTAGAGTTCGAACTCAGCGGAACCTGAGTTCGGACTTAGCCGAACCTGAGTTCGGATATTGACCAATTCAGTTCGGACGTTGACCAAAGTCAACTTTGACTGTTTGACCTAGTCTAGTTCGGACAAGGCTCGGACACCGAATTTCAGTCCGGACTGAGTTCGGATAGCAATATCCAGTTCGGATCCAATTCGCCTAAAATAGATTTTTTAACAAAAAGTCGATCGTTTACGCGAATGATAAATAACTTATGAATTTGGTCAACATTTTTGATAATCACATTGAATTTAATGAATGTTTCATGTTTTGTGTTTTCAGAAATGGCGGTTGATTTTAAAAGTTGATGACAAACACAACGTTTGTGCACATCTGGGCGTTGCGAGAACAAAGATAGCAAAATTTGGAGGATCTGGAATATTTGATTTCTTTAGACGATTAAGAATTCACTATGCCATTACACACGAGTGTGATGTGTATCATGACATATTAATCGAATTCTAGACTACTGCAAGATGCTTAACTGATGGAACAATTCGATTATCTGCAACTGTTCAAAATCGAACTGTTGAATTTACTGAAGCTGATATTCGAAGGGTGTTGAAGTTTACCGATGATACAACAAATGTTCTATTAGAGTTGATCCACCTGATAATGTTGCCTTTTTGAAGAGAATTTTGTATGCTGATGATCCGAGTCGCGAATGGATTTACAAGTCAGAGTTCTCTGTTCCATACAAGTTTCTGGTTCATGTGTTGCTGCAGTGTTTGGGCAACATAATTTCTGGACACGACGAGATTCTTCCAAAGATGTTTTCTCTGATGAATGCCTTGTTTCTCAATCGTCTATACAATATAGCTGGGTTGATCTTTTATTACATGAGAGACAACTTCACCCAGAGGCACAAGAAGGCGTTGTTATATCCAAGATACAAATGATCTTAAATGATCTGTATCCGACCTTGGTGAAGACTGATGCTCAAAAGATGGAACTGAAACACATGACCGAGGCAAGTATTGGTACCTTGGCAACATATCAAAAGAAGAAGCCTGCAGATTATCCAAAGCTGAAGCAGTTAATTGGTCATCTTGGTAATGTTAACTATGTTGCACCAGCTCGGGGTGCACCTCTTCATAGTGAAGGAAGTTCATCTGAAGAATTGATTATGTTTGGGTTGTAAAGAGAAACCGACAGCCACAACAGGAAAAGATTAAGAGACCAAGACGACAGACACAAACACCACCAGTAGTACAGGAACTGGTAGTCTCAGAACTGGTTGTTACTGAATCTACATCACCTATTGTCTCACAACCAACTGTCACTGAACCTATTGTTTAAGTTGCTAAAGTCCAAGCGACTGTCATAGTGACTGAGACACCAACTGTTAATGTCATGATAGATGAAGAAGAATCTGATATGAGTTTACTAATGTGGGAACTAACTCTAAAGATGTTTTTGACATAAATAATCCGTTTGTGTACATCAAGGTCAATTCCAAATATGTGAAAGTGAAGAAAGGTAGCGAAGAACATTTCGCGTACCGAACGAGTCTGAAGAAAAGAAACGATCGATACAAGGATCGTGTGTATGATGATATGTCCAATCTGAATCTGATAAAGATTACAACCCAGAAGCCAATGTTAGTCATGGCAAGGGTAAGCAGCTGATAACTTCTACGTCTTCCTTAACTCCATCAAAGAGGAAGAAGTCGATTGCTGTTGGTGGCCGAGGCAAGAAGCATAAAGGTCAAAAGTTTGTATTGAAACGCCGTTCCGGTGTATCTTCATCTGATAGTCCTGATATGTCTTTACCTGTAGAAGCATAGGAAATATTCCTATGCTATGAGTGTCTCGTGTATTGTATCTATGTGAGCGTGTCTGAGTATGAGTTGTGGTAGAAATGTCTTTAGTGGAGTATCACATGGTCCGGCGGACCATGTGGTCCGGCGTACCAGTTTGGTACGCTGGATGGTTAGTCACTTAGTATAAATAGGTAGTGTTAGAATGAGAGCTTAACTCTTTTGAACACTTCTGTCATTTCTACATTTTCTAGTGTGTGTTTCTAGAGAGAGAAACTAGAGAGAACTTCATTGTATCTTCAAGTGATCAATAAGAATTCTCTTATTTACATCCGTTGTTGCTATGATTGATTGATACACGCAGTAGTAAGATCGTTTCTCGTTTCTACATTACCCAAGATGACTACCACTACAACAACCACAGTTTCTACAGCACATGATGATATTCTTTAAGGGTTGAGTCAGTCAGGGTTTCTGAAAGATTTTCTGAGTTCCACAAGATGTACAACAACTAGCACAGCACCTTTAGCAAGTGCTGGTTCTCAATATGTACAACAGCCAATGGGATCAACACCTACAACTTCTGTATTCTCAACAGCTACAACTTTAACCACATCAACACCAGATGTTAATTTCAATCTTGATCAAGGATCTATGTCTTTTTCTCAAGCTGGGCTACTCAAGAGTGCTTTACTTGATCAACGATCACAGATTGACGACTTAAAAGCTAAGACTGATGAGCAATCGAATGTGATTGAAATGTTAAATCAAAAGGATGAGGCGAAAAGTCAACTAATTGCAGAATTGAGAACAAGAGATGAAGAAATTAGACTACGAATTGAATTTCAAGGGAAGTTGATAATTACATTGCAAAGAGATTATTTGCAACTGAAAAGTGGAGAGTCGGCTAAAGCACAGAAGATCACACGTCTGAAAACAACCACTATGAACCAGAATGCTCTACTAACACAGATGAATGAGCAAATAAAATTCTTGATGGAGAAATTTAAAGCTCAAAGGGAGATAGGTTCTGGTTCTGGGTGCAAAGATGATTTTCTGAAGTATTTGAATGATGAACCTGACATTAACAACCCAGAAGGAAATGTTGGTGGAGGTTCAGGCCCAACTGGAAACAATGGTTCGGGTGCTGGGACTTCTACATCTCATGGGGAGTCTGATTCCAGGAATGCTATGCTGATAACTTCACTTCTGTCGAATCAAGCTGCGAAGAGTATTCATGAGTTCGTTTGTGAACTTAATCCAGAACAACTTCAAGCAGTCTTCGATTTAAACGACGAGGAAATGAAGAAAACTTCTAAAGCTACACCTGAAATATACAACGAGTCATCTGAACCAGAGGCTGAAGAAGATGTTTGGGAAGAGGAGATTGAGGTTGAAGATATAACCGAAGAGGAATATCCAGATCTGTACTCCAATTTCAACAAAGACAATAATCAGACTGGTGATGAGTTTGAGGTATTTCCTAAAGAGAAAGGTGTTGAAGATGAAGAGAAGTTAAAACAAAAAGAAGCTGATAAACCTGATGACCCGATTGCCAAGGAGGCGAAGGAACAAAATCAACATTGGGTGTTTAATGAATACATGAAGACATTTCATGCAAATTACGTTCCTCCTCCAAAACCGATCAAGCAAAGAATGCATGTTAGATTCAAGGGTCAAGCGTCAGGAGAAATTATCAGCTGGATGTATGCTGAAAGTCTGAAGTGCTACGAAATAAAACGTCAACATGGTATCCAATATTTCAAAAATGCAAAAGACTTCAGTACTTTACCAGTCTGGGATGTTCGGGAGCTTACACGAAAACCTTTTGGCAACTATGTTAATGACTGGAGGGGTCTCTACTTCAAGAATCAATTTGTGAAAGAATGTAATGAAGGATTTCAATATCTGAAGCCTCAAAGACCAAAGAGGCGAACATAAGAGAACATGAAGAAAGCTGATAGTACTTATCTTCAAGAAAAAGCCTAAAGTGATGAAGAAGATTCCATTGATGAAAATGGAATTGGATTTCATACAAAATCTGAAGTGGTGGTATTATCATGAGAAGACGGGTGAAGCTGTGATAGTGCTGGAGAATGAAAACAGAGTTGTGAAGGTTTTTGACCCGATGTGGCTGATCAACTTGTCAAAGGCTGATATTGATGAGTTGTATCATAATCAGATCTTGTTTCATTCAGACTACATGGATCAAGCTTTACAGTTTCAGAGGGTGATTCGAATATGTTTTGCATTCGATATATATGCCGGGCATAATCACCAGTAGACATGGGCTGGGATGGAGGATGAAGTTCAAGAGTGATAAAGAACTGTCCCGCATTTGCCAAGGGGGAGTTTTTTGATACATAATGTGGCAACATGCTGGATTGATTAAAGACTTGGAAGAAATCAAGAAAAACAAGGTGTTTTCTCTGAGTCTTGTAACCTCTGATATTGAGTGCAATACAAGATTGAGTTATTTACCTTTGAGTTTGATTACTTTTGTGACACCCGAGAATTTCAAGGTTAACTTCCGTTAGACAAACCCGTTAGTTACGTTATAAGTAGCTAATACATAACTAGGCCGAATACGTCCACGACCTTTGGTTGATCACCGAACCCGTCCATATGTGTTATGTGTTCATCATTGATTGTCTCTATGTGCAATGTGATTTAAATACATGACTTATTATTGTGAATAGCATGATTAATTGTAAATACTTGATTATGTAGCCAGCGAAACTACCAAGCGAAACTACAGATTCGCCCGGTAGCTGGCTAGACTGATCAATGTACCCGAAATCAGAGCCAGTTTCGCCAGCCAGCGAAACTGCCAGCGAAACTAGCCTCTGATATAAATAAACTTAATGAACCCTAGTAGCCTCATTTGCCTCATTTCACAACCAACACACACATACACTTCTCTGGAACCTGGTCAGCCGAGAATACCATCAAGAGACCAAGATCTCAGCCTCTAGACCATCATCTCATCTCATCTATCGATTCTAGAATCAACCGTGAGTCCCAAAAACTATGTTTTATGTGTTTTCTATATGTTTTCTTCTTAAAGCATGCTCAAACCTTCATGATATTGCTTGATCTTCTGTATATATGCTTTAGGATGCTAGATCTGTAATAAAGTTGATAACTTTACGTGTGAAATCCATCCATGTTAGAGATTTGTGCAAAATAGGTCATTTTAGGGTTTTGAACCTATTTTAGAGATTTGATGATCAAAATGCATGTTAAACGTGTTAAAGCTGCTTGATTTATGTTGGTAAATGCCTAGGGATGCTAGATAATGAATTGCATGTATGATCAGAAGCTGTTAGGTTGATTTTTAGGCAAATCCGTATGTTTTTCGCGACCAGCGAAACTGTTGTTCTCTGGGCGAAACTAAGTAGCGAAATTGCATCTCCTTCCAGCGACACTGACCAGCGAAACTATAGTGTCGCCGGGTAACCTGACCAGACCAGCTCGAGCGAAACTATCGAGCGAAATACCTGAACGAAAGTTCAAACCAGTTTCCCTGCGAAACTAGGCTAGCGAAACTGCGTCAGCAGTTTCGGGCGAAACTAGCTTAGCGAAACTGTGTTACCGGGCATTGCCTAGCGAAAGTGCTGCCCGTGCACCTAGCGAAACTGCCTAGCGAAACTATGCTAGCGAAACTAAGACCTGACCTAAAAACCAAACTTGTGAAATTTGCTTAAGTGTTATGCCATGACTTACATGATTATGCCATGATGAAACATGTTTGATATCTGATTTATATAAACCCCTGTTTATGATCAACCATTGGTGTCGTGTGTCGGTATGTCGAGTCATAGTTGCAACGTGCTATGTTATGGGCCATAGTGACGTTAAGTAAAGATTAGACACGAAACTAATACCTAAGACCTAAACGTGTTCATAGGTCTTCGTTAAACAACAATATTCGGATTACTTGAAGTGTAGCAGTGCAACCAAAGGTGAGTGTCACTAACCCGCTTACCGTGAGTCCGATGGGCCACACAGAATAACTTAACGAAAACAATGCTGATAGACTCGAGAGTGCTAGGCACCTCACTGATAAACTTGAGAACACGGGATGCTCGGCACCCACTTGATGAACTGAAGTGTTTTATGGGAACACTTGTGAATTCTGATCAAACTGTTTTTGAAACAAAACTGAAAACATTTTAATATGGCTAGTGTAGGTTAAAGTCTAAACCATATGATATCACATGTTTTCTAAGGATGCCTTATAACTTAAAAGTCCTCAACTTAATTGTGCCATTAATTGTAAAGCGAGGGGATGTTGGGTAGATCTACTGGAGTTTGACAAACTCCGCCCCGTGGCACGGGGAGTGCACGGAGGTACAATATCAGCCTATTTGACCGTGGTCCCGAGAGGACACGGGGGAGGCAGAAACCGCGATGACTTGGTCCGCACCGTACGGGATGGCTCGGCCCCCACAAAATAAGTCAGCTTTGGTACAAACTTCCTTAGAGCATGGAACAACGGATTAGCTACCCGCGATATCGGTTGAGTCCTTTAACTTTACGGAACTAGTACATACCCGATGACGTGGTCACGGACAAAACATTTATAAACTGAGAATTAATTACGAGCATTGCTTTTCACAAATAATTATGTTGTAAGTATACTTGACACGAATTATGATTACGAGACCGGGCCAATGCATGACAAGCCCACTGTGAACTCACCAACCGTTAGGTTGACACTTGCGTGGTTTAAACTTTTGCAGATCGCTAAGGAGTATCCGGAGCGGGTTGGCATGGCACGTGAAGACCTTTATTTTAACTAAACTGTTTGGGAATTTAAAACAAAGTTTATGTAAAGCACGTGGTTAGTGCTAAGACAAATATTATTTCCGCTGCGTATGTAATTTAAGATTTTGATTTATAACTTGTGTTTGAACTAACCCTGATTCGTTTAGTATTTGTAACTATGGTTGTGGATCCTGGTCTAGTCGCGCCCCTTAACGGTATAAACTCCGTTAGTGGTATTTTGGGGGTGTGACAACTTTGTTTACACAATCGATATGAGTTGATCACGATTCACGCGTCCCGCGCTCTTTCAAAGGAAAACGGAGAAGAAAAGTGATTAGAACTGACCTGGAAAATCAGAGAAGCTTGTGATGTTTCTGGAGGAGATGGATATAAATGAATTTGGAATATCATATATAAATAAGAAGTAATGATACAATTCCCATCCCTTGGTCGCCGTAAAAAACATCAAATCTCAACAGATTTTACAGTGATAACGCCGTGAATGCAGCATCTTTTGAATCTCGACAGCTGTTGAGCTTATCCATAACCGTCGATATTCAAGGGGTAATTGTTAGGGGTCTATTTTCAGGATGCTCATAGGAAGCTCAGAAGGTTCAAGAATCCTATTGTAGTCTGGGAATCCCACTTATCCATGTATCTTGATTTATTTTTATTCGACTAACCCTTATCATAGCCACGTGTTTATTTGATCCAGGTACCGTTGAGTCGTTAACTACCTCCGAAATACAAGCTCCAACTATCGAAGAACGTGGACTAAGTGAACGAGTGTAGCTCCAACGGTCAAGTTAGTTGGAGAATAGGATCCCGAGAATCCCGGAATGTTTGTTATTCATGTAATCGTTATATAATCGAGGACTCGATCGGTTTTAAGAACACACAACTCACTCACACTCAAGCTCTGAAAGCTATAATCATTGTAACACATAGCCCGATCGATCAATCCTCCAAAAAACACTTGTATCTCTTTAATTTCTTAGCAATAAAAGTGCTAGGTAGCAGGCTCTTCACGCCGGCTCCCGAGGTTTTTTGCCAGGACTCCTAAAGGTAACTCCAAGGATTCTAGATTTTCCCTTGTTACATCATCGTATCAACATTCATACAATGATATTCCATCATTTTGATCATTAAGCACACTACCTCACAATCAAAGTTTAGAATACGGAATCGCTTTGTTGATTTTTGACCAAAACATACTGGTTTAGTGAGCAATGCTGAATTGACGGATAATCGATTGATTATGATCATCTTGAAGAGATGGATTTGAATTGAGAGTATGTTGTGCTGGTTAGAACAACCAAGAATTTTTTTTAACAAAACCGGGAAGAAGAGATTGAATCAAGATGGTAAAATTGGATTAGACAAGTCTAAAGTGAAATGTTACAATTGTTCATTGTATGGGCATTTTGCTCATGCATGTCCAACTTCTACTGAAAATAAGCTGAAATCTGGTCAACATGTTCATTTGGTTAAAGCTTCAACAAGCCAAGATCAGAAAGCTTTTATTTCTATGGATGAAAATTTGGCAGAAATGTTTTGGCATCCAAATGAATTTGCATGGCATGCAGATCTTGAATTTAATTAGAAGGAAGGCATATGCTAATGTTGCTATTAATGAGATTTCTTAGAATGGAAAAGGAAATGATGCTTTAATGGCTCATCTTCAAAATGATGTAAGTCAGTTTGATAATCTTACAAGCTCAGAATCCACAACAGTTGAAGAGATTCAGGAAAAGATAACATCAGGTGAAGAAAGTCACGCAAATGTGGCTGAACAATCAAAAGAAGAAGAGTTCAAGTGTTATAAGTGTGTTGGGTTGAGCAACAAGAATTCTACTTTGGAAAAAGATCTTAAGTTGTTGACTGAGGAGTATGTGGTGTCGAAACAAGATTTGGAGGATTTTCAAAAGAAATATTATGAATTGATTCCATTTAATGACAAGTTACGGAAAGAGATAGTTGATTTGGTTGAAGAATGTGAAAAAGCCAAAGCTGAAGCTAAGGAAGCTGCTGAAGACTTTGATGCTTTTTTCTTGAAAAGTTATCCAGTTCAACAGAAATATGAAAAGGCTAATGCATTTGTTGTTGAAGCTGCTGATAGAATTTTGATTCTTCAAGATGAATTGTCTACACTTCAAGATGATAATGTAATTCTCAGAGATAAAAATGAAGTGTTAACAAAAGATGTTGACATTTTTAAGACGAAATGGGAGAAGGCCACTGAAGATCAGTGTTGGCAGAATGTGAAATTAGGAAGCAGAAGAAGTATGAATATAATGATTTGAATGAAGAGTTTATTACTTCGCAGAAATATTAGTTTATCGCTCAACAGAAGATTTCTAAATTAAAGGTGGAGATTTTGGAATTACAAAGACAAGTCAATAATTGCAATATGTCACCTACATTCCTGAATTTTCTGTATAAGAAGGACATAAGTGATGATAGTACAAATGAAGATGATATTCACAAGGTTCCTTAACCAGTGGATTTATCTAAATTTCTTCTCCTCCTCTTGATCCAAAGGCAGAATTGCATGATTATTCTAGATTTGCTACTCCTGCCAAGAAGAAGAAGTCAAGGACTGAGAAGAAGAAAAAGAATTTGGAAGATGCTCCAAAGTTTGATTCCAATTCATCATTTTTGGAAGACGAAAAGATTTTGACAAAGTTGAGAAGATTGCTAGTACTTCATGTGAAGCAGAAGCCGAAAAATCTTTGATTCATGAGAAAAAGTTGAAGGATATTAAAGAAATATTTACTAGAGAAGCTAAGGGAAGAGATGCTTCTGGTTCTCATTCGAGTTCGTTAAAGATTTCAAGTTTTAAGCATAGAGGATTAGGTTTTGAAACTAAAGATAGTCCAGTTCAAGTTAAAAAGTCAACGAGGAATGAAAATGTTCCAAAAGTCAAAAATCAAAGGCAATCACATCCTCAGAAGAAACAATCAAAGCAAGCTGCTTATTATTCTAGCGGTTCTTCATCAGATTACAAAGTTTCTTCGTGGAGTCCATATCCGAGGTATGATTCCTATGATGATTTCTTTGATTCTTTTGGTTCTGAAAATTCTTCATCATTTAGACATTCAAAGAATTTTTTAAATTCATATCATTTTCAAGAAAGAATTTGTTATGCATGTCGTCAACCGGGACATATGGCTACAAATTATCCAACGAATGCATATGTCCACAACAATGCTAAATATGTGGAAGAATATGGTGAAATTTTTTATGAACCTTGGTCACCAAAGTTTAAATCAACTAATATGCTAGTTGATAATTTTTCTAGTTGGAGTCATAAATCTTCATCATCATTGATATGGAAACCAAAAATTGCTTCCAAGGCCAACACAGACTATGTGGAAGACACCGGACAACCCGACACTGTTGAATCGGGTTGATCCCAAAGCGACTAATGTTTTATTTGGTATCAATAGGTATTTCAGGAAGACCACTCGGTAATGGCAAAATTTCTGGTGGTGGAATATCTGTGTTATAACTTAAATTGAATTTTCAAATCATTTCAAAATCCTGTGTTTTTCAAAGTGCTAATTGTAAGTATTTGTGTTGGTTGATCAATTTTTCTTCGTTTTTCACTCCGTCTCGTTTTGAGGGGGAGGGTTTGTTTCAATGAAAAATACAAAAATAGTGTCTTGTTTTCCAAATAGTAAAAAATTAAATCTAAAAATAGAGTTTGTCATTTTTAGAGGGAGAAAATTTGAAAAGACAAAAACATTGAAAAATGAGAAATTGTATCCGACATGATTGGGAAATGATGGTACATTGGCTAATGTTTTCTGACTCAGGAATAGACTAGATGAAAAGGCCACAAAGACCATTGATCGATGTGCTAGGTAGGCTCGGCAAATCAGAGAGTATACGAATGTGATATACACTAAATCTGATGCTTGATCAAGTGGATAATATCTTGACGCGTATCTCAAGATACATAAAGAAAAAGATATGTGAAAATAAAATGAGAAGTCATTGTGTAAACATGTGTTCATTTTGCAAAGATTTAATTTTTTTTTGATTTTCTATATTTTCTCAAACGATCAGACTTTCTTTGCGTATCGAAAGATCGACCTGATTGTTGATCGTTTGAGGTTCTGCTTTATTTTCTTTGATGTTTCGTATAATTCATCGGACTTTCTCTGCGTGTCCACAAGACCGACCTGATTGTTGTTGAATTATACAATTTCAACTTGTTTTTTATTTTCTTATTTTGTTAAATCCGAGGCCTTATCTGCGTATCAAAAGATCGACCTTAAGGTAGACGATTTAACGTTCTTATTTCTTTTTGCATGGAACACAGTTGACTATATCATAAATTCAATCACTATGTGTTAAATCACAAGTGAAATAACTAAGTGTGATAAGCAAAGCATATCTGAGTATGTATGTTAGTGTGGGGTACACTGGTCAAAGCAAATGTAATCAATACTTTAACATATCCAGATGTTATGTGCATGGTTATGCCTGAGTTTAAAGTTGGACAAACTATATCTGCAATCGACATGGATTATGTGCTACAATAATCAAAATTAAAGTGTAGTTTAGCATGTTATGACCAATATGATCCCAAGTCGTGATCTTTCTCGCAAAAAGACAAAAATAGTGTATGATTCTGTATTGCATTTACTTTTCATATCAGAACATACCAAAAATATTTTAGGTGTGTTTTGATTTAAAGTTTAGAAAAGTCAAAAAGATTTTATTTCTAATTTCTTTTCGATTGATCAACACGGGATACGGATCAAATTTGAAAATCAATATATCTTGGAGTCTTGAAGAGACGTTTTGCGCCAAGATTATTTATGTTGGCAGGTACTTAGTGGAAAGAGAATGTCGTAATTTCAAGTCTTCTGAAGTTGTTGATAAAGAGATTAAATGCGCTGCAATGTCAAGTATTCAAGATCAGACTAACTGTCAAGATTGAGGAAGAGTTTAATTGAAGATACACTTCTATGTGGTGAAACAGATACTGAACACATCGAGTGGGAGTTTGTTAGAGCATTATATGTTCGTTGTGTGAAGTATCAGAAGATGTGTGTGGAGTGTCGGAATAAGAACAAAGCTACAAGATTGTCTATGTCCAAACTGACCCGAAGTGGTAGTTCGGGTGAACTCCAGTTCGGACATATAGAGGCTAGTATAAATTGATCGTTCTTATTTCGATTCACAACTTCTTGTCAAATCTTGTATGTGTTTAATGTGTGTAATTCTCTGAACTTTCAGCAATACAGTCTCAGTTTTATTTACCTTCTCGAGTCCTCACTTTACTTGTTTAACATTGATTATAATATGATCGAGTAGACGATCCACCGCTCATGAACTTACACACCCGCACTTATTTAATCAAGCCTCCGCGTCAAATCAAGCTACTAGATAAATTTTAGGGTAAAATTTTCGTTAATTAGGGGATGATGTGGCAACCTGAAAATTTTCCATTCCCTTCTCAGAAAACATAGCAACCTAAGGAAATTTTCGAGACGAAAATTCTTTAACAAGGGGATGCTGTGACAATTGCCAAATTCCCAGGTTAAGACCGTAACTATTTTCGTTAGTTTCGTTGGCAAACCCAGTGGACCGTTATTTGAATGTTATATAATAATATATATTTAATTGCTAATTAATTTTAGTAATTTATTTCGTGACTTTATGTGCTACTTGAAATTGTCATTTATTGAAAAATTATGTTTTTGGACGTGAGCTATTCTACGTGTGTACACGATAAGTAAACATTTGCCGACTACGTATTACGTGTTAAATAAGTTGTGAACACTTGGAAATATTCCTAGTCTTTTATTTACCAAGTTTTGGGTTAAAATCCCACTTATTGCTTACTTTAGGATATTTGCGCATGATATAGAACTAGAGGGGCCAAATGTGTAATTTTCCTATAAACAGACTGCAACCAAAAAGCCTCATCCTCCCCTATTTCACGATTTCTTCTCCTCCCTCTTCTTCTTTCTTACAGTTCACACACCCAAACACATACTCTTGTGATTTTCTTGAAATCATCCATCATATAAGCAAAAAGTTTCAAGTTTCAAAGCTCATTCAAGCTTCAAGAAAGCTAGGGGAAGCTCCAATTCCATCTCATCATTATCATCATCATTCATCATCTTTTCTCTCCAACTTGTAAGCCATAGAAATTCTTAAGTTGAAATTTCTTGAATGCATGTGTTAATCTTGTGTTTATGTGTTATTTGGTGTGTATAATTGCTCATGAAACATGTTTTATGTTAAATTAAGCTAAATTATGATTTGAGGCTGATCATTTGTCGATGTGACGGCTGTATTTTTTATGAAAAATCTGCCATAATGTGTTCTTGCTAAATGCTTGAGTAGGTGAACATAAATTTTAGGTGTATGTGCTTATATGCAAGCTTTATGTTTGGATTTTGCTATGAACATCATATGTGTGCTATGAGGGCTGTAAAGTTGAGGTGAAATGTTACTTGTGGTATTATAAAGCTCTATAAAAAGTTTAGAGATGAAGTTGTTAACCAAAACCTTTGAAACACAATTTTTACATTAACCCGTTTTTGGACAGATTCTGTCAGAAAAATTAGGTCGTCTTGTACAGGTCATAACTTGCTCAATTTTCATTCAAATCAAGTGATTCTTTTTCCATAGTAAAGTCCTATGTCTTAGCTTTAATTTGCCTACTCATACACATTCTAATATGTAACACCCCAAAATTTCATAACTTGAATTATATACGTGTGCTATATGTGTTAAGTAGCTAGAACGTATATCAATATGATTTACGGGTTGGTAAATGGATAAAAGGTAACAATTTGCATGATATATGTGTTAGATAGCTAAACATGATAAAACGTATGAAAAATGCATGTTTACACTTTAGTGGGTAATGAATTGATAAAAAGTAGTATTATACGTATGATATAAATTGGGATAAGGAAATGTGATAGATACATATTTTATAACCATAGTAAGTGATATATATGATATTAAAATGAAATACGTGTTTAGAAGTTGATATGATAGGAATAAATGATAATAGAAGGAAAATATATTTACGTGATTGCGCTGTGTTAGATATATGTGTAAGTATATACATATATATAGTCTAATAACATAAATGCTTGTGAAATAGTCATTTGATGGACATATACGTGGGAATACGTGTTCGAATAGTTAAACGTGTGAAAAATAGATAAAAACGTGTTTGAATGTTAAATGGGTTGTTAAAAATAAATAAACGTAACGCATACAAGTATTATACGTGTTTATATTTATTATACGTGTCTCAAGGCTTAGAAAGTATTAGAATTATATCCTAACATGATTTGGGACAGGAAATGATAAGTACGTAAAAGTATGAGGGGCTAAAACACAAATTAATAAAATATATGTAAAAGTATATAAATATATACATTTTTATATAAATATTAACGAATGTATCCCGAGCCCAAGAAAATGTTAGAAATATGTCTCATAATACAAATAAATAGCGGCCTTAACATCAAATATTCATCACCAATTTCTTAGATTTCTAACTTAAAACCCCTCATCTGGACCAGCCCCTTCCTCTGTGAAATTTGACCAAACGGTGTGGAGATAGAAGCTCAAATTCAGCAGTCGACCATCATTAGGTAGGATAAACAATAACCTCTTTCAGTTTTAGATAATATTGTGTCTAAGTATGGTTTTTAAAAATATGCAAAAATTAGGGTTCTTGCGCTTGTTTTGCCAAAATCGGGTGATCGGGTGAGAATTAGGGTCTCAAATTTTGTAGGTAATCCTAAAATAATATATTTTAAGGAAGCTCCAAGTTTATTTCACAATTGGAAAAGATTTGGTAATGGTTTTATTAAGGGTCAAAATTAGGGTTTTCGTAACGTTGTTCTGCCCAAATCAAGTAAACGGTATTGAACTAAGCTTTGATATTTTTAAGTATATTATAAAATGTTATAATGGATAATAGCCTAAGTTGGTTTGAAATAAAAATGTGTTTTGATAGAGAAAGAAAAAAATACGGGAAATTAGGGTTTTGAAATATTATTATTTAATATAAAATAATCCGGAGGGTATGGGGACTTCATTTTTTGTATAGTAACATTTTTACATATATAATAAGTATATATAAAGTTAAAAGGGAAAAATAATAAAGTATTAAAGATACCGAATTAATCGGATATTTAGAAGTTCGTGCGGACCGGAAGGGTAAACGCCTGTACACTAGGGTTTCTGGGGGGTCGGGGGTGTCGCATAAATCCCAACTGGGACCTGGCATACCTCACTGGGCTTACTTATACGAATGCACGTCTTCATATTATTGTTTAAAGAAGAAGATAACTGCCTGAAGGGCATTTTTGTCATTTTGACGTTAAAAGGGGATAAACTTAATAATTGGATATTATTAATATAATAAAGTATTAAAATAAACATAGGAAGTGTTTATTATATAAAACCTTGCGTTAACGCCTTACAATACACGATTAGCTTTAATTGGAAGGCATAGCGGAGGTTTTGCCGGAATTAACTGCTTAAGAGAATAAAGTGAGTTCTATGAGCCCACTTTTAAATATTTTAAATGTTTTGATGTTTGCGGGCTGACATACATACAATGATATATATTAAAACTTTTTGCTTGAAAAGTATTTAAGTTAAATGCGTTTACGTGTTTTGTGTTGATACACATACGTGGAATGTTTTAAGGCCTATAAATGTTGAGATTATGATTGCCTGTTGTGAACTATTTTCAGAAGGGTTATAATAAATGGTTATTATAAAGATAAATCTTTTTAAAGGTTTTGAGTAAGGAAAAATGGGAAGGTTTGGTCTAGGCTTGCGTATGTGAATAAATGTCGGATAGATGTAATCTTATTGGTCTTTTTGTGATTATAAGATGTAATCTATGCTGGGATGAATCTATATCATATCTGTTTGTATTTAAGGTGTGGTGGATACGCCTTTGGTACTTTCTATATATATACACCTGTAATACAATAGGAAATGTTATAGACTCAGTCTAGTGTGGGTTTCGCTATGGTTTAACAAGACCAATAACATTATATCTATAAAACGCTCATTCCATGTACGGGTGATGGGCTGGTGTTATAAATGTTACGAGTCCAAAATACAGTAGTTATTTAAACGGGCTTTGGAGGAAGTTTTTAAAGAAGTTTTAATCTATGCAAAGATTGTCTAAAAGGAGGGTTAAGGGGAATTGTACAATTCAAGCAGTGGATGAAAATACACTAGAGTAGCGACGGTTACTCAGGAGGTCAGGAGGCAACGACCACCCAAGAGGACTAAGCTTAGTCCCAAATAGACAATGCTTAGTAAAAAGGAGGTTTGCTTATAACGTTTCGTATAATTCTTTATGTTTTATATTTACTGATTATTTCCACATAGGATGGGTCCCGGAGGCCCAAGGTATGTTAGTGTACTAAATGATTTTTAATACTAAAGGTTTAAATGTTATGTCTTGGTATAATCCTGTTATGTTTTATACATATTACATGTCTATAAAGAAGGGGTCGTTAGGCCCAAATGTTTGAAGTAATTTTTCCAGGTAAAGGTAAAAGTTTTAATTACTTAGAACTCACCAGCGTAAGCTGAGCTTTCAAAAAATGTATGTATGTCAGGTATTGGTTATGTTTAAAGTAGCAAGGGAAGGGCTCTAGTGAGGGCAGATTAGATGGCAAGCTTTCAGGAAGGACTCGGTAGTAGACTGGCATAGATATAGATAAGATCTAGATGTTATAGTATGTTGTTATCTTCCTTACTATTGTACTTGGCCTATATATAAATAAAAAGTTTTTAATTTCCGCTGCTTAGTTATCTCTGTTGTACTATGTGTTCATGCGTAAATCCAATGCGTGACCCCTCCTGGTGCCAAGTCTGGGAGTGGGCGTCACAAGTTGGTATCGGAGCCTTGGTTTAAGAGATTTAGATACTATCACGGTATCTAGACTTAAACTAGGTCTCTTGGTAGAAAAAGTAAGGTAATATAAGGAATGTAAATTCCAGTTAGGATAGTTATGCCCATAGGAAGGAGGTTGCACAAGGAACATAGGAGGTAGGACTTAGGGTATGCAAGTGTGGAGAAGACCCGATTATAATTAGCTACTGCAATTTGGTATTTTACCCAAATGAACATATCATAGGTTCTAACTATTGTGTGGCCAAGTGCGGGGTAGGTTAATTGACTGTAAGATACATGGTCAGTAACTTGTAAGAATGTCTGGAGGAAGGTAGTTTTAAAGGACTGGTTTTAGAGTTACCGGTAAGGAAGAAAAGGTATGGACACTAAGGATGATTGTGATGAGAATAACTGGGTTTTAAATGCATCATAATTATATAATTGTATAGCCATTGTATAGCGCGCGTACGCTTATCTAATTATCATGAATTCAAAATTTAGAGACTTCACGTTATATGAGTTCTGAAATGTCCGGCTATTTTAATTATAGGATCAGAAGATGCATAGAGGTAATGATAACGGTAGCCATGGTAGGAATGCAAATAGAACGTCCGATGCCAATCCAGATAGCAGTAGTGATGTAAAGACGAGTACCTTCAGCGATGAAGAAAAGACCACCATAATGGCAGAAGCATCGGAGGTTACGTTATTATCAATTGCTAACGAACTCCTGGAGGCTTTGACAAGAATGGTGCCCAATGAAGCTGCTGCAAGTGGAGCTTGTCTCGAAGAAACGTCTAGTAGAAATAGGTTCCCAACGGAAGACAAACGAAAGCGGTCCGAGGTTGAAGAAAGTCTTGGAGACAATGAAGGCACGCGCCACAAGAAGGCTAAGGAAGCTACTAAAAAAGGAAAGCCAATATGTCAGGTGTACAAGAGACTTCATCATAGGGATGATTACATTTGGAGATCAAATAGTTGTAACAACTGTGGCCAGGACGATCACATCTTCTGTATGTGCCTGGAACTGAAGAAATGTTTTAAATGAGGGAGTTTGGGACACGACATAGCAGACTGTTCTAAAGGGATGAAAGTTCAGGAATCATTGAAGATGAAAAGAGGTGTGGATCATGACAAGCCTAAATGTCACACATGTCATAAGAACCATTTTGGAAATTGTCGAGCAGGACTCTTTGGCTGTTATATGTGTGGAAAGGAGGGGCACTTCTCTGCTAGCTGTCCAGAATGAAAGAAGTGCTATGAATGCGGAGAAACGGGACACCTGAAAGCAAACTGTATTAAGTTGGCAAAGAATACCGGACATAAGGGATCATTCGAAGCTCTGGAGAATGGAGTTAGGACACACAGTATCATCGTAGGCACAGAACCTGAGGTTACATCCAATGTAGTTTCAGGTATGCTTCCATCGACAATATGCCCCCATATGTGTTATTACGACTCCGATATTATGTTACGTAGGTTATACATATTTGCTTACGTTTAGAACGAGGAGATCCCTTTTTAGACTGAAATGGCCTTAGGGAGAAATATTATCATTGCGTAAACTACCTGTTTGGTTATTCCCGATAACTTTAGATAATTTTAGAACGTTGGCTTGAGAATGAATTAACTCGCGCGATGCTACGCACAAATTATTTATTACCAGCGGGAGGCCCGACTTCATATGCAAGGATTGTGATGGCTCAACAGTAAAGATTACTTATGTAATCAAGATGTGGAAGTACATGGGTCAGGAGGTAAGTCATTCTCAACGTATGCCACTGACTCGGAGGTGCAACCAAGAAGCTGAAGAACATACCAATAACGTGTCAAATTCCGAATGATTTATCCAGAGAATCCAATGAGCAGCTCGTCAGATCAAGAAATGGAGTTCCAAAATTAACTCGACGCCAGAAGCAATGATAGAAGCAACATCAGAAGCAATGCCAGAAGCAACACCAGAAGCAATGCCAGAAGTAAGAGCACTATACTAGTTATCTCCATTAGAAGCAAGGAAATTTCTTTAGGTTGAGTACCTCACTTTAGGATACTCCAGCAATTTCAAGAAGAAAGACGGAAGCCAAGGATATGCGTAGACTGTAAGAAGATAAAGAAGCTATCGGTAAGAAGCAGACATCCTTTGCCAAGGATCAGCAAATTATTCAACCAGCTACAAGGAGCAAGACGATTCTCCGAGATCAATTTAAGGTAAGAATAGCACCAGCTAAAGGAGTAAGAGTGAGATATAAGAGGATGGCTTTTCGGAAGCAAAAGGATCATTACAATTTCTTAGTAGTATTAACCGGAATGACAAATGCCCCTTCAATCCCAGAAATCTCGTATCTAAGCATGATGAAAAATGACATTCTAAAACTCTCCAAGAAGGCAAAAGATTGAATGAGGCATTGGAAGGAAGTTCTGAAGGTTACATGTAAGGTTTTGAAATGTGCAAATTAACAGAAAGGAAGTTCATATGGTCAACGTGAGAAACACCCTTATAGATCCCTTCGAAATGAAAACAGCAATATGTTGGAAGCCACTACAGACACTCTAGGAGATCTTAACTTCTTAAGTTTAGTAAATCAAGTACCGTAAAAACTTTCCAAAGATCGTAATGCCATTAGGTTGACTAAGAAGATGTCAAATCCTTTTGGAATCCCAATCAGAAGCACAGAAGCAATGATGAAAGGAAGTGATGAACATATTAACTGAGGAATTGGTACAATACTTACCGGTTAGGCCTAAATGGAAGTTGCAGCGAAAGCATTTTCACCCAAGATATGGAGATATTATATCAAATGGTCTAAATTGGTTTACCAGGGTAAAAGATAGATATATAGGTTTTGTTGCGATTAGAATAAAAAGTCGTACTGCACCGAACTAGTAATAGAACAACTCTGAAATTGGTGATGATTAACAATAACCTGTTTCAGTTTTTTTATAATATTGTGTGTAAGTATGGTTTCTAAAAATATGCAAAAATTAGGGTTCTTGAGCTTGTTTTGCCAAAATCAGGTGATCAGGTGGGAATTAGGGTCTGAATTTTTGTAGGTAATCCTAAAATAATGTATTTTAAGAAAGCCCTAAGTTTATTTCACAATTAGAAAAGATTTGGTAATGGTTTTATTAAGGGGTCAAAATTAGGGTTTTCCTAACGTTGTTCTGCCCAAATCAAGTAAACGGTATTGAACTAAGCTTTGATATTTTAAAGTATATTGTAAAATGTTATAATGGATAATAGCCTAAGTTGGTTTGAAATAAAAAAGAGTTTTGATAGAGAAACAAGAAAAACGGGAAATTAGGGTTTTGAAATATGATTATTTACTATAAAATAATTCAGAGGGTATGGCGACTTGATTTTTGGTATAGTAACATGTTTACATATATAATAAGTATATATGAAGTTAAAATAGATAAATAATAAAGTATTAAAGATACCGAATTAATATGATATTTAGAAGTTCGTGCGGACCGGAATGGTAAGCGCCTGTACACTAGGGTTTCTGGGGGGGGGGGTGTCGCATAAATCCCAACTAGGACCTGGCATACCTCACTGGGCGATCCTGGAGTGAGCGCTTACTTATAGGAATGCACATCTTCATATTATCGTTTAAAGAAGAAGATAACTAACTGAAAGGCATTTTGGTCATTTTGACATTAAAAAGGCATAAACTTAATAATTGAATATTATTAAGATAATAAAGTATTAAAATAAAGATAGGAAGTGTTTATCATATAAAATCTTGCTTTAACACCATACAATACGCGATTAGCTTTAATTGGAAGGCATAGCGGAGGTTTTGCCTGAATTAACTGCTTAAGAGAATAAGGGGAGTTCTATGAGCCCACTTTTAAATGTTTTAAATGTTTTGATGTTTTCGGTCTGATATACATACAATGATATATATTAAAACTGTTTTCTTGAAAAGTATTCAAGTTAAATGTGTTTACGTATTTTGTGTTGATACACATACGTGGAATGTTTTAAGGCCTATAAATGTTGAGATTATGATTGCATGTTGTGAACTGTTTTTAGAAGGGTTATAATAAATGGTTATTATAAAGATGAACCTTTTTAAAGGTTTTGAGTAAGGAAAAATGGGAAAATTTCGTCTAGGCTTGCGTATGTGAATAAGTGTCGGATAGATGTAATCTTATTGGCCTTGTTGTGATTATAAGATGTAATCTATTCTGGGATGAATCTATATCATATCCGTTTGTATTTAAGGTATGGTGGATACGTCGTTATACTTCCTAAATATATACACCCGTAATACAATAGGAAATGTTATAGACACAGTCAAGTGTGGGTTTCGCTGTGGTTTAACAAGACTAATAACATTATATCTATAAATCTCTTATTCCATATACGGGTGATGGGCTGGTATTATAAATGTTATGAATCCAAAATACAGTAGTTTTTTAAAAGGACTTTTGAGGAAGTTTTTAAAGAAGTTTTAATTTAAGCAAAGACTGTCTAAAAGGAGGGTTGAGGGGAATTGTACGATTTAAGCAGTGGATGAAAATTCACTGGAGTAGCGACGGTTAATTAGGAGGTCGGGAGGCGACTGCCACCCGAAAGGACTAAGCTTAGTCCCAAATAGACAATGCTTAGTAAAAAGGAGGGTTCCTTATACACTACGTCAAAAATTCACCTTTGGCCACAGAAAAAAAACCGTGACCAAAGGTCTTTGGTCACATTTTTTTTTCTTCATTTCAATTGACACCAAAGGTCCCGTCACCGTATGTATCATACGGCCACGTTACAATACCAGGGGCTGAAGCCACCTAGAAGCGTGGCTAAAGCGTACCAATATTTATTATTGTAATCAAACAATTCTTCCCGAAAGCGTGGCCAAAGGGTCCCAACAGCCACATGTGTTTGTTTAACGTGGCCTTTGGTGTTATATGGTCATATATATTTATGTTTTAGCCACATACATTATAAAAATACGTGGCCAAAGGGTTGCTGAAATCATACATTTTGTCCCAATACGCGTGGCCAAAGGGTGGCAGCGGGCACGTTAAAATATCAAAAGCATGGCCTTTGGTATTATATGGTCGCGTGTATTTGTGTTTTAGCCACATATGTTTAGAAAAACGTGGCCAAATGGGTTGCTGAAATTATAATTTTTGTCCCAATACGCGTGGCCAAAGGGTGGCAACGGCAATGTTAAAATATAAATAGTGTGGCCTATTGGTAGTATATGGTCACGTTTATTTGTGTTTTAGCCACATATGTTAAATAACTTGGCCAAATGGGTTGCTGAAATCATAACTTTTGTCCTAATACGCGTGGCCAAAGGGTAGCAACGGCCACGGAAAAATATAAAAGTGTGGCATTTGGTATTATATGGTCACGTATATTTGTGTTTTAGCCACATATATTTGGAAAAAAAAAAGTGGCCAAAGGGTAGTTGAAATCAGATAACTTGTCCCAATACGTGTGGCCAAATGGTGGCAACGGCCACATTAAAATATAAAAAAGTGTGGCCTTTGGTATTATAAGGTCACGTATATTTGTGATTTAGCCACATAAATTTGGAAAAAAAAAAGTGGACAACGGGTAGTTGAAATCAGATATTTTATCCCAATACGTGTGGCCAAAGGATGGCAATGACCACGTTAAAATATAAAAAGTGTGGCATTTGGTATTATATATATGGTCACATAAAATTTCTTAATTACAGTTAATTGTACTGCATATTAGTTAATATAGAGAAACCTTAAATCATATTATAATTATAAATTAATGTACATACACTAATCAAATGTTGTTCAAAAAAATAACATACACTAATCAAAGTTTAATTTCTATAATAATTTAATTATAATTTCTTGTCCGTGCTCATCAGCTGCTTTTGCTGGATCCGTGTAATAAGTTTTCTGATTATCAGATCTTGTCTCAACTGGTTTGGTGTTAAGTACACTTTTGACATCTTTTTTCGATCATTACTTACCTGGAAACATGACAAATAAAACCGATCAGATCGATATATATATATATATATATATATATATATATATATATATAATTAATTATCGGATACAACTAATTAATGTAGTAATTACCTGTGGTTGTTCCAGTACTTTTTGAACCGTAGAATGATCAACCAGTTGTGATTTATCTGATGAGTTATTAGAATGAAGGATCATTCGGTTCATCGGCCATGCAATAATATATTTATTTTCAACCTCCCAAAGCATTGTTTTATCATCTAATGGGAATGGTAAATATGTTGCACCCTTATTGACCTGATATGTTGTAATTCTACGGCAACCAGGAGGTAATGGACTTCCATGAATCTGCTCATCTTTTTCTTTTGGTAATAATTTAGCCATTCCCACAACGTTCAGTGGATTCCCCTCCATATGCAACGTCGCAGTTTGGCACCCCTGATCAGAAGTGACATAATAATAATAATAATAATATTAATTATAACATATATATATTAACAATTAATTAATTAAAGTCAAAAATAATTAAAATGGAGAATCGAAAATTTATTTTCTATGATTTTATGTAGTCATTTAAATTCATACTTTCTCATTAACGTTATATGACTTATATATTTTCACATTCCTCGTATATTCGTTGTTAAAAACATTTCATGATAACTCCGTTAGAACTTGTTAACTTTTATAAACGTTAGGGACCAACCTTGTCAACCTTTAAACCTCATTTCTTTAATAAAACATTGAGGGACTCGTGCTGCAATTACCGGAACTCCATTGCTTTATGTGTATAAGTGGGAGGGACTAGTTTTGCCAAAGTCTAACTCTTGAAATTAACTCACGGATTAGGCGAGACTTGAATTCGATGATCGGTTTTGAGAACCGATCATCATTCCGTCGGTTATAAAGCAATCAAGTGAGCCGCTCCTGTCCATTATATGATCATTCATTCAGTCCCTTTCTCCCTCTCTCGCATCTCTCGTCTCTCTCGTTTCTCAGTTTCTGGCGACTCGAAAATACCAAGAAACCACCACAATCCGCCACTGTTGCACCACCTCTCGATCATCCCTGTGATCGTGAGTCCCTGAGGAGCAACCAGGAGCAAACCATTTTGAGTTTTGTGACCATGCTCTGAGTTCGTGTTTAGGTTTCGGGTTCGTTTCGGTGTACAAAATGTATCAATCTCTCATCTCCGACTCGAGGTAAGAGTTCCTTAATGTTAGTCGCACACTTTTATGAGTTTTATTTGTGTTTTGCGATTTTCCGGTGACCGGAGTTAGGGTTCCGATCACCGGAGTTATTGGGTGAAGAAGATGAAGTCAATCGGGTTCGGGTTATAAACTTTGAGAACCGAAATCATAACAGGACGCCAATCTGGCACGGGCGGTTAGGGTGTTGGTCTGGTACGCAGGAGACGCGGGTTCGAGTCCCGGTCTCACCCTTTTTGTTTCTGTATATTTCCTAAAATTGATTCTGGTCGCTACCTATGCACAAAACCATTGCGATCCGGATCTTGACACCAACAGCACCCCTGGCCGAGTGGTATGCACACTGTGTTCTAACATAGAGGTCACGGGTTCGAACCCAGTGACCTCCATGTTTTTCTGTTATTATTATTTTGTGTTCTCTTGGGCATTTGAACACTAGATTTTGTATCAAAATTGTCCCTTGTCATATCTAAAACCCGTAAAAAATATATTTGAGACATTTAAATCTCGTAAATCACGTTTAACTTGTTATTCTAGATAAAAATATATTTCCAACATCTATATATATATATATATATTGATATAAAATTCTAGTTTTTACAAAAGGTAAAATATATATTTGTATATATATATATATATCTTAGGTAGATTAATATATATACTTATGCCGTTGGATTTTTATTGACATAACCGGATATTTGATGATAACCTCTAACATATATAAATATATATATTGACCTCGCAAATTCATTATTAACACTTCTTGAACGCTTATTAATATATATATATATATTATATGTATATTTTATTTTAGAATATCTGAACTTGGAAAATATATAATATTAATATATATTGTATTTTCTCGTACTATTTCGATAATCGCTCGGATTTGGCACACGTGCCATCCTCGACTTATTCCGGACTTCACGATCTTTCGTTTTTGTCGATTACGTTAGACTTATAGTTTATTGAACACACACTTATACATTCATGCTCGTTAGGTGATTGATTGCTTGCACAAGACTCGTTCTTGCTACTTGAATTAACTGTTTGTCTGGAAACTTTGCTGAGCAACCTAAGGTGAGTTTCACGGCCCCATTTTACTGTTTTAAATCCTGTTTGGGGGAGATTAACATGCATGATTTACACAACTGAGATAATTAGACTTTTATATATCACTTGAAGTACTTGTAGCACACTGATACAACAAAGTCCTTCTTATGGTACCGTTAGTATTAATGACGATAGCGGGAAATATATTGTAGTACTACTGGGTCTGACAAACCCCACCCGGGTCAGTCGCTCTGGCACGATTGGATATTGAACGGGTTTTATATTCGTCCTAAACACAACAAGGTAAACTATAAACAACTGTTGGCTTCGGTGACCATCAACGTGCGAAGTTTCATGTATATAGCCTAGCTAGCTATTTGATATATAATAGTGATTATGCTCTTACAACTTGTCGTTATTGAACGATCAATCTTAAACTGAACTTGAAATGTTACTGAACTGCTAAACCTGTGAACTCACCAACCTTTGTGTTGACACTTTAGCATGTTATTTCTCAGGTCGCTAAACTGGATTGTCTGCCACGAGCTAGGATGCACCACTTAAGGATTATTATTGTCATGCATGCATCATAGACTTTAATACTTTTCAAACTCATTAACTTTTGGTTTGCGCATGTTTTGGCGCTTGAACATTTATTACAACTTTTGTCATTTACGCTTCCGCATTTAAAAAAAACACATTTACTTTGGTTTTACTTTTACATTGCATATAGACTGTTCGTATGGCTAATGTGTTCGATCCTGGTTTATCACGCTCCCTGTGGCGCGTTGTCGCGCGTGGGATTTTTGGGGGTGTGACAAATATGCTTTCCATGGATGTATCCATTTGAAAGGTGTATGAAGGTAATTAAGGGCAACCTGTAAAACAAAACTTATCTAGAAGGGTGCATTGCTGAGGAGAACATTGTAGAATAAATGATTGAGTTTCTCAGCGAATAGCAAAAAAACATCACAACTATTGGTGTTCCAACTAAAAAGCATAGTAGTGCGGATGGAAGTCCTGGGTCAGCTAGTAGATCAGTTGAAGTCTCTCCAGAGCTCCTATCAAAAGCGCATTTATTTGTGTTGCTAAATACGCCTGAAATTGAGCATTATATCGAGTAAGTAATTTAGATTATTAACCTTTTTTTATATGTTTAATTAATTATAAACTTTTATAAATAACTTCATGTAACATCCCAAAATTTGAGAAATACGTGATTAATGTGATTATTTCACATGATATATGTGTTAGAAAGCTAAACGTGTTAAAACGTTTGAAAAATGCATGTTTACCCATTACCAGGTAATAAATCGATAAAAGATAGTATTACATGAATGATACACGTGTTGATAGGTAAAATGAATTAAGAAAATGAAATTATATGTGTTTTATATCAAAGATAATTGATATATATGATGTTAGCATGAAAAACGTAGTTAAACGTTTATATGATGGAAATAAATGATAACCGGGAGTAAATGCCTCTACGTGATTACATTATACCAAATACATGTGTAAAATATGTTTAAATAGCATAGACGCATGTGAAATATTCATTTGATGAATATATATGTGGAAATACGTGTTTAGATAGTTATACGTGTGAAAAATGCATGCTTAAATAGTTAACAAGAAAATAGAAGGGTAGAAAGTGTAAATTATGGAAATACACAAATATATATATGTATATACATTATCATATATGACCCGAACCTTCAAGAATGTTAGAAACATGTTTAGGGAGGTTATAAGATGTAAAATGATAGTTACATCAAAAGATTAGGATTTAATATGCATAAGATAAAAGTTAAAGGGCTAAAAGTGTAATTTATTTAAAGTTATGAATACTTACGGATATTATACGTATCTATACCTTTTATAAGTACCCCGAGGCTTATAATGTATTATAATAATATCCTAAAGTGATTCGGTACATGAAATAATAAGTATTATAAAGTTTGAAGGGCCAAATGTGTAAATAATGAAAAATATATATATAAATATATATAAAAATATATACGTATGTATACGAATATCATCGAGAGTGTCCCGAGCCTTAGAAACCTTTATAATTATGCCCTATAATGTTTTAGTACATAAAATGATAGAAAGATAAGAGTTCAGGGGCTGAAAATGTAAATAAAAAGTCCAGGGACCAAAGTTGTCATTCTGCCAAAGTGCCAGGCGATACGCGCCGGCCTCTCCCTCCCCTTGGCGGTACGCGAGCCATGCCAGTCGCGATGTTGGCCACGGCTCGATCTTGCAGCCGACGTTACCCCCTCCACGCGTCAAATTCGATCGAATTGTCACCCCTAAACGTGTCTACACCCTGGGGCGACCTAGATCAGTATAAATACAGGACCAATTCCTTCGAATCAACTCGCCAATTCACGAGATTTATCTCCTAAAAACCCTAACCTCGTCCGCGATCTTCTTCTACGAAATTCGAGCAAACGGTGAAGTGTTTGGAGGCCATCTCCAGCAGTCCTAGGTTTCGAGGTATGCTCTACAATAGCCCTCAATCAATTTCAGTTAATATTGTTGTTATGATCGAGTTCTAAATCTAGGTTAAAATTAGGGTTCTTGAGCATAAATCATCAAATTCGGGTGATCGGGTGGGAGTTAGGCTCTGAATTTTTGTAGGTACTCTTAAAATGATGTTATATAAGAAAGCCCTAAGTTTATTTCACAATTGGTAAAGGTTTGGTATGGGTTTTGTAAACGGGTCAAAAATTAGGGTTTTCATGTCGTTATTCTGCCCAAATCGAGCAAACGGTTTTGAATTAAGCTTTGCCATTTTAAAGGATATTATAAAATGTTATAATGGATAATACCCTAAGACGGTTTTGAATAAAAATGAGTTTTGATAATAAAATGGGAATTTTATGAAATTAGGGTTTCGGAATATAGGTTATTTAATATAAAATAATCCGGAGGGTATGGGGACTTGAATTTTGGTATGGTAACATGTTTATATATATAATAAACATATATGGGTTTAATATGGAGAAATAATAAAATATTAAAGATACCGAGTTAATCGGATATTTAGAAGTTCGTGCGGACCGGAAGGGTAAGCGCCTGTACTCTGGGGTTTCTGGCAAAAGCGGGGGTGTCGCCATCCCATCTGGGCAATGGCATCCCAACACTGGGCGATCCCGGAGTGAGCGTTTACTTATAGGAATGCGCGTCTTCATATTATCATTAAAAGAAAAGGATAACTGCCTAAAGGGCATTTTGGTCATTTTGACCTTTAAAAGGGATAAACTTAATAATTGAATATTATTAAGATAATAAGATGTTAAAATAAACATAGGAAGTGTTTATTGTATAAAACCTTGCGTTAACGCCATACGATACGCAAATTAGGTTAAATCGGGAATCGTTGCGGAAGTTCCGTTCGTGTAACGAGTTAAAGACATAAGGTGAGTTCTATGAGCCCACTCTTAAATATTTTAAATGTTTTAAATGTTTTAAATGTTTTCGGGCTGATATACATACAAATGTTATAAAATGCATCTAAATGATTTATAACTGAAATGTTGCGTATCTGAACTATTGAATTACCTTTGAGTAAATATATATCAGATTGCTAAGGTGCTAATTGATAAATGGATATATTGAACTATTAAATTATTGTTGGATTGATATATATATATGTGAACTGTTATGGAAATGCATATACGTGAAATATCTTGAATTGATAAACTGTTTAAGGCTTTTGGGATAATATATATAGAAATATATATATGATATGTTATGAAAATGATATTAAATCATTGTACGTGTTATAACATAATTATAATGACTGTGATATGATATGTGTTATATTTGCTTCGAAATTAAATAGTCAAGTGATAAAGGAATTATTAGTAAACGTTATAGTGAATATGTATGATTATATGAGAACAGGTGATGCATTTGCTTTATTATTATGTGGTGGATACGCCGCTGGTACTTCCTATATATATACATAATAATATTAGTTACCCAGTATATCAGAAGTGTGGAGGATACGCCCTGTATACATACACTAACGATAAATTGGGAGATGTCCACTTGTTGCAGTATATGAAGACCTTATCACTGTTTACTAATAATCTTATGTCTCTTGGGTATTTAACTAAGGGGCGGGTAGTAGTACAGAGGGAGTTAGGAGGTAGTGTTGCTCAATGGGATTAGAGACCACTACAAATAGAAAAGGGAAAAAGCTACTGTCCGTTATAGGGAATGCTCTAGAAGGGTAAACTCGGCAGTAAGCAAATAGGGGAAGGCGGTGCAACTGTCCGTTACAGGGAATGCCCTAGAAGGGTAAACTCGGCAGTTAGCAAATAAGGGAAAGCAGGGCGACTGACCGTTATAGGGAATACCCTAAAGGGGTAAACTCGGCAGTCCGCAAAGATGGTTTCTCTGCTTATACATTAGCAGGGTTTACACTGGTAATAAATGTTGGGGTTGTAGGAAGGGATAGCGGGATAAATGGTTTTATAGGGGGTGTTTCCTGTTAAGGAATATTATGTGTTGTATAATTGTGATATATATATTATACTTGATAAATGTCTGTGAAAAAGGGATCTTGCAGGTCCAAGGGTTTTAAACCTCACACCGAGGTAAAGCTTTTAAAATATAGAACTCACCAGCGTAAGCTGACCTTTTCCAAAAATGTATGTATGTCAGGTCAGGGTGAGGCTTCGACTAGTTATGAGAAGGCCCTGGTGATAAGGGATTAGACGGGCAAGCTATCAGAAGGAAGGAATGTTATGGCAAGCTGGCATAGATATAGTTATAGCAATAAAACGTAATGATAGTTAGTATTTCCTTATGTAAATTATCTCTTACTTTGTAGTACTTGGCAATTAAATAAAAGTTTAAAATTTCCGCTGCTTAGTAATCTCTGTTGATTACCTTGTGTTCATGAGTAAATCCGATTAGTGACCCCTTCTGGAGCCAAGTCTGGAAGTGGGCGTCACAAGTTGGTATCAGAGCCTTGGTTTAAGAGATTTAGGTACTAATGCAGTATCTAGACTTAAACTAGGACTCTGGAAAGACAAAGTAGGATGAGATAAGGAATATAGATGCCAGCCAGGATAGCTTGTGCCCATAGAAACGAGAATGCATTAGGGACATAGTAAGTAGCATCTAGAGTATGTGAAATGTGGAAAAGACCGGATTGCAATTAGCTACTGCAATTTGGTATTAGCCGTATAAACATACCCTAGGTCCTAACTATTGTATGTCCAAGTGCAGAGAAAATATGAGACGGTATAATTAGGGAGCGAGATGACTTGAAGAACCGGTTTTAACTTAGAGTTACCGGTAGAAGGATAAAGAGAAGAGTGGACACATAGAAGGATTGTGATGGAAGTAACTGGGTTTTTGAAAACATCATAACTATAGTAATTGCTTTGGTACCGGTACTTATCTGGTTATCATGTATTCAAAAGTTTGAGGACTTTACGTCACATAAATTCTGAAATGTCACTCACCTGGAATGTAGGATGATGATGATAAGAGGCGGACGTGGTAGAGGTAGGGGTGCCGGTAGAGCAACCGGTACAGGAAGACGTACGCGTGCGAATCCCGAACGAGAGAATAACGCGAGAGCTAACGTCTTTACTAACGAACAACGAGCAGCTATGGCGGCAGAAGTAAATCAAATGTTTCAGGCAGCGTTGCCTAATTTGATCGCTCAACTTTATGGAGCTGCTGGTGGAGGTGCAAACGGAGCGGGAGCCGGAGGAGCCAATGGTGATGCTGCTGAAGGTGCGGGAAATGCCAATCACGGATGTTCCTTCAAATCGTTTAGTGGATGTAGGCCTCCGACATTCGAAGGAAAGGGAGATGCAGGTTCAACTGTTCGTTGGATTCGAGAGATGGAAGCTGTGATAGGTATTAGTGAGTGTCGTCCTGATCAAGCAGTGAAGTATGCAACCCATTCCTTCAAAGGGGAAGCACTATTCTGGTGGGACTCGATTCTACAATCCCGAGACGAGCAAGTTGTTGCTGCTATGAGGTGGAATGACTTAAAGACGCTAGTGATGAACAAGTTTTGTCCGAAACACGAGTTGGAGAGAATCGAGATTAACTTTCTGAAGTTAGAAGCGGGTAATATGACCCATCAGGAGTTCACGAGCAAGTTTGACGAGATGGCAAGGTTAGTACCAAGGTTGGTGACACCCGAGGAAGAGAAGGTAAAGAGATACGTTCAGGCCCTTCCTGCTGCTGTAAGGAAAATAGTCAGGCCTCATGTTCCAAAGACATACCAAGAAGCAATTGACATTAGTGCTATGGTCTACGAAGAAGAATATGGCGACAACGGGAGACCGGGAGAAGTTAAAAGGAAGATATCTGAGACTGGAGAAAGTTCAAAAAGGAACGACCGAGATTTTCACAAGAAGAAGAAAGATTCAAAAGGCGACAAGCCTAAGTGTCGTAACTGTGACAAGTATCATCACGGAGAGTGTTGGGTAAAACCAACGAGTTGCTATAGATGTGGAAAGGAAGGACACTACTCTAACAGTTGTCCGGAAGCTAAGAAATGCTACGAGTGTGGGAGCCCGGGGCATGTTAAAGCAAATTGCCCTAAGATAGTAAGGAACCCGATGCCATTGAGATCAGTTCCAGCTTCAGGAGCCAAGAATAAAGTTTACAACCTAACTGCTATCGAAGGACCTGATGTGACCTCAGGTACATTTCTCGATAAATAGGTTGCTTGAATTCGTGTTATGACTTTAACGTTATTATGAGTTCTATCGATTAGTTTTGTGAATCGCTTGATAGACCGTTAGTTAGGATTGCGAATCCTTTAAATCATGACTGCCGTAGAAAAATGAACGTTATGTGTTAGAAAATTTTCTGAGGAATTTTCTAGAATGAGACGGCCTTAGATAACGAACGTTAAACGTTAGAAATCATCCAAGAACTTTGAAGCTTGCAGTGGTAGTGTTTACACTCAAGAAATGAAAGCATTAATCAGGATGTCCAACTAGTTTATTGAAAGTAAGTGATAGATAGTCATAAATTATACTGACTTTGTTGTGGTTAGAATAGTAATGTCATCTTACACTAGGCTAGGACTAGTACACCTCTGGTTGTATCAAGGGTGTGGTAGATACGCCGCTGGTACATCTTATATATATACACCTGAGATACAACGAGAAGTGGACTAGAGTTAGTCTCGTGTAAGTAAATAGTACGGGCCACAGTGGAAAACAAATCAGTAGAATTTATGGATATAGATCACTTATTAGTAAGCAAATGAAAGACTGTTGGAATTCAAGAATGAAGATCAAGCCATGCAAAGTATAGATAAAACGTTCGATATATACAAAGGGCAAGAATGGAGCATTAGAAGACTCACGGAGACGCGTTCTTCCAAGAGTTAGCTGAAATGTCATCTGAAGAATCGTTGCGGTTTTGAGGCAAACGAGTTAGAAATAACATCTTTTGATAGAATCGTATTAGATGTCGGGTTATCGTATATAGAAATACGTATTGCGGTTCTACATCGCAATTAGAAGGAAGGATTTGGAGCAAGATAGTTCCTATAGTAAAGTATTATGAATGCCTAGGTTAGATTCTTAAATCAACCTAGAAAAGAAAGGGGGTAAGTTAAGGATATCTCGCTGATGAGATATTCGTAAACGGAGCAGGTTTCGGGACGAAACCTTATTTAAGGGGGGTAGAGTTGTAACATCCCAAAATTTGAGAAATACGTGATTAATGTGATTATTTCACATGATATATGTGTTAGAAAGCTAAACGTGTTAAAACGTTTGAAAAATGCATGTTTACCCATTACCAGGTAATAAATCGATAAAAGATAGTATTACATGAATGATACACGTGTTGATAGGTAAAATGAATTAAGAAAATGAAATTATATGTGTTTTATATCAAAGATAATTGATATATATGATGTTAGCATGAAAAACGTAGTTAAACGTTTATATGATGGAAATAAATGATAACCGGGAGTAAATGCCTCTACGTGATTACATTATACCAAATACATGTGTAAAATATGTTTAAATAGCATAGACGCATGTGAAATATTCATTTGATGAATATATATGTGGAAATACGTGTTTAGATAGTTATACGTGTGAAAAATGCATGCTTAAATAGTTAACAAGAAAATAGAAGGGTAGAAAGTGTAAATTATGTAAATACACAATATATATATGTGTATATATATTGTTATATATGACCCGAACCTTCAAGAATGTTAGAAACATGTTTAGGAAGGTTATAAGATGTAAAATGATAGTTACATCAAAAGATTAGGGTTTAATATGCATAAGATAAAAGTTAAAGGGCTAAAAGTGTAATTTATTTAAAGTTATGAATACTTACGGATATTATACGTATCTATACCTTTTATAAGTACCCCGAGGCTTATAATGTATTATAATAATATCCTAAAGTGATTCGGTACATAAAATAATAAGTATTATAAAGTTTGAGGGGCCAAATGTGTAAATAATGAAAATATATATATAAATATATATAAAAATATATA
>JBCNJP010000012.1:25475589-25496671 GCA_039602395.1 Deinandra increscens subsp. villosa | reverse complement strand
CTGGTTTGCTCGCACCCTTAACGGTATAAACTCCGTTGGTGGTTATTTGGGGGTGTGACATCAAAGATCAGTCAGTGCAGATAAAAGAAGTAATGACAAAGATGACCATGCAAGTGGGTCACAAGATTTTGATGACATGTCTGGTCTAGGATTGGATGACAGTTTTGGAGATTTGGCAAAGGAATTAGCTGCCAGTGGGACTGGAAATATGGAACATGTAAATCTAGATTCGATTCTTGATGACATCAGTGATGATCTGGATGAAATTCCTATTGAAGGAAGCAGTGCTCCAAAGACTGTGATATCTTATAGTCCAAATGAGACTGCAAACTGGTTCAGGGAATTGACAGCCCCGCCACAAAGATATTCTCTGAGACTTGGAGTAAGTGAATTTGATAAATGTGGGAATCGAGATGGAGTGTGTGCTTGGATTTATGATTCAGACAAGAATCTGCATGCTGTGATCAGGAAAGGTCATGCACCGGTGGAGTATTATAGTAATATTAATGACTTTCATTCCTGGATGAAGGTTGATTTAAATGCCTTACTTAATGCACCTTTCATCAATCTAAGATAAAGTGGAGAAGCTGCCTTTGTTCGTAACAAATTGCTAAAAGAATCTAAGAAAGGGTTTGAAAATTTTGAAACAGCTAAGTCTCGTCTTGTTAAGAAGAAAGATCCTATAACTGGAGAAGTTCGAAAGGTAGTTGTTTTGCCTGCTACTCGGAAAGAGAAAGTTGTTCCATTAGGTGATAGATATCCAGATGGGTCACTTTCTTCATTCATTGGATGGCATTATGATCCATCGACTGCAGAGGCAGTGATTGTATGTTCAGACAGAGAAATTCGTCTGTATGACACTCAAGATCTTTTGAGATTTGAGGAGAAGGATATAAAGGCACTCGCTCAGAAGAACATTCAGAGAGTAACATTGTACAAAGAATATGATCTACGTGTGGATGCATTTAGAGCTGCTGCTGAGAAGATTGTTGAAACTGATCTTTACAAGAAGCCGGGGAAAGTCTCCTTTCATTTGAGTCTGCCGTGAAGTCATACTGGTACAAGCCTAGGGGAAGATTGTAGGGATATATTTTATGAGAGGCTTGTACATTAGACTTAGTGGTTTTGTAATTACTTTTGGGCTTTTGTTTTGGGCTAGAATAGAACTCGGTTGGGCTTCCTAAATCAATTTCTAATAGGGGTTTTTAGGAGTAGTATATAAACCTAATCACAATAGGTGATTAGGTTACTGCTCAGATTTACGTTTTGGGGCAAGAAGGGCTAGAGGTTTTCGATTTCTTGAAGCTTACTTGTAATCATACAACAACCTTAATCGAATCGTAAGTTTGTTTGATTAATCTTCTTTATATCATCTCCTCTACTTGACATATACTAAACCGGATTCCACACGGTTTAGTGTTTGATATCGTGTAACGTTCTGAGGATTTGGGACTTACAAGAATGTTGGATCAGATTAAAGAAAAACTGTGAAGAAAACAAGACTTAACCATGATCAGCCGAACTTGTAACATCCCACATTGGTGAGGAGGAGAACTAAGCACCGTTTTATAAGGGTGTGGATACCTCCCCTACCAAGACGCGTTTTAAATCCATGAGGGGCGGATGCCTAAGGGCATGCCGGCTGTCAAAGCGAACAATATATTGGTTGCGACGGGTCTGGGCTGTTACAAATGGTATCAGAGCCAGTCGTCGGCCAGTGTGCCAGTAAGGATGCTGGTCCCTTAAGGGGGGAGGATTGTAACAATATATTCCCACATTGGTGGGGAGGAGAACTAAGCACCGCTTTATAAGGGTGTGGATACCTCCCCTACCAAGATGCGTTTTAAATCTGTGAGGGACGGGTCTGGGCTATTACAAAACTGACCCGAACTGAAACGAACTGGCAGCCGAAGTGTGAGTTCGGGTGGTCGGTCTTTAGTATAAATTGTTTACTTGTTTAGAATTTTGTAAGAGAGTTTGCTAAGTGTGTGTTTTACAGTGTGAAATCATTTGTATGCTCTGAGTTCTTCTTGTAATCTGGTTTGTCCGATTAATCGAAGGATTGAGTATTATTTACATTGTGTGTTTCATTTTCATGTTCAAATTAGTCGATTTTAGCAAGATATGACCGTCCCGCTCAGTTTCAAGTGGTATCAGAGCTGTGGTTATTTGCTCAGCTTGTTTCTAAGTCGTTTTGTTGAAAACAAAGTTTTTCTCAGTGTTTTTCTTAACTTTTTCACACTTATTAATCGCAAAAACCTGTGTTTTTTGAAAATTGATCATTTCTGAGTGTATCTGATGTAAAAATTGTCATTTTAGAGTGATCCTGGTCTGTCCGAGTCATTTCGTTCGAAAACGTTGATTTTCCAGTTCAGTTCACTTGAGTTCGGGTGAGGATCTCAGATTTGAAAAATAACCGTCAACCGAAGTCTGAGTTCGGCTGAATAACCGCTCCGAAGTTGTAGTTCGTGTGAGTTCGTTTAGGTTCGTGTACTACTTTGCTTCTAGTTCGAATAATATATTCAGTTCGGTTTGAGTTCGGATCGACTTTGGATACTAGTCACTTCGCTTACATTTCTAACACTTCACTTAGTTTGTTCAGTTCGGAACCAGTTCAGATAGGTTTGGGAGATTATCACTTCGCGTTCAGTTCGGTTAAGTTCGCATACCTTTGCTCAATTCGGATACAGTTCGATAACTTCATATGAGCATCTTTTACTTCGGCTGAGTTCGGATGATCAGAATTTTTTAATTATCGCGATGTCGGAATATCAGAATTTTTTAATGATCACGAATGACAAAGAATTTTCAAAGTTGACTTTCTTACAACTGTTAGGAAAGTTACAAGAGAGAGACCTGGAGATGAAGACTGTGAGTACTACGCCTGCAGAATTGCAAAATCCAGAAGTTTATAATGGTCAGAATGTAACGACAATTTCTGTCAAATCTGGTAAACATGTCAATTCAGCACCAGCGACAACATTCGTAGTAGGAGGTGTATCTAATGCTGGGAATATGTCAAATTCTAAAAATTACGAGTCAAGAGGATGCACTGTCTCTATACCCGCAAGCAACACGATAAATGGAAGCAAACTAGCTTTATCTGTTAATACAACTGAGGATTACATGGCATTAGTGTCTGCTTTAGTGTCATCGTATTACGGGGTTATCACTGGTAAAGTAAGCAATGCTGAACTTACGGAGGAAGATTATGAACAGGTGGATCCCAATGATCTAGAGTTGATGGACATAAATTGGCAATTTGCTATGTTGGGCAGAAGGGTTAAGAGATTCCTAAAGAAGACTGGTAGGAAGGACTTGAATTCTGGTGGAAGAATAGGTTTTGACAAGTCAAAAGTCCAATGTTACAATTGTTCAAACTTTAGTTATTTTGCAAGTGAATGTTCACAACCGAAGAAACAAGAATATCAGAAGTTTACTCCGAAAGCTGAATCTTTATCTAACAACGCTAAGTTCACTACAACAAATTCAGGGAGTACTTCTAATCCTAAGTCTGATTCCACACAAGCACTTGTTTCACAAGAAGATAAAACATATAACTTGGGTAGTCAGTTTGCTGATTCATCTGCTTTAATTGTAAATCATGTGCAGGATGAAGACACATTAACTGAATCAACTTCTGATGATGGTGAAGCTAATGATTGTTCAGACTCAGTTGAAAAAATTCAGACATCTTCTAATAATCAATTTTCCTTTATGACAAATTCCATGCCTGAATCTGCTAATTCTAATGAAGTTTTATTGCTGAAGAAAGAATTAAAAGTGTTAATGAAGGAGAAAGAAGCTTTGATTAAAGATTGTGAAGCCGCCAAGACAGAAGCCCAAGATGCACCAAATGATTTTGAGGCATTATTTCAGAAAAGCTATCCGGTATAGCAGAAGTACGAAAAGGCTCATAAAAGTGTTGTGGAGTCAAATGAAAAGATCATTGCATTGCAAGAGGAGCTGTAGAAACTTGCAGATGAGAATAACAGTCTGAAGTTGGAGAATGGAGAAATTAAAAGAAAAAATTTAAAAGAATCTGTTGTTGCCTTGATGCCGGACACTCCAAAGGTATCAAATCCTCTTCAATTTTATATGTGTAACCAATTTTCTAAGGCAAATGGTGAACTCTTAGATGAGAAAAATAAGATGGTTGATCGATTGTCTATGGCCAAAGCAGACACTGAAATTTATAAAAAGAGATGGGAGGGCACAACAAAAGAGTTAATGTCTTTGCACGAGTAGTTGCGAATTCAAAAATATGAATTTAGTAAGGAATATGACATGCTCGTGTCTGCCCAGAAGGAACTGGTTAATACTTAAAAGACAGTTTCACATTTAAAATTTGAAATTCTTGATTTAACTAACAAAATTGACACTTTCAAAGTACCCTTGTCGTTTACAAATTTTATGTACAATTGTGATCAAGGTCAAGTGTCTAACAAGTTTAACCAGGTTCCCCCCCCCCCCCTGTTACTATTAAAATAGTCCATATTTTGATCAATTTGCTGAAAAATGTGATTACACTTCTTTCAAACGAGAGGTGTCTGCTCAATCACATTCACAAACCACTGAAAAGAAATCAAATGAGAAATCTGCGTTAGACTTTGAAGTTGACGAGTTGTTTTATAACTTCTCAGATTTTGATAAAATTGATGATTTGGTTTCTGAAACTGAACCTGAGATTTCAAAGAAAGTTTCAAAACAAACTCAAGATGAAATTATTTCAAAATACAATTTTGATCAAATGAAAACATAACTAAAAAAGTTGAGTGAATTTGAGCAGAAAACCATTGCAAGATCAAAATATGTTGCTGGAAAGAAAGTGAAAAATGGTGGGATTGGATATCAACCCCAACATTTGAATTCCAAACCTTATGTCTCTGAAAAGGGGTCAAGTTCCAAATCACCAAATGGTCAGGCTGACAAAACAAATATAAAAGGGAAGTCTATTGACCAATTTGATAAAAATGCAAAGTGGATTACTTATTGCTTGAAAGGATCTGACAAAATGTATAGCGATAAGGACTTTCCTTTGAAATTGGTCAATCCTGATCTGATTGAGAAAGTCTTCAAAGGGGGCTATGGTCCTAAATATGATCCGAATGTTCCTAGTGTGTCAATTAGAAGGGGAAATGGAAAGATCATTATTCCAATGGAAACACTAGATTCTAAGAAATTTGTTTCTGAAAATCAGACCATAATTCTGATAATGGGTTGGTTAATAGGGTGCAAAATTTTGTCAAGAAACCAACTGTTTCCCAACCACCAAAGGCTCACAAACCAATGTTTCCTGAAAATGCAAAATCTATTATTATAAAGCCAAATCAATTTTCCAGAAAACTCAATTCCATGATGACGGGTTTAATGATAATTTTGGCCGAATCCACCATTGTTTGGTAGGGGTCCAAATTGGTTTGGGAATGGATCTAAGAATGGTGCTGGTCCATCTGGATATGGTGGTAGATGGGGTGGTTATCAGAATTTTGATGAAGGATATTATGCGGAAATGCATATTTTCATGATGATTTTATCCTAGAGATTGCAAATGGTTATGACTCAGGTTTCTATGATGATTTTAGTGATCATCAGGTTTCTTACCCCCAAAAGAAGTTTTCAAAATCAAAGAAACCAAAACCTGCCATAGAAACCATTTGTGATGACGGAACGGTCGATGAATTTGGTAACCCAGTTTCTATTATCATTACCGACCGACGCCATTGTTTTAAGTGCAAGAAAAGAGGACACATGTACAAAAACTGTCCTTTGATGAAAGAAAAGTCTAAAAAATCTGGTTCTGTATCAGATGGTTATCAATCAGACAAACCTGCCTCTGTTGGACCTAAAAATGAGTTAAATTTGTTGATGATAAAGGATTGCTTCATAATGATTTAAAATCGTCTGTTTGTGGTTACAAAAATTCAAAACATGATAAGAAACAAGAAGGTGAATCTGAAAATATAAAATCAATCTTAAAAATTTTTGAAGCATCATCGTCTAATCAACAGAGAGATAAGTGGATACTGAAAGGTGCTTCCACTGCAGGTCATGATTTCATTGAAGATGGCGGACGGCCCAAAGCTTCAAGCTTGGGTAATTCCCGAACTAATTAATTTCTTTGATGTGTGCAGGGAGCTTCGAGACAGCCCGTGAATAATCTATGGGTCGTCAATAGCGGAGCGTCTAGGCACATGACGTGTGACATTTCCTTACTCCATGATGTGCAACCATTCAACGGAAGGAAATGTTACTTTCGAAGGAGATAAATGTGGCAAAATAACGGGTATTGGCAATTAAGGAACAGTGCGATAACATTCGACCGGGTTGCGTATGTTCAAGAGTTGGAGTACAACCTGTTGAGTGTTTCCCAAATGTGATAAGAAATTCACAACTACTTTCACAGGGATTGAATGCTTAATCTTGAAACCTGGATTTGTGATTCCTCATGATTGTGTAGTGATGCGCGCATCAAGACTGTCAAATCTGTACGTGTTGGATATGATTTAAGCGAAAGCCAATGTGGTAGGTCAATGTTTCATGACGAAAGCTTCTAAAAGAGATTCAATTTTCTGGCATAGACACATGGGTCACAATCATTACAAAAAGATGAACGAGTTGGTGTAGAAGGATCTTGTTGAAGGAGTTCCAAAACAACAATTCATTTTCAATGACGTATGTGTCCGTTGTAAGAAGGGGAAGCAACAAAGAAAGTCGCATCCCTTGAAGAAGTATCATTCAATTAATGTTCCTCTTGAATTGCTTCACATGGACTTGTTTTGTCCTGTTAACAAACGAAGCATTTCAGGACATTGGTATTGTTTGGTAGTTACGGATGAATACTCTCGATTCTCATGGGTGTATTTTCAAGTGACAAAGGATGAAACATCAAGAATTCTTATCAACTTGATCAATACGTTAGAATCTTACTATAAGTTGAAGGTCAGAAGAATTCGTATTGACAACGGCACAGAGTTTAAGAACACTGAAGTTAGGTTGTTTTGTTTAGTGAAGCATATTGTACATGAACTCAGTACACCATATACGCCTCAACAGAACGGTGTCGCAGAGCGAAAGAATCGAACAATAATTGAGACGGCGAACCATGTTAGCTGACTCTCGACTTCCAGTGAATTTCTGGATGGAGGCAGTTAACACATCATGTTATGTACTAAATAGGGTTCTGACAGTTAAGCGGATTGGAAAAAACATGTTATGAGCTGTAGAAGAATCACAAGCCGAATCTCAAATATCTGGAACCATTTGGGTGTCCCTACACAATATTACGGTCTGTTGGAAAATTCGACGAAAAAGTGTTTGAAGGTTTTTTTGTCGGATATTTAAATCAGAAGAAGCGTGTTTTTAATAAGACGACTGGTGTAGTGGAAGAATGTCTACATGTTGATTTTCAATCCTATACATTACCACCCAAAGGTGTCGGTCCAGATTGGATGTTCGATTACAAGAGCTTATTTGATTCATTTGATTCAAGAGGAGGTTTAACCGAAGAGAAACTTGCAACCATCTACATTAATTTACAAGATAATTCTCCGGTTATACATACTCCTACTCCGATTACTCCGAATGTGCCAGCAGAAGATTATTTGACCGATACCACGATTGACACGATTGAAGCTGTTTCTTATATGTCTTCTGATGATGAGCATGAATTTCATGAAGCTAATTCGGAACCTGTTGATGTTCCTGTCCCACAAACTATGTCTAATACAAATGATACTAGTGTGGTTGAGGACGATCATGTCAACAACTTAGATGAAAATATTATTGTTCTGACTCATCAGACGCTCCAGATCAACACTTATCATCCTCAAGATAATATCATTGGTAATTTGGATGAAGGAGTGCGTACAAGAAGACAGATTGAAAGTAGTTCATTACTCGCAATTAGGGAATTAGGGATTCAAGATGAAGTGTTTCACGCATGTTTTCAGTCCCAGATCGAACCAACAAATGTTGATCAAGCACTTAAAGATGGTTCGTGGGTGGAAGCAGTGCAGGAAGAACTTTAACAATTTCAAAAGCTCGACGTTTGGCACTTGGTTAACTTACCTGAAAATAACAAAGAGCCATGTGGTACCTGTTGGGTATTTAAATGCAAAAGAGACGACCGTGGAGTCATTGTCCGAAACAAGGCTCGTTTGGTGGTTCAGGAGTTTTATGAAGAAGAAGGTATTAACTTTAACGATGTGTATGTGCCAGTTTCACAAATCGAAGCAATTCGAATTTTCTTAGCATTCGCGGCATACCGGGGTTTTAAAGTATACCAGATAGACGTAAAGAGTGCTTTCTTGTACGGGAAGGTGAAGGAAGAAGTCTACATTAAACAACCTCCGGGATTCTATAATCCTGATTATCCGGATAAGGTTTATAAGCTCGCAAAGCGCTATATGGTTTACACCAAGCTCCTAGATCATGGTATGAGACCTTGTCGACTTATTTACTTCAAAACGGATTCAAGCGCGGGTTGGTAGATTGTACCTTGTTCTACAAGATGACGGGAGAAGATTTGTTGTTGGTACAGATTTACGTCAATGACATAATTTTCGGTAGCTCAAACGACTAGCTTTCAATAGATTTTAAAAGTTGATGCAAAAGGGGTTTGAAATGAGTTCAATGGGCGAAATAACGTTCTTTCTTTGTTTGCAAGTACAACAGTCTGCAAAAGGAATCTTCATTCATCAGACGAAATATGTAAATGACATTCTTAACAGATTTAAGATTGCCGATGTTCACATTCCAGGAACTCCGATACACGTTAATCATGGCCTCTCACCAGATGAGGAGGGTGAAGAAGTTGATGCAATGGCCTCTCACCAGATGAGGAGGGTGAAGAAGTTGTTGCAACTCTTTACCGGGCCATGATTGGTTCATTAATGTATTTAACTGCTAGTAGACCTGATATCATGTTTGTTGTTTGTTTGTGTGCCAGGTACCAGGCAAGTCCAATGCTTTCACATCTAATGCGGTAAAAAGGATTTTGGCTTATCTGAAGGGTAATACTGATCTCGGGATCTGGTACCCTCATGTTGATAAGTTTGAATTGTCTGCCTATTCAGATTCTGACTATGGAGCCTGCAAGATCAATTTCAAATCTACAACAGCTGGCTGTCAGTTTCGGGTGACCGGTTGGTGTTGTGGCAGTGTAAGAAGCAAACGTCTGTAGCAACATCCATTACAGAGGCTGAGAGCTATTGCTCTCAGGTTTTGTGGATACAACAACAAATAAGAGACTACGGTTTGCAATTTCTTACTACCCCCATACACATAGACAACTCTGCCGCTATTTGCATTACCAAAAATCCCATACATCACTCTAAGACAAAGCACATAAACATCCGTTATAACATTATACATGATTGTTACGAGAAACACCTCATTGATTTGCAAAAGATCCATTACCGATTTTCAAAGAGTGGACCTATTTACAAAAGCTTTTGATAAAACCCGCTTTAAATATCTTTTGCAAATCCCCGGCTTCAAAAATCTCAAATTGAGTAATTATCGGTTGATCAATTTTCTGTTTTGTGTTACTTTTTTTTTTAGTTTTTTCTGTGGTTACTTTTCATTAAAAAATCTAAAAATAAAGGTTTGTATTTTTGGGGGAGAAAAATCAGAAAAGCATAAAAAAATTGAAATAAAAAAAATACAAAAAATCAAAATGAAAAATTGATCCGACCTAGCGAGAAATGATATTACATCAACATACGTTATCAACCATGGATAAAATAGAGATAAAGGTTGTAGGTTCTTGTTTGGCTAGTTGAATGCGTTAAGAAAAATCTGATATATGCAAGTATGATATAAACATAATGCCTGCTTGATAATTGTGATGTTACATCATGAAAGGTACTGTGTGACTTTGGCAATTAAAATCAGAAAACATCAAAAACAGAATAAGAGATGTTTTGGTGTATGCATGTTTTCATTTTGCAAAGATTTAAATTAATTCGATTTTTTTTATTTTCTCAAGTGATCGGCCTTTCACTGCGTATCGAAAGATCGACCTAATTGGTGTTCACTTGAGGTTCTGCTTTATTGTCTTTGGTGTTTCGTATAATCAATCGGACTTTCTCTGCGTGTACGGAAGTACCGACCTGATTGTTATTGGATTATACAGTTTCTGTATTTTTTTCTATTTTTTTGTTTTCCTAAACAATCGGACTTTCTCTACATGCTCATAAGGCCGACCTGATTGTTGTTTGTTTAGGGTTCTGCGCTATTTTTGCATAAAACACCATGAACGATTAATCTCTGTTGAAAATTAGATTCTGTGTAAAAATACAAAAAGATGAATAAATCATGTTTCCAGTATTCCTGATTGTGTGAGCTTTCAATTCACATTATCTATGCTTGATAAATCATACCGATAACATATCAGAAAACTATAAAAATTGATTTGCCTAAGTTGAAATAAACTGAAAAGTTGTATTTTTGGTCGACTTGGCTTGCATGCTGATTAATTTTGAAATTAAAGTGTGTCTGATACGTATTGTCTGATATGATCTCGCGTCTGGATCTTTCTCCTAAAAAGTTTAAGTTGCTCTTATTTCATTTCTGTTTGGTTAATTGCTTGATAGTTGAAAAATCCAAAAAGATTTTTGGTGTGTTTGAAAATTTTATAAAAATCTAAAAGATTTTATTTCTGATTTTATTTTCGACCAATCGATTATGAAATTTATCACAAATATGCCAGAAAAACCAAACGGTCTTGAAATCATCAAGCTCATCAATGATGATTAAAAGTTTATGGGTAATTGATAAAATTTGAAACTTTTGGGATCAATTTGAAAATCATCACAAAATTCAGGGTTAAAATTGAAAATTTTGGAAGACCAAAGTGTGAGTTCGGATGGGCGAAGTGTGACCTCGGCTGATCCGAAGTAACAGTTCGGATGAGTTTAGCTTTTTTCCAAAATGAAACGGAGTGTAACCAAAGCATGAGTTCGGATCAGTTTGGATTGACCCGAAGTCTCAGTTCGGGTAACCGAAGTGGAGAGCCTATAAAAGGCAAAAACTTCAGTTCAGTTGTCACTTTACCTAAACTCACTTTGCTTCACTTCGTACAACCCCTAGCCGAACCGAGTTTTTCAAATTCAAAATTTGCGAATCACCAAGTTTTTAACCGATTTGTGACTCGAAACAGGTAGGTATTGTTATTATGAGTTTAGGGGTGTGTCTGTTGTTGTTTTTGTCCGGTTAAACTCGTCAATTTGGTCAAAAAGTGTTTGGGTTTTCAAGGTTTTCAAGATTCAAAAATTTCGTACACTTTGAGTTGATTTCTAATGATAAAAGTTACACCATTGTGTTCGTCTAGTCAAAACGAGTCTAAGGGTATAAGATTTTTTATCAGAAACTGACTGGGTCATGGTTTTAGATCGAAGAAACCCTTCGGTTTCTGCACAAAACTTAAGTGACTGTTCTTGAGCCGAAGTGGGACTTCGGATCCCACTTCGTGTCCACTTCGGGTAAGACAAGTTCACTTTGTGTCCACTTCGGATAGTTGATCAAACCAGTTCGGACGTTGACTAAGTCAACTTCGGACGTTGACCAGATTTCAGTTTGGTTTCACTTCGATCCAGTTCGGTCCAGTTCCTATGAATCTTTCCAGTTCGGATCCACTTTGTGGTAACCTAATTTTTTAATGAAAAGTTAATCGTCTACGCGAATGGATAATAATTAGCGAATTTGGTGAACGTTTTTTTATTATCACATCGAATTTAATGAATTTTTCATTTTATGTGTTTTCAGGAATGGAGATCGATTTAAAAGTCGGTGATAGACACAATTTGTGTGCTCACCTCGGTGTCAGCAGATCGAAGGTTGGTAAATTCGGTGGAACTGGCATATTTGATTTTCTCAGACGATCAAGGATTCATTACGCGATTACTGAAGATTGTGATCCTTATCGTGACATTCTTACTGAATTTTGGACATCTGTACGCACAATCAATGATGATCCCATACGTATTTCTGGCACAGTTCAGAACATGACAGTAGAATTCACTGAAGCTGATGTCAACGGGTATTGAAATTTGAGGGCGATGATTTGACAACTCCGTTAGAGTTTGATAAAACTGATAATGTTGCATTGCTGAAAAGGATTTGATATGTGGAAGATCCAAACGAAGATTGGGTGTCAAAGTCTGAATTCTTTGTGCCATACATGTTCCAGATTCATGTATCATTACACTGCTTGGGGAACAGAATTGCAGGACATGATGAGATAGGCCCAATGATGTTGTCATTGATGAATGCCCTAATTCTTAACCGTCCTTACAACTGTATTGGGCTGATATTTCATTACATGAGGGATAATCTGGCGACAAGATACAAGAGGGCGTTATCATATCCAAGGTTCACTCGGATGATATTGAATGATTCGTATCCGAATTTGTCAAGACTGCAACTGAGAAGATGGTCTTGAAACACAAGAGTGAAGCCAGTGTGGGTACTCTGACAACATATCAAAAGAAGAAGGAAAATGAGCATCCACTTGATGAAACGTCTTATTGGTCACTTGGCGAATGCTAATTATGTAGCACCAGCCAATGGTGCACCTTGTCATGATGAAGGAAGTTCCGAAGAAGAACATGATTATTCATGGTTAGAAGATAGACAACAACAATCACAACCGACAAAGAAAAGACAAAGACGACAACAAACACAGACACCCCCAATCGTATCTGAACCTGTAGTCACTGAACCTGCTGTGACTGAACATGCTGTCTCAGCATCAGAAGTCCAAGCGACTGTCACTGTGTCAGAAACAATTGCAGTAAACACCCTGATAGATGAAGATGAGACAGATGATGAGCTAGAAGATATGGCAGTGAACTCCAAGGATGATTCTGATACAAATAATCCGATTGCTTTAATATCTGTGGGATCACAACAAGTCCCAGTGAAGAAAGGCAGCAAAGAACATTTTGCTTACCATACAAAATTGAATAAGAGCAACGACCGGTACATTGGTCGAGTGTATGAAGAAAAAGCTCCATCGGATACTGATGAGGACTACAACCCTGATGTTGATGCCGAAAAGGGCAAGGGTAAACAACCAGCTACCTCCTCATCTACACAGACTTCATCTAAAAGGAGGAAAATGGTTGCTACTGGTGGCAAGAGTCATCCAAAGATGCTGAAATGCTCAGAAATTTTACAAAGACGAGGTAGTGAGCCTTCATCTGGTGGTCCTGTTACATCTTCACCTGCATTGATATCAACTTCAACAGCTCCAGTCTAATCAACTGCTGCTGTGGAGAGTATTCTTACTGAAATGACTCAATCAGGTATCTTGAAGAAGTATTTGTCATAAAACACAACACCTTCAGCAAGTGTTGGTGCTCAATTTGTTAATCAGCCAATGGGAACTTCTCTGATTCCAACAGCTTTTACTTCAACCACAACTTCAACCACCAGCTTCAACAGATGTGAACATCAATGTTTCTTAAGGTTCAATATCATTTTCTCAGATGGATTTGCTCAATAGTGTGCTTACAGATTGTCAAGCTCAATTCAACGAATTAAAAGCAAAAGATGATGAAAAGTCAAAGTTGATTGGGGAATTGAAAGAAAAAGATGAAGCTCAATCAAAACAGATAGTTGAACTGAAACGAGATTATCAACAACTGAGAAGTGGGACTGATGCAAAGACTCAAGAGATTCTGAAGTTGAAAATAGCCAGTTCTTCTCAAGAAGCACAGATGAATGAGTAGATTAAATTCTTACTTGGAAAATTCACTACTCAGGGGGAGATTGGTTGTAAAAATGATTTGCTTCGGTATTTGAATGATAATTCAGATAATGATGACTCTGAAGGTGCAACTGGTGGAGGTTCAGACCCAGCAAGAACATCTGGTTCGGGTGTTGGTACCTCAACATCTAAGGGGGAGTCAGATTTAAGAAATGTGATGCCAATTTCATCAATTCCGTCAAATCAAGCTGCTAAGAGCATTCATGAGATCAGCACAATCTTAGAAGACGAGGAGTTTGTCTGTGAGCTCACCCATTCACAAATTCAAGCCATTTTTTTATCTCAATGACGAGGAGATGAAGAAAGTCGTCGAAGCTGAGCCCGAGGTTTATGAGTCATCAAAACTGAAACTGAAGATGATGAGGTTGAAGTTGAAGATATAACCGAAGAGGAGTATCCTGATTTGTACTCAAATTTCAACAACAAAAACACTCAAGACGATGATGAATTTGAAGTATTTCCGAAGGATAAGAGTGATGAAGCTGAGGCAAAGTTAAAGAGAAAAGAAGCTAAAATTCCTGATGACCCGATTGTTAAAGAGGCTAAGGAACAGAACCAGAGAAAGGTCTATGACGAATACATGAAGATCTTTCATGCTAATTATGTTCCTCCTCTGAAACCAATCAAACAACGTAGGCATGTTAGATTCAAGGGTCAGGCGTCAGGAGAAATTGTGAGTTAGATGTATGTTGATGATCTTGATTGCTATGGAATCAAACGAAAGTTTGGTATCTAATATTTGAAGAAGGCTTTGGATTTCAACTCATTGCTAGTATGGGATGTTCGTGAGCTAACAAGAAAACCATTTTGTAATTATGGAGATGGATGGAAAGGGTTACACTTTAAGAAGATTGTGGATAAAGAATGCCAAAAAGCATTTCAATTTCTGAGGCCACAAAAGCTTAAACGAAGTGAGCATCCAACAAAGAAACATCGAGTAACAGGCAAAGCCTTGATTGTTTTGACGTTCAAGAAAAAGCCAAAAGTGACGAAGAAGATACCGTTATAGAAGATAGAGTTAGATTTCATCAAGAACCTGAGATGGTGGTATTATGACGAAAAGACTGGTGAAGCTGTAATTGTGTTGGAAGAAGAGAACAGAGTGGTTAAGATATTTGATCCCATGTGGTTGATAAACATTTCAAAAGTTGATATTGTCCTGACTACATGGAACAAGCATTACAGTTTCAGAGGGTTATTCGAATATGCTTTGCTTTCAATATCTATGCCGGGAGTGATAACGAGAAGACATGGACCAAGATGGAAGATGAAGCTCAAGGATGAAAGATACTGGCCAACATTTGCCAAGGGGGAGTTTGTTGATACATAAAATGGCAGAATGCTTGATCAGATAAAAGAAAAACTGTGAAGAAAACAAGACTTAACCATGGTCAGCCGAACTGACCCGAACTGGCAACCGAAGTGCCAGTTCGGGTGATGTCCAGTTTGGGTGGTTGGTCTTTAGTATAAATTGTTTTCTTATTTAGAATTTTGTAAGAGAGTTCGCTAAGTGTGTGTTTTCCAGTGTGAAATCATTTGTATGCTCTGGGTTCTTCTTGTAATCTGGTTTGTCTGATTAATCGAAGGATTGAGTATTATTTACATCGTGTGTTTCATTTTCATGTTCAAATGACTCGAGTTTAGCACGATCCGACCGTCCCGCTCACTTTCAAATGTGATTCGATATACGTGTCTTGCTTTTCAATCAATTGCTTAAACATTTGTAGGCACGAGCTTCAGACTCAATTCCCTTCTTCTCTTTGGTCGATTTCTTTGTCATTGAACATATGACTATTTATGAAGCCCTAATCTCAAGTATTATGGTAAATTACCTCTGGTTTTTTTCTTCGATGCTTTACTTTGGTGGTATAAATGTGGTTAGGTTCATTGTATATTTGGTTTTTGGGTTTAGTCAGGGTTTGATTGCTTCTGCTGCATGTTTATTTTTTGGGTGTAATTTTGTGTTGAACTACTCCATTCGATATTGTTCCTGATTTGTCCTAGATTAAAGCTTACATTTTCTCCATGTTTGTTTTTTAGGTGTCTGATTTGTACGAAATTAAGGTTTAACCATCAGCCTCATTCTTCTCAGTATTTGGTTTCCTGTTCATGTAGATATGAACCCTAATTTCAGATGATCTTACCGGATCTGATGAAACCCAATCAGATTTCTTCCAGTGACATAAACTATGGCGAGTAGCCTTACTTGTGACACAAACTGTTAATGGTTTATATATAAACTGAAATTTTATTGTTACAACTTGCGTTAAAAGTCTTATGATATTTAGTTCTAAATTCCCACGATTATCATAATTTTTTTTATTGTTGCCAAATTTTCTCCTAGGTCTTTGGATTGCGTTCTAATATTTCATTGGCTTGAGATTAGTCGTTCGTGCTTTGGTAATTTTCATATTTCTAGACTCATGCGATTATAACTACTCCACACTTACACAATACCCTTGATCACACTCAAATCATGTTTAAACTCAATTTTGTGTACACAGTTTGACTTTTACTAAATGTCAACTGCTGGCTTCTCCTTTCTCTAATTAACTCTTAGAATAACCTATTTGAGTAAGTTCACAACTCATTTTCATAAACGCATGCATAATCAACTCTCAGACTAACCTGTTTTAGTACTTTATAGAACTTTCGTAATACACAAATACATTTTTTTGGATGCATGTTGCTATAGTAAAATTATTAGTAATCTATGCTTTGTTACTATGAATATGAATATTTGTTTTGGTTCAATACTAACTTTATTCTTTTTTCATACTAAAATATTGGTTTTGGTTCTTATAACTTATGAAAGTGAAAATATTCATTTTGTATGGAATAGAAATTGTAACTATTTGGGTCTTAAATTTTTTACATACTGATTTTGTTTCAAAGGATGAAAGTTGAATTAATCAAATCCATTTACCAATTCTCACGATCCACTTTGGCCACTTTACCAATTACTTTATTTAGTGATTTAGACAAGTTGCAGACCTGTCCGCACGTTGCGACGGGCTTGCAATGACAGTGTCGTTCAGTTTTATTTGATCTTCTGACTCGGCTGCGTTTCGCGACGGGTTACCAATTTACCCGTCAGTTTAAGGAAAAAAACTTTTTAATGTGATAAAAGTATAAAACTATAAAAAAGAATTGACAAATTCGAAAGCTCTAAAAGTATACTAAAAACGAATGTAGAAAGTTAAGGAGTATAAAACGTAAAAATCTAAAAGTTTCGTAGTGAAAGTATAAAACTATAAAGTATACTAAAAAACGAAAGTAGGAAATTTTAGGGGAATAAGTTGTGTCGTCGAAGTATAAAACTATAAAAAATGTATACTAAAAAAATGAAAGTAGTAGGGGAACAAAACTCAAAATTTAAAAGTTGTATCGTCAAAGTATAAAAGTGTAAAAAAAGTTGTCGCCAAAGTCAAAAACTCTCAAGTATACTAAAAAATGAAAGTTAAAAAGTTAGTATAAAACGTAAAAGTCTAAAAGTTTCGTGGTGAAAGTATAAAATTATAAAAATATACTAAAAACGAAAGTAGAAAAGTTAAAAGTTTCGTGACCAAAGTAGAAGACCACAAAACTTAAAAAAAACTTTAAAAGTTAGAGGGTAGAAAACGTAAAAGTATGAAACATATGTGACTAATCTATGAAAACCTAAAGTTACTACTCCATTGGGTACAAAATGTAAAAGAGCCAAACTTACGTGGCCAAATTGTAAAAAACCAAAAAGTAACTATTCCTTTCCAATTTCTATTGTAATATATATATTACAAGTTGGTTGACCCGCGTTTCGCAGCGGAGTCGGACTATTTTAAAAACTCGGTTAGTAGTATTTAACAAACTCGGTTAGCCAATCTATAATAGTAAACTCCTAGCGAAAGCGTTGTGTTGTAGGCGCATATAAATTTAAGAATGTGAATGACTTATTTTTCGAATGTGTGTTGTAATTGTCTTTCATTTGATATACGGTAAGAAAGAAGAAAAAGAAATGTATATATAATTTTTTATACCTCTTTGTTGTACATGGTTTAAAAGCATGGCCTGCATAATTTTTTTAAAAATTTTGCAACCCAAAGAACATCCTAATTGGCCATTCAGCTTAAGTTTTTTGGGAGCGCAACATTATATGCTCATACGGCTTCTAAAAACTATTTTTGCACATGAAGGGTTGAAATTTTTAAAAAAATTATGCCGGCCATGCTTTTAAACCATGAACAACAAAGAGGTATAAAAAATTATATATACATTTCTCTTTCTTCTTTCTTGCCGTATATCAAATGAAAGACAATTACAACACACATTCGAAAAACAAGTCATTCACATTCTTAAATATATATGCGCCTACAACACAACGCTTTTGCTAGGAGTTTACTCTTATAGATTGGCTAACCGAGTTTGCAGCATTATATGCTCATACGGTTTCTAAAAACTATTTTTGCACATGAAGGGTCGAACCTAAGACTAACCGGTTTCAACTATACCGATTTCATTTTTTTTATCAAACTGGTTGAGCAATCGTTTTTTTTTTCCATCTCTATATGAAATTGAAATCGTACTTCTGATATTCCTAGAAACCCAATAGAAATGGAAAAAGAAAATATTCTAAATTTTAATAAGTCGAGTCGAATAATACTCCAAACTACAGGTTTATACCTTTATTTAGGCTTATTTTTTTTCCTGTTTCTTGTTCCATTTAATCTTTCATTCACACATAATGCAAACATCTTATTTTAACATTTCTAGTACTCTCTTTTTATTGAAACATTCTTTTTTAAACAACTTTTATTATTGAAACATTTAATTCATTGATACTACACCTAATAGATAGATTTTATTAAACGGCTTTTATTGAAACATTTATAACTACGTTTATAGCAAATATTATGTCAAATAAAGTTTATTTTTTCTAGAATTTGTTCAGTCGGGGGCTCTTCACAAAACGACAATCCACGCCCCTACCGCTTTACGTTCTCTACACTCAACCGTTGTCTTCATCTATTTGTACCAACGATCAGTCTCTTATTCAATAAAAAAAGGGTTATTGGCTTGTATTAATCCCAATTATCACGTATTGGCCGATAACACTCCAACTTTACTCCTTCCACCTGCCACCACGAACTATCATCATATTTTCCTCCATCACTCCCCCGGTTAAATTTACTTAACGAAATTGGAACTAAAAGCCGGGTAAACTTACAAAACATGGAATTCAAATGGGGTTAAGTAATTCACGGGGGAGTGATGGAGGAAAATATGATGATAGTTTGTGGTGGCAGATGGAATGAGTAAAGTTTGAAATGTTATCAACCAATACGTGATAGTTGGAATTGGTACAAGCCAATAACTCATAAAAAATTGTTTACATAAGTAAAAGTATAAGCTTAAGCATAACCTTAATTTTACTTTCTTATTTTTTAGCCAACAAAATTTAAACATAACCACCTAAATTTTTTATCATTAACCCCAAAAAAATATATATATAATAACAATAAAATCAATATAAAGAATTTTTATATACGTCTCAGTTTCTTACCTGATCATCACCCCCCATGAAATCAGGCTTAAACAAAAGTCATCAATATAAAGAAATTTTATATATGACTCGGTTTCTTACGGGATCATCACCCCCACGGAATCAAGGCTCAAACAAAAGTCATCATAGCCTTAGAAAAAATTGTTCAAAACATCAGGCATCATCTCTCTTAAGGGTAGAAATGGAATAAAAAATGAGAAGCACCAAGGAAAGTAGGCTCAGATTGGGGTTGTCAAAACCCAAAATTAAATCATCATCGCCACCGGGTAAAAGCCTAATGTTCAAATCATCACAGTATATGCACCTACATAGCCTCTTTATAGACGTTTGAGGTTCATTAGCTCATATTAGGGTTGTGAAAACCCAAAATTTGTATCATCGCCAAATATATATCAATATAGCTGCTTTAAAACATTTGATGCTTCTTAAGCTTCAATAACCCCATAAAATTCAAGAAAGAAAGACATGTCGTTGGGTAAAACCCTAATATCATCGTAGAATCTGTCGTGCAACATATCTTCTTTTCAAACATTTGAGGTTCATTAGACTCATATAAGGGTTGTGTAAACCCTAAATTCATATCATCGCCGAATATGGCCCAACATAGTTTCTTTACAAACATCTGAAGGTACTTAAGCTTCAATAATTCAACAGATTCAAAGATGCCGAGAATTAAGTACAAAAAACCAAAATATACTCGTTCGATTGAATACCCAAAAACCAAAAACCAGATCAGATTTGTAACATAAGAATACCAAAAAACCCAAATCAAATCTGAAAACAAATCACTAACCTCTTTTTCTTCGATTTCACGATTTGCCTTTTAAATAAAAATCCAGAATTTTTCCATCGTGAAGCAAGATTCGGAGCAACCACTGGCGATTGATTTTATAGCGGTGTATCAAGGGATGTTTCCAACGTTAAGTCATAAAATGCGTATATAACACGCATAACACCAAAAGCCACCGACGTATACAACAGCCGAACCCTCAACGCTTCAACGTAAACGGAGCAATGACGGTGCCGTTAATATCATCTGCTACATAAGCCACCGGAAGAGAAAGACAAAACTGCAACCCGACGTAACACACCGCAAACCGACACTGAAACTCCGGCAGAGAAACAGACGAATCAACGACAATGTGCGGCGGTGGTGTCGGGTTTATCCGGATGCTCACAAAAGCCACCGGAAAAGAATAACAAAACCGCCACCCGCCAGTTAAACAGCGCAAACCGGCACCCAAACTCCGACAGATAAAAAGACACATCAACGACAGTGTGCGGCGGTGGTGTCGTCTTTATCCGATTGCCCACAACTGATTAAAATGCATGAATAGAGAGAGAGAGAGAGAGAGACATGGATAAATAGATAAGACAGAGAAAGAAGCAAGGCATGGGAGAGAGATGGGATGCCTGGTAGGTAAATCACTGTAAATGAGGGCATGAGGAGGCGTATATAGTACACATTCCTAGCCAGCAAAAGTGTTTCATTTATCACTTGTACAACATGCATTTGGAGATAGGCCCACATGTAGACCTCGTTTTGGCTGGTCAAATGAGAACCTGCCTCCTTATTGTTGGATTAGGTGTCTAAGCCTATTATAACTATAATTGATAGCAGCACAGTCCTTTTGGGTTGCCCTCGAGACTCAGCAAATGGAGAATTAATTAAAAGGGAAAAAGTAATAGTGTTGTTAATTATTATAGTTTAATAATTAACTAGACAAAACTATTTGGGAGGATAATTAACAGTTTGTTAATTAAAGGAG
>JBCNJP010000012.1:25454028-25475089 GCA_039602395.1 Deinandra increscens subsp. villosa | reverse complement strand
AAGCAACTGTACGTGGAACTGAAGTTTGGTGCAAATGAACAAACAAAACAAAGCATGGCTGTAAGAATAATTTTCCTTTGAATAGGACTAAAACAAACTACCAAGCCTCATTTGAATTATATTTTATTATTTCAATTTTTATGTTGCATCATTAACTAATATATAGTTCTTCACAACTCAATATTTCACTACTAAACTTTTGATAATTGAAGACAATCTACTATTTTAATAAGTGAGAATAATTTTTCTCACATGTCATTTTCATAACATTGCTCCAATTATTTTTCCCTCCAAACTCATCTACCCATATTATGATTAAACGATTTAATTGTAGTTACAATGACATAAATTGAAAAAAGTAAATAGTTCAACACTTCTACATGAAATTTGGTTGACATGCCACCGATGCCATATAAAAATTTCATTAATTTTCCGTAATTTACCGTGCGTGACAGATATGGTTTTACCATTTACCCATTCTTTATTAATTAACGATTTAAAAAAATAGTTATACACTTTTAAACTTATAAAACTTGATATCTAGGCTTCATATGATAAATTTAAAGCTTCTATAAATTTTTGGGATTTTTCTGGATTTTATAAGTATAATTTTCTCGTATTTAACTTAGTATTTTGGTAATATAACCGCTTAATTTATAAAAAAAGTCCGCAAAAATATAAATTATATAATTTTTCCTGATCTTCCCATCAACATATATAAATAGGTACTCATCAATTTTTTTATTTCTTTTAGAAGACGATCTCAAACTTTATTATCTAATCATACTTCTGAATTGTTTCAGATCAATAAGTTTTTTATCATATTAAGTAATGTTTCAAAATACGTAAAAAAAAACAAGGTGCAACTTTTATAAATACGAACACACACTTATTAATATCTTACTTTTAAAATTCTTCTATTAATTAATTTATGGGACTTAACGCATATCGTTTTTGTTGATATAAATACTAGATATCACTAAACTAAGAAACCATATGTAGAAAGTGTTGTTGATGTTAGCATTTTATAAATTATTCTTACTATTCTTATTCTAATGTGATCATTTTATGCGATTTAAACCCACATCATTTATGTTATTCTAACCGACCATTATGACTCAGTTTAACAGACCCTTTTGACCCGTTAAAGCTAACTCCCAACCTTTTTTTGTAGAATCTGTGTACATTTTGATACTGAAGGGAAGATATACAAGAATGGAAATATATTGGGTAATACAATGACATTTGTTTGGCTATCATTTTCTGAATAACTGGTTCGTTTAATCATCTTACTTTTTTATAGTTTTTACCTTCCTTATATACTATATTTGTTTATTTGTAGGTATGTTGTTAGCGACACGAAGAAGACATGGTATTCGAACTAAACCTAAATAGTCATAGTAACAACATGACAACGTTTTATAATGTCTCTATCTCACAGTTTCCAATTTCTACAGACAGACTAATAAACCGGTTTTCTAGATTACAACTTTAATTTTTCATTATTATATCTACTACGTAGGTATCAGTTTTACATTTTTTATCATTCAAACCTTTGGAGTTACATGGTATTGAATATAAAATCCAACCTTATGAAAGTCCTTGCCAACCTTAGCTCAATGTAAAGTATTTCTTTTAAAGTTATCTGACTATGTGAAATCATACCTCCTGATAGTCCTTTTAACCTTAAATATATATGAACTTTGTAGAAATAAAAAGAAAAGATCTTTATTGTATACATTATACTTTGAGTTAGTTTCTATAACATTTGTACTTTTTTCAAATGCTAAACTTTCCATTTAATCAAAATAAGTGGTTTATTGTAGACTCATGGGTCTCAAACCTACCACATGAATAAGTGGTTTATTGTACATTCATGGATTTCAAACCTACCACATTGATAAGTGGTTTTTTTTACATAATTCTAATCAATTTCATTTTTTTATTCTGTGAAAGTTCTTTTAATAAAAAGTTAAAAACCTAGTCTATTAATAAGTGGCCAGAATAGAAGCTTTATAATATGTTTGTGTTTATTTGATTTCACGTCACCCTGTATAACACATGGGTTACAAATCTAGTCTATTAATAAGTGGCCAGAATAGAAGCTTTTGTTATGTTCATATGTTGCTCTCATGTGTGAACATGTTGGCTTGACCCCTTTACTATTAGCTTATATGAAATGGGACATATTTGACTTACGACCAAATTACATATTTGACGTCGGACCCCTCGAACTTTTTTTTGCGATGTGGGGGTTATATAATTTTTCGTGTAGAAAATTTTGATATACTCCGGTTTCGACCCCCCATTTACCCAAAAACTGGCGTTAGAAAAAAAAATAGATCCCGACCCCCCACTTGATATTTTCAAGCTTCGCCACTTCTGCTAACATCAGGACAAACGACGAATGCAGAAGCAAAATGAGCCATGTGCATCACATCACCAGGTACAATAAGAGAGTCCCAGAAGACTTTCATCAATATCATAAAAAGATAGTCATAAAACAAACCAACAATGCCCAAATACTATTTGAAGAAAAACAACCAAATTATGTGAATTAATTCTTGATTATGAATCAATTTCTTAGAACCCTAAACATCAATTCAATCATGTAATCATCAAATACAACATGAATAATAAAACTTACTTGTAGTAGGGCATACAATCTTTGATGATAAAGAAGTCATTCGTTGATCGTGAATAATGATCATCGCATATCAAATCCCTGTAATCTCTTCCTTAATTATAGGTATCTAAAAGGAAATCATAATGCCCCTTAACTTAATAATATTTATATTTACTTCCATCAAATAAATGTTGGGGACCATTAATGTCATATTGGTATAGTTGGTTAATTATTATGAGATTGTCCTAAGGCCACAATTATGTGGATAATTTCTAACATTCTCCCACTTGGTCGAGTGACCATTCATGATGAGTATTAGTAAGTTTGGTCAAGATAATACCCATAAAGTTTCATGTTAAGATGTAATTATCCAAATACTAAATTTCCATATTAAAGTTTATTTAGTTTAAACTTTTACTAAGTAATTATTCAAATACAAATTTTTATATTAAGGTTAGTAATTATTCAAATACTAAATTTTATATTAAGGTTAGTAATTATTCAAATACTAAATTTTAAAAGTAAGGTTAATAATTCATTCAAGATAATATTTTTATTGCATATATTTTATATTTTATTAAAATAATATATTTTATTACATATACTTTAATACTTTAATATAATACTTATAAAATTTAATTAAATATTATGCATGTAATATAAAATATTTTACTCTATTTAATTTTATAATTTTTTTTTACTTTAATTGAGTTTAAATTCAAAATTACCAAGTATTTCATTTCAATATAATAAACAAAATCCTTATTTTCCGTGACTAGACTTCTTTTTTTTAACTGCAAACATCCGGTTACCCAGGGGTCTCATCATGGCAAACGATGTTATCCACGACACGTTACGACCGCAGTCCGTACAAGTAACCAAGACCCTCCGTGTTGCACATCCATCCCACAGGATACCCACCGTCTAAATGTCCACCGTCGTAAAACCTCTGACCCATAATTACTGTGAAGTTTTTATATAACTATAAAAATACATAATTATTGTAGATTATGATTATATTTATAGATTTTTTTAAAAGTCGGTCGTGTAATATAATTGGATTACTATTTTATTTTCCCGTTAAAAAAATCATTGTAAATGACATATGACAATAGTATCTTTTTCTTCAACGGCTATATAAATCGGTCCTGCCCATAGTATCCATAGTGCTCAGACTTCCTGAGGATGGAGTGAACTTTTTTGAACTAGCGAGTAGGGTGGCTGGAATAGGAAACACAATTAGATTCTGGCATGATTACATGTTAAAGTTCACCCACTTAACCCAATCCACATTACAAGAAGAACTCCTATTCGAAAACCAAAGATAGCTCCAATACTTGATCTCCATAAGCATTCGGTGTATCGAAGGGGTTTTGTTGTTGAAAATAACGTTATTTCTCTCCAACCATATGCACCAACAACCAGCAAGGATGATCGTGGGAATTGCCTCGACTTTCCCCCTGTCTATGTCGCCTTCCTTATGGACCACCAGTAAATCTTTAACTGAGAAGAGCACCGGCTCAGAAATCCGGCACCACCGCGCTATGAGATGCCACACCACACTACCAAAAGTTCACCCCGTAAACAAATGGTCAGCCGATTCCCTCCCTTCGCCACATAGCACGCACTCCGCCGAAGCAACCAAAATGTTTCGACAAGCTAAGCCATCTTTTGTTGGTAAACGAGCGAATAACGCGCGCTAAAACAACAGATTTAACTTTATCGGAACACACTTGAACCATCTAAACTCCCATCTTCATCCTGAGAGTGCAGCGACACCAACATTCTCCTTAAGGATTTGACCGAGAATCTACCGTCCGGACCTCTATCCACCGCCATTCACCATTAATTTGAGCCATAATAATTAAAGGCACACACGAGTCATATAATATCATTGGCTACGATTTCATAATTATAATTTTCAAACCTTTATCCTGTGGTTTGACGGGCCACAACGTGCGCGGGCATTTGACTTGTATCCATACTAAACTTCATTCGATCCTTCAACATTATACGTTGTAGTTCACTTTCAAGCTAGTGACAAAATAATAACTTTTTAAACCAAGGGATCAAAATAATTTTTTTTCTTACGCTCACAAATGTATTTTAATTAGATTCGTTGCCCACGCGTGTTGCGGGGTTAATGTCGGCATACAAAATCGCCGTATTCTTAACAAACAGTATCATGTAATCAAATTTTTTTTTGCAACCTAACTGTAGGATATACTCTTTGGAATCTTTATTCAGTGTTCATTACTTTCTGCTTAGAAGTCTTTATTCCTGCAAACAGCCCTAAAACAGTATTTTTTATAAATTTTCAGTCAGGCCAGTTGCTATAAAGCCTCCTATATCGCTTTATTATAAGAATATATTATATATGATGATAATATAGTTCTTGCAATAAAATTTAACACCTCACCTGAGCGAGTCTCGTTGATAAGTGAGATCAATGACTGATGTTTCCTAGTGACCGAAAATTCACCTCTTTCACTAACAATTTTTTCATAATTTCCCTTCTTCAATCCTGCAAAGAATAAAAACTCGACCTCTTTGGTTATGAATTGTCGATCTAACCTTGTTTTATCTCCAAACAACATTTGACTAACAAGAGAATGAGTCGATGGTTGAACATGTTAAACATTTTACTATTTTTACTAATTTACAACTGACCCTTCCCACATCTTGACCTTTTAAGTTTTACCAACCCACCTAACCATCCAATATTGCCACATCTAATGCCATATATATGATTACAATTAAAAAAAAACAATATTTTTTTACATAATACCATCTATGCTATTAATTTCTTGGTCACCAAAACATCATGATTTTAGAGCAAGATTTGTTATAGTGGCCTAAAAAATTTGACAGCTTTAAGTTACACATATTTAACAGGCATGATCATAAAAGTTTACATGGGAAAAAAAGTTTCAAACACTGCAATTTAGGTTGAAATGTGTAGAAAAGATGAGCTACCAAAATGAAAGTAGAAATTGTAAAACATGTTAAACATACCCCAATTTAAGTGCCTAACAAGTGTACAAACAAAAGTTTAAACCGAATCAAATATCTATAAGACTAGACGGTATTCACAACTATACTTGTAAATGACGCTATTTTTGATAAACAAGTAGGATCTTGTATAATATCCAACTATTAAGTCTCATGTTTGTGTAATTATCTCACTAAGTTGACCTTAAATATATAGACCTATAAGAATAATATACTTAAAGAATGTGCCAAATTATCATCAACAACCAACAACACATAAGAATCTACTCCAGGGCAGTTTATGTTTCTCATTAAGCTATTGTCCCAAAACATATGCAAATACCCAGAGAAGTGAAGCATAAGTATCAATCTAAGTCTAATAACACCATCAAATAGCTTATGATTAATCAGCGTAAAAAAACTAAACCAAACTCTTCCATACCTGCATAATGACTTCCTATTAGTTTATCCTTGTTACAAACAACAAACAACATATTAGCCAACTCTAACAAACACTACTTCAGTTACAAAATCGAGTGATTACCTAAATTCTACATCGAATACTATAATATTAAACTAAAATCTTAATAAAAATCTATCAAATTTACAAAAATAAGAGTGATAGCAAAATAAATCCACAATCCGGCATAATCCGTATCACTTATTTTTTATAACTACCAATGATTCGTTAATGGTAAACTAATGTCGAACTAATAATCAAAACACGCTAAAAAACAACAATTACTCTTGAGTTACATACCTGAATAGAGTTGTGATTTCAAGACCTGAACAGGCGGCGTGGACGTAGTCGTTGCAAAGAGGAGGCGTCAATTAGGTGGAGAGGCGGCGGCTAGAGACGATGGAGAGGTGGTCGGCACAGAGACGGTGGAGAGGCGGCCGGCACAGAAAGAGGCGTCGATTAGGTTGTGGGTGGACCGAGAGCGGGAAAGAGTAATTTGGGATGAGCGGGGATGAAGAGCGAAAATTTGGGGAAAACTAGGGCATATTTTGGCGCCCAAAAATTAAAAAACAACACTTTTTTTCTTGATGTGTGTTTATGAAGTATCCTCCTTGTCTTTTTTTATAAATTATGCCAGAAATTTATGACACGCAAAAATGCGCATCATCTAGACTTAGGATTTAACGCTTAACAATTTTTTTACTTAGGATTTAACGCTTAACAATTTTTTTACGCTTTTGTAACGCGTCAAGAAATGACCGAGTGTCATCGTTCGCGTGTCAAGGAAGGCCTTATTTCTAGTACTAAACTTCATTCAACCCTTCAACATTATACGTTGTACTTCGCTTTCAAGCTAATGATAGAATAATAACTTTTTAAATGAAGGGATCAAAATCATTTTCTTTCTTACGCTCACAAGTGATTTTATTTAGATTCACTGCCCACGTGTGTTGCGGGGTTAATGTTGGCATACAAAATGGTTGTATTGTATAAAGTTACGCAAAGATCACAGGAATTAAGAAGAAAACGTGTAAAGGCTAAAACGCTTTAAACCAAAAACTATGTTACCCCATGGGTCTACAACCCTGCTCCAAAAGATATGACCAACATCATCACCCCATTGGTCTACAATCAACTGGTTTTTAGGCAACTAATGCAGCGTACGAATCTGGAAAAATTGGTCTACAACCGACTGGTTTTCAGGAAACTAATGCGGCGTACGAATCTCGGAAAACGAGAGTCACACGTTGATTCTTAGAGTACCTGTGAAGATCTTTCCCAACCCCCCTAATCATCCAAAAAGATTCGAGAATACGAAATGGTGTATGTAATTTACTAAACTTGCTCAATCCTCATCACTTCACATCCCCACAACATAAATAAAGACATAAAATAAAAACGAGCCACAAAAAGGGCCATGGGCGAAACACAAAAACATCAACAAGGTCTAAAAAAGAACGTAAAAATGCCCAAAAATAGTACTTCGCATGCGTTTTTTGAACCAAAAAATGACCAAGGCCCCTTCGGGACTAGCCACCACGTTCTCCTCATTATTCCCAATGAAGTGTCCAACAATCTGCAAACATAACGATAACATAAGTGAAATACTAAAGCTGAAAAAATCTTTAATAAACATAAGGTAATACTTTATAAGCATCATGCCTTTTTTTTAATATCAATATGAGAAGGCTAATGATATTTGGAATTTGGCATTCAAAAGTATTGATAAACATCTCATCTATTATAATGATAAGGTATTTCTTTTTAAAACTCTTATTTTTTGTTTCTTAACAAACAATATAATGTAATCAAACTTTTTTTTGCAACCTAACTGTAGGATATACTCTTTGGAATCTTTATTCAGTGTTCATTACTTTCTGCTTAGAAGTCTTTATTCCTGCAAACAGCCCCAAAACAGTAGTTTTTATAAATTTTTAGTCAGGCTAGTTGCTATAAAGCCTCCTATATCGCTTTATTATAAGAATATACTATATGTGATGATAATATAGTTCTTACAATATAATTTAACACCTCACCTGAGCGAGTCTCGTTGATAAGTGAGATCAGTGACTGATGTTTCCTAGCGACCGAAAATTCACCTCTTTCACTAACAATTTTTCATAATTTCCCTTCTTCAATCCTGCAAAGAATAACAAATTCGACCTCTTTGGTTATACATTGTCAATCTAACCTATGTTTTATCTCAAACAAGCCGAATCAACACATTTGACTAACAATAGAACGAGTCGATTGGTTGAACATGTTAAACATTTTACCATTTTTACTAATTTACAACTGACCCTTCCCACATCTTGACCTTTTAAGTTTTACCAACCCACCCAACCTTCCAATATTGCCACATCTAATGCCTTATATATGATTACAATTTTAAAAAACAGTATTTTTACATAATATCATCTATGCTATTAATTTCTTGGTCACCAAAACATCATGATTTTAGAGCAAGATTTGTTATAGTGGCCTAAAAAATTTGACAGCTTTAAGTTACACAGATTTAACAGGCATGTTCATAAAAGTTTACATGGAAATAAAGTTTCAAACACTGTAATTTAGGTTGAAATGTGCAGAAAGAATGAGCTACCAAAATGAACGGACAGTAGAAATTATAAAACATGTTAAACATACCCCAATTTAAGTGCCTAACATGTGTACAAACATGAGTTCAATTTGAATCAAATATATACTAGACTAGACGGTATTCACAACTATACTTGCAAATGACGCTATTTTTGATAAACATATAGGATCTTGTATAATATCCAACTATTAAGTCTCATGTTTGTGTAATTATCTCACTAAGTTGACCTTACATATATAGACCTATAAGAATAATATACTTAAAGAATGTGTCAACTATCATAACAACCAACAACATATCAGATAATCTACTCCAGGGCTGTTTATGTTATTCTCATTAAGCTATTGTCTCAAAACATATGCAAATACCTAGAGAAGTGAAGCACAAGTATCAATTTAAGTCTAATAACACCATCAAATAGTTTCTGATTAATCAACATACCAAAACTAAACCAAACTCTTCCATACCTCCATAAATGACTTCCTATAGTTTATCCCTGTTACAAACAACAAACATATTAACCAATTCTAACAAATACTGCTTCAGTTACAAAATCGAGTGATTACCTAAATTCTACATTGAATACTATAATTTTAAACTAAAATCTTAATAAAATCTATCAAATCTACAAACATAAGACTGATAGCAACAGAAATCCACAATCCGGTATAATCCGTATCACTTTTTATTTGATAACCGCCGATGATTCGTTAATCGTAAACTAATGTCGAATTAATAATCAAAACACGCTATAAAACAACAATTACTCTTGAGTTACATACCTGAACAGAGCCGCGATTTCAAGACCTGAACAGAGCCGCGATTTCAAGACCTAAACATGCGGCGTGGACGAAGTCGTTGCACAGAGAGAGGCGTCGATTAGGTGGAGAGGCGGCTGGCACAGAGACGGTGGAGAGGCGGCCATCATAGAGAGAGGCGTCGATTAGGTGGAGAGGCATCGATTAGGTTGAGGGTGGACCGAGTGCGAGAAAGAGTAATTTGGGATGAGCGGGGATGAAGAGCAAAAAGTTAGGGGAAAACTAGGGCAAATTTTAGGGAAATTTTTTTGCGCCAAAGTTTTAAAAAACGACATTTTTTTTTTCTTGACGTGTGTTTATGAAGTATCCTCCTTGTTTTTTTTTATAAATTATGAAAGAAATTTATGACACGTAAAAATGTGCGTCATTTGGACTTAGGATTTATCGATTCTTGACAGTTTTTTTATGCCACGCTTTTTTGCACATTAAGAAATGACCGAGTGTCATCGTTTACGTGTCAAGGAAAACCCTGTTTCTAGTAGTGAAATGAAGATAAGATTATCACAATCGTGTGCAGTTTTTTTTTTTTTTTGAAAAAAAATATAACACGGGGGGTGTAAGAGTAAACATCATGAGGACAATTTGAAATCGAGGTGTGGGATTTGGAGTGGAGTGGTCCACGCAAAGATGTGAATTTTGTGTGAAAGAGATGGGGGAGGGGGGGGGGGGTGCTCACATGCCAACGAAGCTTCCTGCATGTGTGCAGTGATGCCACTAGAAATAGCTTATTGTGAAGCAACTACCGAAAGTAGAGGCGAAATTGGGTACGGCCTAGGGGTCCCCGTGCACCCCCTTAACCTTGTACGCGAAGTGAAAATTATATGTGCGGTTTTTCGAGTATTTTTAATGTGATGGGGAGTCATTAAATAAATTCTAGATAAAATAAGATCAATTTACATGTCTGTCCCAATGGCTCTTCAAAATCTTCTTTATTGTGTTCTTTTCTCTTCATTGAGCCAGATTCAAGCCTTGCTTGCTACATTTTATATTTTTTTTAGTTCAAATCTGATTGATTAATAGCCCTGGCACCCAAACCTAATAAATTAAAACATTAGTAATAATAGCCCAAACCTAAGTATCTAATACTCCAATCCAAACGTAATATACAAATTAATTATCAATACATTAACATTTACGTCCCATTCGAACGAAATTATTGATCATCCTTGATTCTTCTATGATATTTTTTATTGAAATTTTAAATCATCCTCATTTCTTCTATATTAATTAAATTCTAATAACGGTATTTCTTTTATTATTGTGTCGTATTTGTCTTATATGACCAATCCGATCCGGACCAACCCTTTTTTATGTATGTTATAAAATTGAAGAATTTAAAAGTAGTAACACTGTAAAAAAAGTTGTAAAAGGTTTTCTATTTCCGCTCGTGATCGAATGTGTGCACGAAATTACTGAGGCATTTGTAAGAATAACGAAAATTGGCATGATTGTTTTATGTGTAAGAAGTTACAAAAAGACTTAAAGAGAAAAAAATATATTGGTTTTCTTATAAAAACCAACATATTTTACAAAAGTTTTTTTAGTAAATTCTTATACTTACAAAAACCACGATACTTTTCGTTTAATTTCATAAAATTCTCTCAATAATTTCTTATGCATATTAATCGTAATGAATTTGTTATTCGCTCAACTCCGAATATTAATTGTAATGAATTTGTGGCTGACGAAGTTTATTAACAAACTTTTGACATGTAGTAATTTTTTTTTTTTATTCTTCATTTTATTATTATAAATATTACTAAAAGCAATTACAAAGAAGTGAGGGGTAGCCGGGCAACAAGCTGCGCCGCAACCCCCTTTTGGATAGTGAAACCAATCCTACTGAAAATTTAATTCTATTGCATTAAATATGAAACTTCCAAACATAAATTGTAAAAATTTCGTGCATGATCAAGTATAACAATACAATGACATGTAGCAATTTATATGATTTTTATAAATCAAATTTCATTTATATTTCAACTATAAATAGGAAACAAGAAAGTTAGAGGAAGCTATCTTTCTCGTTCAACTTGAACATTTAAGTTTAGAAGCCTACTAGAAGTTATGGCACCGTATCCACCTTGCATTAGTTATAACAGCACCTACAGCGATCGAAAGAAGTGGCCGGAGTTGGTCGGAGTTCCTGAAAAAGAAGCTTGCGAAGTGATTGAGAAATGGAATCGGAACATTCGAGCTGTACCTGTACCAGATGGTGTGCGTGTCACTGAAGATTTTTGTGTCAACAGGGTTTGGGTGTTTGTCAATAAACGTGGTGGTGTTGTGATTGAAATCCCAAGGATTGGTTAGTGATCGAAAGATGTAATTCGAAAGTTTAAATAAATGGTTTGTAAAACCATAATAAATTAATAAACATGAAAAGTTTATATAGCATATTGGTATTTGCTTCTTTTGAATGTTGTGTAACTTTTTTTTTTTGTCTAGTGTATTCTTGAACTAGAAGGACGATGGTGGATGCTGGGGTTTTCATGGTGAATGTCGTTCATTGTGTTTGTAACTGTTAATTGGGCATGTGTATTATAGAAGTGACATTGTTGTACTTAGGGTCGAAATATTAATATAAGTATCTCAATGCTACACGTGTTATAGGAGAAGAAGTTTAAAATATAAAAAAGCTTAAAAAAAGTTTCAAGTATAAGAGTAAAAAAATTTGAATTTTAATAATCAAAAACATTATTCACTTGCCAATAATAATTCATCGCTAGAGATGCATAAACCGTTTTGTTAGGGTGGGGGCTATGGTTTTAGGGTAGTTTTGGATAATAGTTTTTTAGCCAATAGAATCATGCCACATGAGAGAGAAGAGTATATAAGTTTTATGGTGGTTTTAAGAGGGTATGATTTATGGTAGTTTTGAAGATCGTGAGACCATCAAACACATCACACACAACTCTCGGGTACCGTTGGCTACTTCTTGCCGATTTGAGGCTCCAAACTTGCCGAAACACTACTAGGCGAACCACAGGGTGTGGTTGCCGAAACTGGTTGCCGAAACCCTCACTTGCCAAAGCCACATGCCGAGTGTATACCCCCCACCCTTAGTAATCGATTCCGTTTAGAAGAGTTGACCAGTCAAAACCGGTTAGGTGTATAACCGATTCGATTTCTAACCGGTTCTTGATGAAAATTAATGTAACCGATGCAAACCGGTTGTATCCGATTAATCGGTTTTTATTCCGGTTTTAACCGGTTCTTTTGGCAACTAGGTGGTAGAAAACTGACAGGTTTGTTTGAAGCCCCAACCGGTTTAGACTATAACCGGTTCCGATTATTTTTCTAAAACCGGTCCTTCAACCGATTTTTTAACACCTCTATTCATCCCGTCAGTTTGAACTATATTACTTTGAACTTTTAGTTTCGTCATTAATGATAACGAGGGGTATAGCCGGCCGCGCTTTGCGGCGGCCAATGTTAGAGCCTCGTAGCTATCGCAGCTAGCGTTGTTAGTTTATAACCCGAACTCTATACAACCTGGTACAAGTACCATTTCTAAGATGAATTTGGTCGTTAGATACAAGCCAAAATTGCAGCAGCTTTGTATTATGCTGCATGCTGCTATATAGAAGCTTAAGTTTGGGAACAGAACGTAGTTGGTACAACCTAATACAGATTTTGTTTATAAGTTCTTCTTGTTTATACAAATAGCATACATATTAAACATAACTTCAGGGTTGCAGTGCATAAAGATGCATGAAACTTGCTGATCAGGCTTTCACTTTGAAATTCTAGGCTTCATGACTTTTGTTGATGAGGATTCTACAAGGGAAAAAAAGGTTAGCACAAATGAATTACACGAAATAATTCAGCTGATGGATAGCTATTGTACTGAATGTATTATATGCATAGGTAAGTATGTTCATATTATGGATGCTATATGTTGCAGTCCTGCTTTCATAGTAGCAGAGATGCAAGTATAAATTAACCAAGAGAATGCACGAGGTTCTTTTTATAGTGGAAGAGATGGGCGATGCAGAAACAGTTGTTGGAGGTTGTTGTGATGGAGCAATAGGAGGTAAGAGCCTGGCTGCAGAAACAGTAGGTGATGCTGCCTCTGTAGATGGTGATTCTGCAAGGAAAAGAGGGTTAGTATAAAAGTATTATATGAAACAGTTCATATACTATATGCGTAGATAAAATTGCTTATATAATGCATGTAAGATGGTGCAGCTCTGTTTTGATAGCAATATAGAGGCTAGTATAAACCAACCAAGAGAATGCATGAGGTCTTTTCTAACGGTGGAAGAGACGGGCGATAAAGAAACATGTGTTGGTGGCTGTTGTGATGGAGTGACGTGAGGTAAAATTCTAGCCGCTGGTGTATCAGTGAGTAGGGATGCTGGGGTGATATTGTAAGCAGTAAAAGTTGTCACATTCTGTTGGGAGCTAAGAATAGGCGCATAGAAAGAAGAGTATTTATAGAGATGACACTATAAAGTAGCCTATCTAAAGATTAGATAAAATATTTATCAGTGTATAATTATATAAATAAGGCACTAAAACTTTATAAGTAAAAAGCAAGCCTCTCAAATAAGGTCTAAACCTCTCGCTACTGCTGATGGTTGCTACATATACCATGTCATTTACACCTAAAAGGCATAACTGAAACTGATCTATACCCAGATTATTCAATAAAAACAACAACCATGAGCCTAGGTATATAAAAATCATTAAACCTATAGTAAACCCATAGATGTGTTCTTCGTGAAACACATTTCGCCTATCTAAGTAAACAAATATATAAACTAACAAAGACATAACAAACCTATAAACATAACTCCTATAGAGTATAAAGCGAAAATCTAAAACAACCATAATAAACTTCAAGAATATTTGAAGAACACATACCTAAATACCATTGATGGTCACTACATACACTATACCATCCACACCCAAAAGCTACAACTGAAACTCGCAGATCGACTAAAGAGGCCATATGAAATAGACCGATAATCTATACCAAGCCTATCTAAGACCAAAAAAAAACCCATGAACTTAAGTATATAAAAACAATCAAAACTATAGCATACCGTAGATGTGTTCTTCAGGAAACACATCTTATCTATCTAAGTAAACAAATAAAAAAAATAACAAAGCCACAACAAACCTATAGACATAACTCCTATAGAATATAAAGCATAAATCTAAATAAAGTATATAAACTTCAAGAGTATTTGAAGCACACCCACTTAAATCTCTGAAAGCAAACGGACCTTGATTCATCTATCCAAAAGAATCTATTAAAAGAACTATAATTTATAAATAAAGAGGAAGAATAGTAAGCCTATAAATAAATAATTGTATAATAACCCTTATCTTATACATAAAAACATTACCTAAACTATTATTTTTTAAAGAGCTGTACATACATACTTACCGTATTATATACTTATTCCTATACGATAAAAACAGAGCAAAGAAGCTTTGATAATAGTACTACACAGTTACGGGCAGGAAAATTACCAACAAAGGTAAGCAACCAAGCACAGGTATGCCCTGTGTTGACCATCTCAATCTAATGTAGCTAATAATGTAGACTTATAACAAAACTCCTATATAGAAATCCTTATCTTATACATAAAAACATTACATAACCTATAACAAAAATTTTAGGCAACATAAAATTTCTGCTCTTTTTAAAGAGCTATAAACAAAGTTACTGACTAAATATAATTTGTGAGAAAATGGTGACATTATGCACTGCTCACATAAAGAAAAGCAATTTATCTCTAGGCGCAGCATACAAAAGTAAGGACTTTGATGCTTTTATGTATTTTTCCAATTTATAGGCTCTTCACAAAGAAAATAAGAAAGTTGTGTTTTGGCTTTGATGCTTTTATGAACAAAGTTTACAGGCCTTGGTGCTTCCATGCACTTTTATAATTTATTTAGCTGACCTGATTGACCGGAAAATGGTTACATTAACTACAGTTAGGGTGAAATTTTAGAAGAGGCTATTCTCGATAGAAAAAAACCGTTTAAAGCACACAAATAATAGTTAAACAGTGGACAAAATCAGACCAGATGATCATTAAAAGGAGCAAAATTAGATTTAGAGTCCATAACATATATGCTTTTATAGAAAAACAAAGCACACGTCAATGTTGTCGCAGAGCTTAATTTATGTTTTAAACATAAGCAAAGAATAATAATTGTATGTATACTATACCTAATATAATCTAATGACTGCAACACCAAGTCTCATCAAAACGAGTATGTCTAGTGATGTAGACACGTTGCATATCGGGATCAAGTCATTTAAATCCTTTATGTTGAGTACTATAGCCAATGAAAATGCATGGGAGGCTACGCGGAGATAGTTTGTTATCGACATAGTCTCTTAGGTATGGAAAGACCCTACAACCGAAAACGCGAAAGTTTTCATACGTTGGGTTTTGATTGAACAATTGTTGGAAAGGAGAGATGTTGTCAAGAATTTTTGTTGGTAGACGGTTGATAATAAAAACCGCTGAGCTAAAAGCTTCAACCCAAAAACTCGATGGAACATGGGCTTTAGATAACATGGCCAACCCGGTTTCCACGATGTGACGGTGTTTACGTTCAATACGTCCGTTTTGTTGGGGAGTGTAGGGGCATGAGAACCTGTGAAACGTTCCATTTTGCTCAAAAAAAGTTTTCACTTGGTAGTTAGTGAACTCGGTTCCACCATCACTTTGAAAAATTTTAATTTTTCTAGATAGTTGTGTCTCAACAAATTTGGTAAATATAGTCAAGACTTTAAAAAAATCGGATTTGGCTTTGAGAGGATAAAACCATGTGAACCTTGAAGGATCATCTAAAAAAGCCACATAATATCGATAGCCATGGGTGGACGTAATCGGAGATGGCCCCCAAAGATCACAATGCAAAATGTCAAGGGGATTGTCGGCCCTTTTAATGTTGTCATGGAATGGGAGACGTTGGCCTTTGGCTAATTGACAACTTGAGCATGAAGTAGGTTTAGGTAATATTGAAGTAACATTCAAAATGCCAAGTTTGTTCAAAAAAGAGACGACATCAAAAGATGCATGTCCTAAACGATCATGCCAAATTTCAAACGAGGCCGTAGCCTTTTTATTTAAAGTAGCACTTAAGCCTTGGGGTTCTTCTTTCAACACATATAAGCCTCTTTCACACCGACCTTGAGCGAGAACCTGCTTCGAATCCCGGTCCTGAATATAAAAATAAGGAAATGGGCTTGTGAGTTTGCTAATGGAGAGCAAATTTTTATTCAAGTTTGGAACAATTAAGACATCACGAAGTTAAATGTCTTGAGTAATATTAGTATAGCCTTTATGAGAGATCTTTGAATCGGCGGCTAAATTCCACAACAGATTGAGACCCTTTTGTTAGACGACGGAGTTGGTCATTAAGATTTTGAATACGTTCAACCGAGGAATTGCTGTAGGCTGCCTCAAGAGTGACCCAGATTTCACGTCCAGAGGAGATATTAAGAACTTCTGCAGCCGCCTCATCTGATAATGAAGTGATGAGAATGAGGACAACTTTTTGATCGTCTTTGTCCCATGATACATAGTCAGGATTTGCTACAACTTTTTCATCAACAGTGGTGGTGGTAGGAGGGCAAACAGACGATCCATCAACGTGGGGAAGGAGACCTTGAAAGGACAATAGATGGGTCATGTGATTCTTCCATAGGAGATAGTTAGAAGAGGTCAACTTATTTGATAGCATATGCATGACAGTGTTCCATGAGAGGGTATTTTCAGAGGAGGAAGAAGCCATGGAGAAGGGGGAGAAGAAGAAAGGCAGACGATCGGATAGGGAGGGAGGGGAGAGGTTTTAGGCAATTGATACCATATTAAGATATGCTTCAATGCTTGCCAAATCAATAGTCAAGGAAAGCTATAAATAAAGAATGGAGTTACACATAACAACCAAAACTAAAAGGGAAATACAACAAGACCCACAAAGAATGAATAATTATCTATTTAGGTTGATACCATCTAATGATAAGAACAGGTTTAGCTGTTAGAGGGCATACAAATGCATAAAAGCATCAAAGCCTATAAACTTACGACACAAAAAAAAATGTATAGTGTTCTTAATATAATCTAATAAAAGATAACAACAACACTAATATAAGTTTCCATCTAATGATGAGCACAAATTTACCTACTTTAAGATGACCCGGGCTTATACTGTCGGGGGTGAATATGATTAGCCGGAATGCTCGATTGGAGAGGGATCTAAACAAAGCCAGGCTTAAGCTCGATGCTCGGGAAAATGACTTAGCTATCCTGAAGAAGAAGTTGAAGTCTCTGAAAGCCCAGCATGTTGATCTTGAGGCTATGTCAAGTTTGAAGGAAGAGTTAGAGAAAGTGAGGGCCAAGAAGGAAGTCGTCGAGAAGACGAATGCTTCGTTGAAGTAGTCGGTCGCTGACTTGTGTAAGGCCCGGGAGGATGACTCCCATCGTTTTGATGCGGAGATTGCTGAGTTGAAGCTCGGCATGAGTATGGTCGAGGCTCTTTATAATGGAGCTATTGCTTGGGCCAAGACGTATGTCGATGACCGACAGTGGCTTATTGAGGATGGTTTCCATTATGTTTTTGACCAACCGGCGAAAAGTATTGAGTTCCGAGAGCCATTCGGCAAGTTGCAAAGTGTTGTGATGGCACATGGTGCACATCTTGGTTATGTGGCTGGGTATGACCAGGTCACCTTGGGGAAGCCGAAAGAGGCTAGTCGGTATTACAAGCCAAACTCTGAGACCGACTTGCAGTCTGCTGCTGAGAGCTATTCGAAGGTGACCTATCCATATTTGGATGTTTTGGCCGGCTGTACCAATAAAACAATAGATGATCTTCGCACGATCCGGCCAAGAGTTATCTGGTTGGCTACTCCGGGGGGTCGAGACCAAACACCCGGAGCTACAGTGTCAACTGCAGGTGGGTCGGACTCGGATGTTGTTCAGCCGAAAGCTTAGTTAGCTTTCTTTATTTGTGTTTTATTTGTTGGTTTCCTTGCCCTTTCGAGTATGCCTTCTAATCGATTTTGGTTGTCTGAAATGGAAATCTTTTGTAGTTATTGTTGTGATGTGTCTTGGAATTTGCTGTATGTATTCCTATTGTCTGTTTCTAGACTTGTGCGTTGTACGTGCTGTAGTCGATCATGCGACTGATACGTGTCATTGATATTAAAGTATGACCGACTTTGAGGGTCGGTTATCCCGTATTGATGTCGAACAAGTCGACTTCTGTAGTAATTCACCGATAGTTCCAAGTCGTATTTGGATTTTTGTTACATAAGCTGTAAAGGCTGAGTGGTTCGGGTTATGACCGACCACTATGTAGGCCATAAAGGCCGAATGGGTCGTTTAGTGACCGACCATGATGTATGCCATAAAGACCGAGTGGGTTGGTTAGTGACTAACCATGATGTAGGCCATAAAGGCCGAGTGGGTCAATCAGTGACTGAGCACCACAATGTATGGGTCGACCTATGGGGAAGACTCATGAGGCCGACTCGAAGGTCGTGAAGCCGCTCGAAGTCGAAGCCGACTCGAAGGTCGTGAAGCCGACTCGAAAGTCATGATGCCGACTCGGAGGTCGCTATCTAAGTCGGCATAGTTTTGTATGCTTTGACGAATAGCCGAGGCACCTTGTGTAAGTTGTGTGGTTAGTCAGTGACAAAGAACCACATGTAAGTTTTCTAAGGGGAGGTGAGTAACCAGGAGGCACTTTGTATAAGCCGTGAGAGGCTGAGTGATTCTGTCGACGACCGGGGACCATTATGTACGCCGTGAGGGCTGAATGGTTCGCTCAGTGGTCGAACACTACGACATAGGTCGTAAAGGCGGAGTGGTTCGGCCGATAAATGAGCATAACAACATAAGTCGTAAAGGCTAAGTAGGTTGGTCGATGGCCGACTATAATGTCAGCCATAGAGGCCAAGTGGGTCAGTCGGTGACTGGGCACCACTATGTAAACCTGTAGAGGCTAGATTATGAGGCTTGCAATATTAAATAAGTTGGGTTGGGCTTAGTAGGTTTCATTAGAATCATAGGCTAGTTTGGTTATTGTATTTAGGCTAGTTTATGGTTGGGGTTGGGTTTACTATTGGGTTTATGATCCACAAGGGGCCCAATAGTAAACCCAATGGGGGACTATATATACCCCACTAGACCTCCTCATTTGTACATTTGGAGATTACGATTTTAGAGAGAGAAATCAAGGGAGTTTACGATCGTAATCGTAAACTAGAGAGAGAAGCTTGTTTACGATTTCTGAGTTGTACCCGACAAGTTCATCTTGTGTGCAAAGTTCAGGTTTTTAACGTTATTGATCGTATTCTTTGATTTCTTCTCTTCTCTTTCTTGAATCACTAATCTAACCGGTTTCTGCACGCTTATATTAGTTAGATATCGTGAACGATTTTTGTTTCTGGACCAACAATTGGTATCAGAGCCAAGAAACGAGTGTTTCGCGGTTCTCACGATATTGATTCAAGAAGATCTAACAGTTTTTGCGAGTTTTCTTGAGTTTTTCAGGTTTACGATCGAGTATTCTGAAATTTCTGGGCTGTTCTTGGTGTTTACGATAAATTTCTGGGCTGTTCTTGGTGTTTACGATCAGTGTTCTTCATCAGCTTAGTGTTTACGACTTCAAGATCCGATTTTTAAGTGTTTACGACTTCAAGATCCGTTTTTTAGGTGTTTACGATCGAGTTTACGATCTAGAGGTGTTTACGACTCTGTTTACGATCCGGAGGTGTTTACGACCGAGTTTACGATCCGGAGGAGTTTACAATTGGGTTTACGAGTCGGGGTGTTTACGATCACTGTTTACGATCGGAAACAGGGTTTACGATCGGAAACTAGTTTGCGGCAAAAAGTTACTATTTCACACTTTCACGGAAACGGACATAACTTTTGACTCGTTTGGAGTTAGAAGCTCAAATTTTAACATGACGTTCGTGACAACGAGCCCCAGAATTACCATGACTAATGTCTAGGGGAGCTCGTTTGGACCCCCAAATTCCACTTCGAAGGCCTCCGTTTTCGCGTTTTAAGTTTTTGACACTATTCTTTGAATAGTACTTTTGCCGATTTTGCCGATTTCACCAGATTTTCAGAAGCTGCATACCTAAAGAAAGAAAATGACTTCGGAAACATCCTCAATACAAGAAAGTTCTTACTCCACTTGTCCGCGGTTGATCAATTCAAACGAATATGATGAATGGAAGAACAGGGTTGTAAAGTATTTGAACAATGAAGATCAAAATATGATGAAATCGATTATTGATGGTCCGTTCATACCGAGACATCAAAATTGGCCTAAAGAAGGAGTGCCTAAAACTCAAGCTGAATTCTTTGAAGATGAACAATGAAGAGTTAACATTGACAAAAGGGCACGTGAAATTATATTCATGGCTTTATCTCCAGAAATAGCCCAAAGATTTGAAAACTGCAAATATGCTCAAGAACTCTGGCACGCTTTGCACAAAGCTTACTTGTGACGCCCACTCCCAGACTTGGCCCTAGGAGCGGTCACGCATCGGATTTACTCATGAACACAAGGTACAACAG
>JBCNJP010000012.1:25425327-25453528 GCA_039602395.1 Deinandra increscens subsp. villosa | reverse complement strand
TTCAGAACCAAAAGAATCAAAGAAATCATCATAGGAATCATACCTCGGATATGGACTCCACGAAGAAACTTTGTAATCTGATGAAGAACCGCTAGAATAAAAAGCAGCTTGCTTTGATTGTTTCTTCTGAGGATGTGATTGCCTTTGATTTTTGACTTTTGGAACATTTTCATTCCTCGTTGACTTTTTAACTTGAACTGGACTATCTTTAGCTTCAAAACCGAATCCTCTATGCTTAAAACTTGAAATCTTTAACGAGCTCGAATGAGAACCAGAAGCATCTCTTCCCTTGGCTTCTCTAGTAAATATTTCTTTAATATCCTTCAACTTTTTCTCACGAATCAAAGATTTTTCGGCTTCTGCTTCACATGAAGTACTAGCAATCTTCTCAACTTTGTCAAAAATCTTTTCGTCTTCCAAAAATGATGAATTGGAATCAAACTTTGGAGCATCTTCCAAATTCTTTTTCTTCTTCTCAGTCCTTGACTTCTTCTTCTTGGCATGAGTGGCAAATCTAGAATAATCATGCAATTCTGCCTTTGGATCAAGAGGAGGAGAAGAAAATTTAGATAAATCCACTAGTTGAGGAACCTTGTGAATATCATCTTCATTTGTACTATCATCACTTATGTCCTTCTTATACAGAAAATTCAGGAATGTAGGTGACATATTGCAATTATTGACTTGTCTTTGTAATTCCAAAATCTCCACCTTTAATTTAGAAATCTTCTGTTGAGCGATAAACTAATATTTCTGTGAAGCAATAAACTCTTCATTCAAATCATTATATTCATACTTCTTCTGCTTCCTAATTTCACATTCTACCAACACTGATCTTTAGTGGCCTTCTCCCATTTCGTCTTAAAAATGTCAACATCTTTTGTTAACACTTCATTTTTATCTCTGAGAATTACATTATCATCTTGAAGTGTAGACAATTCATCTTGAAGAATCAAAATTCGATCAGCAGCTTCAACAACAAATGCATTAGCCTTTTCATATTTCTGTTGAACTGGATAACTTTTCAAGAAAAAAGCATCAAAGTCTTCAGCAGCTTCCTTAGCTTCAGCTTTGGCTTTTTCACATTCTTCAACCAATTCATAATATTTCTTTTGAAAATCCTCCAAATCTTGTTTCGACACCACATACTCCTCAATCAACAACTTAATATCTTTTTCCAAAGTAGAATTCTAGTTGCTCAAACCAGCACACTTATAACACTTGAACTCTTCTTCTTTTGATTGTTCAGCCACATTTGCGTGACTTTCTTCACCTGATGTTATCTTTTCCTTAATCTATTCAACTATTGTGCATTATGAGCTTGTAAGATTATCAAACTGACTTACATCATTTTGATGATGAGCCATTAAAGCAGCATTTCCTTTTCCATTTTAAGAAATCTCATTAATAGCAACATTAGCATATGCCTTCCTTTTAATTACATTCATGATCTACATGCCATGCAAATTAATTTGGATGCCAAAACATTTCAGCCAATTTTTCATCCATAGAAACAAAAGCTTTCTGATCTTGGCTTGTTGAAGCTTTAACCAAATGAACATGTTGACCAGATTTCAGCTTGTTTTCAGTAGAAGTTGGACATGCATGAGCAAAATGCCCATACAATGAACAATTGTAACATTTCACTTTAGACTTGTCTAATCCAATTTTACCATCTTGATTCAATCTCTTCTTCCCGGTTTTGTTAAAAAAAATTCTTGGTTCTTCTAACCAGCATAGCATACTGTTAATTCAAATCCATCTCTTCAAGATGATCATAATCAATCGATCATAATCTTCTTCCGTCAATTCAGCATTGCTCACTAAACCAGTATGTTTTGATCAAAAATCAACAAAGCAATTTCGTATTCTAAACTTTGATTGTGAGGTAGTGTGCTTAATGATCAAAATGATGGAATATCATTGTATGAATATTGATACGATGATGTAACGAGGGAAAATCTAGAATCCTTCGAGTTACCTCTAGGAGTCCTGGCAAAAAACCTCGGGAGCCGGCCTGAAGAGACTGCTACCTAGCACTTTTATTGCTAAGAAATTAAAGAGATACAAGTGTTTTTTGGAGGATTGATCGATCGGGCTATGTGTTACAATGATTATGGCTTTCAGAGCTTGAGTGTGAGTGAGTTGTGTGTTCTTAAAACCGATCGAGTCCTCAATTATATAACGATTACATGAATAACAAACATTCCAGGATTCCCGGAATCCTATTCTCCAATTAACTTGACCGTTGGAGCTACACTCGTTCACTTAGTCCACGTTCTTCGATAGTTGGAGTTTGTATTTCGGAGGTAGTTAACGACTCAACGGTACCTAGATCAAATAAACACGTGGCTATGATAAGGGTTAGTCGAATAAAAATAAATCAGGATACATGGATAAGTGGGATTCCCAGACTACAATAGGATTCTTGAGCCTTCTGGGCTTCCTATGAGCATCCTGAAAATAGACCCCTAACGATTACCCCTTGAGTATCGACGGTTATGGATAAGCTCAACAGCTGTCGAGATTCAAAAGATGCTGCATTCACGGCGTTATCACTGTAAAATCTGTTGAGATTTGATGTTTTTTACGGTGTCCAAGGGATGGGAATTTTATCATTACTTCTTCTTTATATATGAGATTCCAAATTCATTTATATCCATCTCCTCCAGAAACATCACGAGCTTCTCTGATTTTCTAGGTCAGTTCTAATCACTTTTCTTCTCCGTTTTCCTTTGAAAGAGCGTGGGACGCGTGAATCGTGATCAACTCATATCGATTGTGTAAACAAAGTAATCAAACTCAAAGGTAAATAACTCAATCTTGTATTGCACTCAATATCAGAGGTTACAAGACTCAGAGAAAACACCTTGTTTTTCTTGATTTCTTCCAAGTCTTTAACCAGTCCAGCATGTTGCCACATTATGTATCAACAAACCCCCCCTTGGAAAATGCGGGACAGTTCTTTATCACTCTTGAACTTCAGCCTCCATCCCAGCCCATGTCTTCTGGTGATTATGCCCGGCATATATATCGAATGCAAAACATATTCGAATCACCCTCTGAAACTGTAAAGCTTGATCCATGTAGTCTGAATGAAACAAGATCTGATTATGATACAACTCATCAATATTAGCCTTCGACAAGTTGATCAGCCACATCGGGTCAAAAACCTTCACAACTCTGTTTTCATTCTCCAGCAGTATCACAGCTTCACCCGTCGTCTCATGATAATACCACCACTTCAGATTCTGTATGAAATCCAATTCCATTTTCATCAACGGAATCTTCTTCATCACTTTAGGCTTTTTCTTGAAGATAAGTACTATCAGCTTTCTCCATGTTCTCTTATGTTCGCCTCTTTGGTCTTTGAGGCTTCAGATATTGAAATCCTTCATTACATTCTTTCACAAATTGATTCTTGAAGTAGAGACCCCTCCAGTCATTAACATAGTTTCCAAAAGGTTTTTGTGTAAGCTCCCGAACATCCCAGACCGGTAAAGTACTGAAGTCTTTTGCATTTTTGAAATATTGGATACCATGTTGATGTTTTATTTCGTAGCACTTCAGACTTTCAGCATACATCCAGCTGATAATTTCTCCTGACGCTTGACCCTTGAATCTAACATGCATTCTTTGCTTGATCGGTTTTGGAGGAGGAATGTAATTTGCATGAAATGTCTTCATGTATTCATTAAACACCCAATGTTGATTCTGTTCCTTCGCCTCCTTGGCAATCGGGTCATCAAGTTTATCAGCTTCTTTCTGTTTTAACTTCTCTTCATCTTCAACACCTTTCTCTTTAGGAAATACCTCAAACTCATCACCAGTCTGATTATTGTCTTTGTTGAAATTGGAGTACAGATCTGGATATTCCTCTTCGGTTATATCTTCAACCTCAATGTCCTCTTCCCAAACATTTTCTTCAGACTCTGGTTCAGATGACTCATTGTATATTTCAGGTGTAGCTTCAGAAGTTTTCTTCATTTCCTCGTCGTTTAAATCGAAGATTGCTTGAAGTTGTTCTGGATTAAGTTCACAAACGAACTCACCTTCATCTAACATCCTTTTGATTCATCAATACTCTTCGCAGCTTAATTCGATGGAAGTGAAGTTATCAGCATAGCATTCCTGGAATCAGACTCCCCCTGAGATGTAGAAGTCCCAGCACCCGAACCATTGTTTCTGGTTGGGCCTGAACCTCCACCAAAATTTCCTTTTGGGTCGTTAATGTCAGGTTCATCATTCAAATACTTCAGAAAATCATCTTGGCACCCAGAACTAGAACCTATCTCCCCTTGAGCTTTAAATTTCTCCATCAAGAATTTTATTTGCTCATTCATCTGTGTTAGTAGAGCATTCTAGTTCATAGTGGTTGTTTTCAGACGTGTGATCTTCTGTGCTTTAGTCGACTCTCCACTTTTCAGTTGCAAATAATCTCTTTGTAATGTAATTATCAACTTCCCTTGAAATTCAATTCGTACTCTCATTTCTTCATCTCTTGTTCTCAATTCTGCAATTAGTTGACTTTTCTCCTCATCTTTTCGCTTTAACACCTCAATCACATTCGATTGCTCATCAGTCTTAGCTTTTAAGTCGTCAATCTGTGATTGTTGATCAAGTAAAGCACTATTGAGTAGCTCAGCTTGAGAAAAAGACATAGATCCTTGATCAAGATTGAAATTAAAATCTGGTGTTGATGTGGTTAAAGTTGTAGCTGTTGAGAATACAGGGGTTGTAGGTGTTGATCCCATTGGCTGTTGTACATATTGAGAACCAACACTTGTTGAAGGTGTTGTGCTAGTTGTTGTACATCTTGTGGAACTCAGAAAATCTTTCAGAAACCCTGACTGACTCAACCCTTGAAGAATATCAGCCTGTGCTATAGAAATTGTGGTTGTTGTAGTGGTAGTCATCTCGGGTAAAGACATATCAGGACTATCAGATGAAGATACACCGGAACGGCGTTTCAATACAAACTTTTGACCTTTATGCTTCTTGCCTCGGCCACCAACAGTAATCGACTTCTTCCTCTTTGATGGAGTTAAGGAAGATGTAGAAGTTATCAGCTGCTTACCCTTGCCATGACTAACATTGGCTTCTGGGTTGTAATCTTTATCAGATTCAGATTGGACTATATCATCATACACACGATCCTTGTATCGATCGTTTCTTTTCTTCAGACTTGTTCGGTACGTGAAATGTTCTTCGCTACCTTTCTTCACTTTCACATATTTGGAATTGACCTTGATGTACACAAACGGATTGTTTATGTCAGAAACATCTTTAGAGTTAGTTCCCACATTAGTAAACTCATATCAGATTCTTCTTCATCTATCAACACATTAACAGTTGGTGTCTCAGTCACTGTGACAGTCGCTTGGACTTTGGGAACTTAAACAACAGGTTCAGTGACAGTTGGTTGTGAGACAATAGGTGCTGTAGATTCAGTAACAACCAGTTCTGAGACTACCAGTTCCTGTACTACTGGTGGTGTTTGTGTCTGTCTTCTTGGTCTCTTAATCTTTGCTTGTTGTGGCTGTCGGTTTCTCTTTTCAACCTAAACATAATCAAGTTCTTCAGATGAACTTCCTTCACTATGAAGAGGTGCACCCCGAGCTGGTGCAACATAGTTAACATTACCAAGATGACCAATTAACTGCTTCAGCTTTGGATAATCTGCAGGCTTCTTCTTTTGATATGTTGCCAAGGTACCAATACTTGCCTCGGTCATGTGTTTCAGCTCCATCTTTTGAGCACCAGTCTTCACCAAGGTCGGATACACATCATTTAAGATCATTTGTGTAAATCTTGTATATAACAACGCCTTCTTGTGCATCTGGGTCAAGTTGTCTCTCATGTAATGAAAGATCAACCCAGCTATATTGTATGGACGATTGAGAATCAAGGCATTGATCAGAGAAAGCATCTTTGGACCAATCTCGTCGTGTCCAGAAATTATGTTGCCTAAACACTGCAGCAACACATGAACAAGATACTTGTATGGAACAGAGAACTCTGACTTGTAAATCCATTCGTGACTCGGATCATCAGCATACCAAATTCTCTTCAATAAGCCAACATTATCAGGTGGATCAACTCTAATAGAACATTTGTTGTATCATCGGTAAACTTCAACACCCTTCGAATATCAGCTTCAGTAAATTCAACAGTTCGATTTTGAACAGTTGCAGATAATCGAATTGTTCCATCAGTTAAGCATCTTGCAGTAGTCCAGAATTCGATTAATATGTCACGATACACATCACACTCGTGTGTAATGGCATAGTGAATTCTTAATCGTCTAAAAAAATCAAATATTCCAGATCCTCCAAATTTGGCTATCTTTGTTCTCGCAACGCCCAGATGTGCACAAACGTTGTGTTTGTCATCAACTTTTAAAATCAACCGGCATTTCTGAAAACACAAAACATGAAACATTCATTAAATTCAATGTGATTATAAAAAATGTTGACCAAATTCATCAGTTATTTATCATTCGCGTAAACGATCAACTTTTTGTTAGAAAAATCAATTTTAGGCGAATTGGATCCGAACTCGATATTGCTATCCGAACTCGGTTCGGACTGAAATTTGGTGTCCGATCCTTGTCCGAACTGGACTAGGTCAAACGGTCAAAGTTGACTTTGGTCAACGTCCGAACTGAATTGGTCAATATCCGAACTCAGGTTCGGCTAAGTCCGAACTCAGGTTCCGCTGAGTCCGAACTCCAGTTCGGCTGATGAACATCACGTTCGCCTGGACGTGCAACTAAGAGGTTTAATCTCTCTAACTTCCAATCTAGACCAAATCAAGACACAAAATTTACCTCTATACGCGGTTTTTGACAACGAATCCATAGAACCAAGTTTTAAGTCCTAAATTGTCTCTAACTGGGTTAATTTTTAGATCTACGGACTCAGAAACCCCGACACTATGTTGGACAGTTTTGATCAATATCAGCAACTAAAAATAACAAACAAAAACACCATTACCTACCATAATCAGGTCACAAATCGCATAACAATGATGTTAATCAAAAATTGAAAAATTGGGTAGAGTTCTGCTAAGGTTTGGACGATTTTGAAACAGTGAGTAAATCCGAACGTTTGCTTCGCCCATTTATAGGCGCCGAGTTCGGCTTGTCCAAACCTAAGTTCGTCCAACCGAACCCTTCCGAACTTGACTTTCGGAGCAATCCAAACCTTGTCCGAACTCCTGTTTGGTTGTTCGAACTTAACTTCGGTCTATCCGAACTTGGAGTTTGCCAAGTTTCCAAAATTTCAAGTTTAACCTGATTTTTGAAGATTTTTTCTATTTGAACACAAAGATTGCAGATTTTACCAATTTGAAATAAATCTTTGATCAATCCATTGATGAGCCTCATGATTCCAAGACTGTTTGGTTGTTTTCGGCATAAATTTGATACTTTTCATCATCGGTTGATCGAAAATAAGATAGAAATAAAATCTTTTTGGATTTTATAACATTTTCAAACACACCGAAAATCTTTTTGATTTTTCACAAGATTATGCTAAAACACGCCTAAAATCTTTTTGGATTTTTTTAATAAGCAATAAACCAAACAAACTTGGAATTCATATAAGTTAAATTTTTACGAGAAAGATCCAAACGCGAGATCATATCAGACATAATGCATCAGACACATTTCAATTTCAGAATTAATCAGCATGCAAGCCAAGCAGGTAGAGAATACAACTTTGTAGTTTATTTCAGTTTAGGCAGATCAATTTTTATAGCTTTTTGATATGTTTAACAGGTATGATTTAGCAAGCATAGATAGTATGAAAACCCACACAATCCGGAATACTAGCAATATGACTTATTCTGTTTTTGTATTTTTGACAGAATTTTGATTTCCACAGAGATTTATCGTTCATGGTGTTTAATGCAAAACTAAAGCAGAACCCTAAACAAACAACAATCAGGTCGGCCTTGTGAGCACGCAGAGAAAGTTCAATTGTTTAGGAAAATAAGAAATAGAAAATAAAGCAGAAATTGTATAACCCAACAAGAATCAGGTCGGTGCTCACGCACACACAGAGAAAGTCCGATGGATTGTACGAAACACCAAAGAAAATAAAGCAGAATGTCAATCGAACAACAATCAGGTCGATCTTTTGATACACAGAGAAAGTCCGATCATTTGACAAAATAAAAAAAATTAAACAAGTTTAAATCTTTGTAAAATGAAAACATGCATACACCAGAACACCTCTTTTATTATGTTTTTGTTATTTTCATTTTTATTGTCAAAATCACACAGCATCCTTCATGGTGTAACATCACAACTATTAAGCTAGAATTTAAGTTGATATCATACTAGCATATATCAGAGGTGCCTTAACGCATTCAACTAACCAAGCAAGAACCTACAGCCTTTATTCCTACTCTATTCATGGTTGATAACATATATATTGATGTAATATCACTTCTCGCTAGGTCGGATCAATTTCTCAATTTTTGATTTTTCAATTTTTTTAATTTTCTGATTTTCTCCCCCAAAATACAGAACTCTATTTTTGGATTTTTGTAATAAGAAAAGAGAGAAAAAAATGAAAAATAAACCAAAAGCAAAATTGATCAACCGACAATTACTTAGCATGTAATTATTGTATGCCATTGAGTTACAAAAGGAATATGAAGCGGGTTTTATCAAAAGCCTTAGTAAAAAGGTCCGCTCGTTGAAAATCTGTATGTATATTTTGCAAATCAATTAGGTTTTTCTCGAAGCAATCACGAATAAAATGATATCTAATATCAATATGCTTCGTTTTCTAGTGCTAGATGGGATTTTTAGTTATGCAAATGGCAGCAGAATTATCTATATGTGCGGGAGTAGTAAGAAACTGTAAACCGTAGTCCTGCATTTGTTGCTGAATCCATAAAACCTGAGAACAACAGCTTGCAGCCGCAACGTATTCAGCTTCTGCAGTGAATGTAGCCACGGACGTTTGCTTCTTACACTGCCAAGACACAAGCCGATCGCCTAGAAATTAACACCCAGCGGTTGTGGATTTGAAGTTAATCTTGCATCCGCCGTAGTTAGAATCTGAGTAGGCTGAAAGGTCAAACTTATCATCATGAGGATACCAGATCCCGAGATCTGTGTTACCCTTCAGATAAGCTAGAATTCGCTTCACCACATTTAAATGAGAAATCCTCGGAGATGCCAACCTTGCACACAAATAAACCGCAAACATAATGTCATGTCTGCTAGCTATTAAATACATTAACAAGCCTATCATCGCACGATAAAGAGTTGCATCAATTGCTTCACCATCTTCATCTGGACAGAGACCATGTGACAACTGAATCGGAGTCCCTGGTACACGAACGTCATCAATCTTGTAACGGTTTAGCACATCATGCACGTATTTCGTTCTGATGGATAAAAAATACCCTTCGCGGACTGATTTACTTGCAATCCTAAGAAGAATGACATATCGCCCATAGAACTCATCTCAAACCTCGTTTGCATTAACTTCTCAAAGTCCTTCGAGAGTTGTTCGTTTGAGCTTCCAAATACGATATCATCAACATAGATTTGTACCAAAAGCAATTCTCCCCCTGTTTTCTTACAGAAAAGAGTACAAACCACCAACCCATGTTTAAACCCGTTCTCCAGTAGATAAGTGGACAAGGTCTCTTACCAAGCTCGAGGAGCTTGATGTAGACCGTATAAAGCTTTATCCAGCTTATAAACCTTCTCCGGATAATCAAGATCGTAGAATCTCAGAGGTTGTTTGACGTAGACTTCCTCTTTGACTTTTCCGTACAGAAATGCACTCTTTACATCCATGCCGCATATGCTAAGAAAATACGTATCGCTTCAATTCTAGTAACCGGTTCGTACACCTCATTAAAGTCTATTCCCTCTTCTTGAGAAAACCCCTGAACAACCAAACGAGCCTTGTTGCATAAAAATAACTCCTCGGTCATCCCTTTTACATATATATACCCTTCAGGTACCGCATGGCTCTTTGCTTCCTTCGGGTAAATCAACTACATGCCATACCCCGAGCTTCTGGAATTGTAATAACTCTTCTTGCATCGTATCTATCCATGAACCATCTTGTAAAGCTTGTTTTATGTCTGTTGGCTCAATATGAGATAAGAAGCATGAATGAAAGACTTCATCCTGTATACCAGATTCCCTGATTGCTAATAGAGTACTACTCTCAACCTGTCTCCGAGTTCTCACTCCATCATCTAAATCACCAATTAGATTTTCTTGTGGGTGATAGGTGTTTATCCGGAGTGTTTGATGAGCAGGAACAATGATCGTTTCTTGTAAATCAGGAACATGATCTTCCTCTAATACCACATTATTAGATGAATTGGTGTCAGATTGTACAACAGGTCGGACATTATCCACCTCAACCTCACCAGTACCACTTGTAGTAGCTTCATTTTGTGATTCGACTTGTTGGACATGAATTTTAACCTGATCAGAAACAGCTTCATGAAATTCACGATCATCATCAGAAGACAGAATATCATCAGCAATTGTGGAGTCGTTAGTTGTTTCAGTCACATAATCATCAGTGACAGGCACATCTGGAGTAGACGGAGTCTCAATATGCATGACCGGAGCATCACTTGCAAATTGGTATACACATGAGTAAGATGATCATCAGATGTATCAGGAATTGATTCAAATGGTTCAAAAATATTCTTGTAATCAAACATGTAATCCGGTCCAACACCTTTGGGTGGCAACGTGTAAGATTGGAAATCAACGTGCAAATGTTCTTCCACTGCACCAGTCTGTTTGTTAAACACTCGTTTCTTCTGATTCGAGTAACCGATAAATAATCCTTCGAATACCTTGTCGTCAGATTTACCTGTAGACTTTAACACAGTGCAAGGATACCCAAATGGTTCCAAGTAATTGAGATTTGGCTTATGATTTTTGAGTAACTCATAACAATTCTTTCCAAGCCATTTTACTGTAAGCACTCGGTTCAGCACATAACACGCCGTGTTGACAACTTCTGTCCACAAATATACTGGCAGTTGTGCATCGGCCAACATTGTTCGTGCTGTCTTAATTATTGTTCTATTTTTCCTATCCGCAATGCCATTTTGCTGAGGTGTGTATGGAGTACTGAATTCATGTACTATTACTTTTTCCAAACAAAACACCCTCATGGCATTGTTTTTAAACTCCATGCTGTTTTCACTCTGAATCCTTCGAACCTTCAACTTGTAGAATGACTCAAGTGTCTTGATTAGGTTGATAAGGACTCTTGTTGTTTCATCCTTTGTGACAAGAAAATCTACCCACGAAAATCTAGAAAATCCGTCAGTGATAACTAGACATTACCAATGTCCGGAAATACTTCTGTGATTCACAGGACCAAATAAGTCCATGTGAAGCAATTCCAAAGGGACATCAATGGAATGGTACATTTTCAATGGATGAGATTTTCTTTTCCGTTTTCCTTTCTTGCAGCTGACCCAGACATCATTAAATGTGAATTGATGCCACAAAATATCACTTATCCGACTAAAAGAGAGCTTACAGATTCTCTCTCAGATGCCTTTGACAAGAAACATTGACCCACAACATTAGCCTTTGCTGAATTCATGTCTAGAACATACAAATTGGACAAACGAGGTGCTCTCATGATAATGCAATCATCAGGAATCTTGTACCCTGGCTTCAGAATCAAACATTCACTCCCTGTGAAAGCTGTTGTGTACTGCTTGTCACATATCTGGGAGATGCTTAGAAGATTGTATTCAAGTTCTCGTACATATTCCACTCGGTCGAAGGCAACAACACCATTGCTTAGCTTACCAATACCCGTTACTTTACCGCCTTTGTTTTCGACAAAGGTGACAATTCCTCCGTTGAATGGTTTAACATCTCGAAGTAGAGAAATATCACCCGTCATGTGCCTGGAAGCCCCACTATCAACAACCCATAAATTGTTCATAGGTTGTCGTGAAGCACCCTACACACAAAAGCAAATTAATTAGGTCAGGAAGAACCCAAGCTTGGAGCTTTGGGTCGCCCGTCATCTTTGACAAAATCGGTTCCAGCAGTTAAACTACCTTTTGGTTTCCACTTGTCACTTTGCTGACTTGTTGACCCATCGGAAGTTTTCAAAATTGATTTAACTTTTATATGTTTACCATCAAATGTCTTATCATGTTTTTCAGATACGAGTGGTTTCAAATTATTATGCACAAAAGCCTTAGGATCAACAAATTTGACGTGTTTCTTCAAGTCAGCAGATACTGGTTTATCAGAAGTATATCCATCTGATACACAACCAGAATTTTCAGATTTGTTCTTCTTAAAAGGACAAACTTTATATGAATGACCATAGTTTTTGCACTTAAAGCATTTGTGTTTGTCAATGACAACCTCTTCAACCGTGTCGTGATCCATAATGGTTTCAATGACTGGTTTTTGCTTCTTTGATTTTTAAAATTTTTGTTTAGAAACATGATGATCACTAAAGTCATCATAATACCTAGAGTCATGACTATACATACTATCTAGAAAATCATCACCAAGTAAATAGCCATCATAAAATTGTGGATTTCCAGCAGAGTATCGATCATCAAAATTCTGAAACCTACCCCTCTTACCACCATAGCCTGATGGACCAACATCATTTTTGAATCCATCATCAAACCATCTTGGACCCCTCCCATAAACTGGTTGATTCTGCCTATATCCAAAATTGTCATAAAAACCATCATCATGATAAAATTGAGATTTCTTAAAAGACGAATTTGGTTTTCTGAAATTTGGCTTGACATGCTCATGAAAAATTTGTTTCTGAACCTTTGGTTTTGGTGGTTGGAAAACACTTGGTGACTTCTTCACAGACTTTTGTACTCTATTTAACTGTTGGGTTTTACAGTGGGATCCGGGTTACCGATTTTAAAATAAATTAAAACCGATTTTAATGATAAAATTAATTCCAAATTAATTTAGCAGCGGAAACGAAATTAAACGCGGATGCAACTGTAACAGGATCAATCACCGGCACGACAAACACAGAAAATATATTTATTTAAATAAATAAATAAATACATAAAATCAAATATCTAATAAATTAGATATACCTTGGCGGGATCCGAGCAACCGCTCGAGACACCCGGATTCAACGGGCTCGCGCTAGGACGAACAGAGACGTCCGACTCGAACCTTCGAGACAGATCATCAACGGCGGCATCGGCGGCGGCGACAGGCGGCGGCGACGGTAGTGGCGGCGGCGGTGGTAGAGATACCACCGGTGGTGGTGACAAAATCTTCTCCGTCGGAATAGCCACCGGGACCGAACCCACGACGAACGACTCGCCGGAGGTCGGAGGAGGGGCGGCGGCGGCGAACGGGTATAGCGGCGCCGGCCACGTTGACGTGACCGGGCGCGGCGGCCTTGGTTGCGCCGGCAGCGCGAGGACCACCGGCCGGTGGTCTCGCGGCGGGGCATGTGCGGCAGTGGCGGCGGCGGCGGCTTGAGCCGCGGCGGCGGCTCGGGCTGCGGCTTCGGCTTCGGCTCGGGCTGCGGCTTCGGCTCGGGCTGCGACGGCTTCGCTCTCGAGACGGGCGCAGATACTGGCTAGACGGGGATCCATCGTAATGAGCAAGGATCACAATGGTGGAGGCGGGCGGCGACGGCGGTCGGCGGCGGCGGCGAGGGAGCCGGCTTCGGCTCTGGTTCGGCGCAGGGAGAGAGAAAGGAGGGAGGAGATTAGGGTTTTTTAACTTTTTTTTTTAATTAACTCCTCCCTTCTCCCTTTTATTAAATTTCGCGGACCGGGGCCAGACGGACTGGGCCCGGTCGCGATCTCCTTTAATCCACCAATCGATCAGTCCGTTAATCCGGTAACAACTGATCGACTCGTCTTTTAAATACCAAGTATTTTGAACCGATAGATTTTGTCGATTTAAATAAATAATTAATATTTATTTAATTCACCATTTAGTTCGTTTATTTCTAATTAACAATTAATTAGATATAATAGTCCGTTGACCCGGGTGTAACTCTTACGGGTCAATATCGGTCGGGTTCGTTAATTTGTCGGGTCAGGACACCATTTATCCAACAGTCTCCCACTTGGACTGAACGCGACAGTTTAACGATCGCAGCCAGAGGCACTCTAGCTATGCATAGCTACACCAACTAATATTGACACTTTAAGTCGTTTTGCCAAAGTATATCTGATTGACCATCAAGCAGACTGACGACTTGTGCATTCATTGTCATATGTTCCTTTCTGTATAAGACATTGATGAACTATGGGACATGGACTCCCATATTTTATTCATCGATTTTCATTCTCGATACAATTCGAAGTGATCCAACAAACACACAGTAAGTTTGGGTGAGGCCTCACACTTATCACTTGGAATCAACGAGGGCGCCTTTATGTCTAACTGTTGCCGAAGCAAGAGTACAGAATCCCTTGTTGAGGCATACAGCTCCCACTAAACCTCAGAGCCATTCCCAAAAGTAGCCGTTATGGCTGGCAGTTACGCGACAACGTTAGACTACAATCAAAGAATGTTCTTTAGTAGAGAGGAGTTCGAATATGCGTCTCAGGTCTAAGGATACATTAGAGCATGCATTTAATCAAGCAAGCAAGACTTCCATGTTTGCGTTGCATGATGCGAGTTACGTCCAACGTCATTCACCAATGAGGTCTGTGAGTTTTGAACGTTAAACAACTTTAAGGTTCAACTAGTCACAATAGTCTTACTTTAGTAGAGCTCCCACTCACTAATCGACTACGGACATTTAGGACAAGAACTTATTGTCCATGGATTAAACGTATAAATATCGAACACAGTTATGTAATTCATTATTGCATAAACCAGATGGAATAAGAATAATATAGATAACTGTTTTGTGTTCATACATCCAAATACTGAATCAAAACATGTCTTTAGCTAATCTAAGCCCTATCGCTTCTCTGTGGCGTATATGAGTCTCCTGAGTCATAGGCTTAGTGAAGGGATCAGCTAAGTTTTGATCTGTGTGTACTTTGCTTATTTTGATTTCATTTCTGTCGACTACTTCTCTTATGTAGTGGAACTTCCTCAGTACGTGCTTGGCCATCTTATGGGACCGTTGCTCTTTGGCTTGAGCTATAGCGCCAGTGTTATCGCATAGCATCTCGATGGGCTGCCTAATACTCGGCACAGCATCGAGATCGGATATGAACTTCTTCATCCACACGGCTTCTTTAGCAGCTTCTGAGGCGGCTATGTATTCGGATTCAGTAGTAGAATCAGCTACTACTGGCTGTTTTGAGCTTCTCCAAGAAACAGCCCCTCCGTTAAGAGTGAATACGAATCCTGACTGCGAGCGAGAGTCATCTCGGTCAGTCTGAAAACTAGCATCAGTGTAACATCTTACAGTGAGCTCCTCATCAACACCCCCGAATACGAGAAACATATCAGTGGTGTTTCTCAAGTATTTCAGTATGTTCTTTACAGCCGTCCAGTGAGCTAGCCCTGGCGTCTGTTGGTACCGACTTGTCACGCTCAGTGCATACGAGACATCCGGTCGTGTGCAGAGCATGGCATACATGATAGATCCAATAGCTGAGGCAAATGGGATCGATGCCATTTGGCTTATCTCGCGCTCCGTTTTAGGTGCTTGAGATTTGTCCAATATTGTTCCCTTAGTCATGGGAACTGCTCCTTTCTTGGAGTTGCTCATATTGAACCGAGCTATGATCTTATCTATGTATGTGCTTTGACTGAGTCCTAAAAGGCGCTTAGATCGATCTCTGTGAATCTTGATTCCCAGAATATAAGCGGCTTCTCCAAGGTCTTTCATAGCGAAACAAGATGAAAGCCATTTCTTAACTTCGTTAAGCATGGGTATGTTGTTTCCTATGATCAGTATATCGTCCACGTACAGTACGAGGAACGATACAGCGCTCCCACTTGCCTTTCTGTAAACACAAGGCTCATCTTTGTTTTGTTCAAAGCCAAACTCTTTGACTTTCTGATCAAAACGAAGATTCCAGCTTCGAGATGCTTGCTTGAGTCCATAAATGGACTTGCTAAGCTTGCAAACCTTGTTTGGATTCTCTGGATCGACAAAACCATCAGGCTGAACCATGTAGACATCTTCTTCGAGTTGTCCGTTCAGGAAAGCGGTTTTGACGTCCATTTGCCATATCTCATAGTCATGGTATGCGGCTATGGCAAGGAGAATCCTGATCGATTTGATCATGACAACGGGCGAAAAGGTCTCATCATAATCAATCCCTTGAGTTTGAGTGAAACCTTTCGCTACAAGCCGTGCCTTGTAGGTTTGCACATTTCCATGCATGTCAGTTTTTCTTTTGAAGATCCACTTGCTCCCTACTGCCCGTGTACCGGGGGGTAGCTCAATCAAGTCCCAGACGTGATTGTCACGCATAGATTGCATCTCAGCGTTCATGGCTTCAAGCCATTTATCAGATTCCGGATCTGATATAGCAGCTTTGTAATTAATAGGTTCATCGTTAGAATCGGCTATTAATAGAACATCGAAGGCCTCATGATATCCAAGGTATCTATCAGGCTCATATCGTATTCTCTCGCTCCTACGAACGCTTGTGCTTGTGTTTGGGTCTGATGGTGCGACAACAACTTGTCGGTCAGACGCAGCGACCGTTTCAGGGTTGGGTGTATCTCGAATTTCTTCAAGATCCACTGGATCACTATTTGTTCCTCGAGTAAGAAATTCTTTCTCAAGGAATTTACCTTTCCGCTTGATGGAAACAGTGTTTGCATCAGGATGGTAGAAGTAATAACCGGTATTACCATAGTATCCAACGAAAGTTACCTTTTCGCCTCGGGGATCCAGCTTATTGTCAGAATCACTGCTAACATAAGCATCACATCCCCATACCCTGAGGTATGAAAGTTTAGGAAGAGAACCATGCCATATCTCATATGGGGTCTTCCCCACTTTCTTGGTCGGTGCCAGATTTATTAGGCGAGCGGCGGTCAAGATGGCATATCCCCAAAAGGAATGTGGCAAGGTGGTCCTGCACATCATCGATCGAACCATGTTTAGCAAAGTTCGATTCCTCCTTTCACTGACGCCATTTAACTGGGGTGTGCCAGGAGGAGTGGGTTGTGAAACGATTCCACATTCCTTCAGATGATTCAGGAATTCAGCGCTTAGGTATTCTCCACCTCTATCGGATCGAAGTATTTTAACAGTTCGATTTAACTGATTTTGCACTTCGTTTTGAAACTCTTTGAACTTTTCAAAAGTTTCATGTTTGTGTTTCATCAGATAGACATAGGCATATCTGCTGTAGTCATCGATGAAAGTCACGAAGTACCGTTCACGATTTCTCGTCTCGGTTCGAAAGGGTCCACACACATCGGTGTGAATAATGCCTAACAAACCTTGGGCCCGTTCACCTGTATGGGTGAAGGGTGACTTGGTTAATTTACCAGATAAGCATGACTCGCATTCATCGAAGGAATCTGCATCTTGGGATTCGAGAATGCCAGCAGTTTGCAACTTCTTGATGCGGGCCTTACTTATGTGACCAAGTCTATGGTGCCATAACGAGGATTCGTTACTATCAGTTTTGCTTCTTTTAGAAACATGATAGAGCTGGTCGTTTGTTTGAACATCTATCTCATATATGCCATGTCGAGGTTTAGCCTCGAAATAAAAGATATTATTAAGGTAAGCAGAAATCACATTTCCATTATATTTATACCGAAATCCTTGTTCAAACAATGAAGAGACAGAAATAATGTTTCTGGATAAACCAGGTGCATATAAACAGTTAATTAAATTAACTACAAGGCCTGAAGAACATGAAAAAGAAAATGTTCCAGTAGCAAGTACTGGGACCTTCTTCCCGTCACCAACGATGAGGTCCATGCGGCCTCGTTCTGTCTTCTTCCACTTTTCAGGTTCCTGCAAAACATTAACAATGTGGTAACCACATCCAGTATCAAATACCCATGAATTGGAGGAAACAGTGAAAAGTTCAATAACATTTATTGAAATACCTGATGAGCAACCCTTATTAGGGTTCTTGGTCATCTTCAGCTTTGCAAGATAAACGGGACAGTTGCGACGCCAGTGTCCCATTTTGTTGCACTCATAGCACAGGCGCTCCTCAGGAGGCTGAACCTGTGGTTTCTTGCCTTTGCCCTCTTTGACCTTCTTGGCCTTGGAGATCTTTGTATTCGCAACCTTGAGCACGTCCGGCGTGGTCCTGATCTTCACGTTGGGTATCAACGGAATAACCTCCTCGATCGACTGAGCCGAACAATTAATTGCAAGAATGCGATAATGTTCTGGCAAAGATCTGAGTACTACATCAAGAGCCATCCCGTCAGAGATGGAGTAGCCAAGGTCGATCAGCCTGTCGCGATACGCTTTCATCAGCATGACATGATCGTATGGAGAGGAGTCGTTAGCCATAGAGCAGTTCACAAATTGTGAAAGTGCATCAGCTCGCTCAGTCCTCTGACTCAATTCAAATAAATCCTTGAGTTTACGAATGATGTCATAAGCAGACATCCCCATGAAATTGTACCGATAATCCTGAGTCATACTGGACAACATCAGGTCAGTGACGTCCTTATCATCGTCAGTGTGCTTTTGGAGCTCAGACCGCGAGTTCTCATTTAGCAAGTAAGATGGAATACTCGCGATCGGTCGGTCAATGACATAGAGTTTCCCGAAGAGCCTTAAAAGATTCCTTAGGGTTGTCTGCCATGCGAGAAAGCCAGACTCAGTGAAGGGGTCGAGTTGTACCATTGAACTTAATGGTGGTGAGTTTTCTTTAGCCTTCTGAAAATAAGCAAAGTGAATTTATCAGTATTTTCGATGTTAATTTTTCTTTAAAAATAAGTTGGTAAAGTTTATTTTTAAGAAAAATGAGAATTCGTTTAGACGACATTACTTGAGACCGCCAAATGAGCCTCAGGAGCAAGGCCGTGTAAACAAACTGACAACGATTGTTAATTGCGAGACTCAAGTCACAACTCTCGGTATGAGGCCGCTATATACATACATTTGTATTTTGCGATACGTTTAGCCTCATCCGTGCCCACTCTAGCAATACACATCCGTGGTGCGGTGTTGAAATACTCCAACACCACGAACATGCACGTCTAAAGCGATAGTAATCCTAAATGGTCGATTGTAACGGCACGGTGTTGAAATACTCCAATGTCGCCACCTTGGAAGGTACCCTCGGCACCAAGTGCGGTGTTGAAATACTCCAACACTGATGCTCCGGTAAATACGTTCCAAGTTCAACTTGAGATAGGATGGCACGAACTATCAGTTTTATGAATTACCAAATAGGGATATTAATTACTTTTAATATTTAATTATCGTCAGACACGAACGATAAAACCCTATCTCCACTCGGGACCAGTAAATTAATTTAACCTAATTAAATTACTAAGTTGTCGCGAATGGCATATTGTGTGTTAAACGGCATAAGGTCTTGATCTCGCTCGAGCCATACAAGCGAGATCACATGGGACAATTTTAAAATAAATTAAATTACAAAATGGTGAACAATCGAGATGGCATCTCTGTGCGATCAGGAATCCGGTTCAGCTCCCACTGGCTTTGACATCCCTCTTGCGTGTGTCCAGTCTTCGACTTTTGGTTACATACAAATTACAATTACTAAAACTACTTCTAGTAACCTAGCTCTAAATTTGTACAACTTTGAAACCCAAAACCGGGTCCAATAAACCAAAATCAAAAACAACCAATTGGGCCAACAACTTGGGCCAAACAGAGAAAGACAAAACACGCCATGACAATCATACATGATTACAAAATGAGAGGGGTCGGCCGTAACACACAATATAGTATATGGAATTAAAATAACAATTAAATTAATTCTAATTCGCAATCTGGATTTAAGTCGAAATTGCGAACTATCGGTCACAAAAGGACCGAATCTGGTTTGCGCGCGGTGATAATGGCTCTGATACCACTGTTGGGTTTTACAGTGGGATCCGGGTTACCGATTTTAAAATAAATTAAAACCGATTTTAATGATAAAATTAATTCCAAATTAATTTAGCAGCGGAAACGAAATTAAACGCGGATGCAACTGTAACAGGATCAATCACCGGCACGACAAACACAGAAAATATATTTATTTAAATAAATAAATAAATACATAAAATCAAATATCTAATAAATTAGATATACCTTGGCGGGATCCGAGCAACCGCTCGAGACACCCGGATTCAACGGGCTCGCGCTAGGACGAACAGAGACGTCCGACTCGAACCTTCGAGACAGATCATCAACGGCGGCATCGGCGGCGGCGACAGGCGGCGGCGACGGTAGTGGCGGCGGCGGTGGTAGAGATACCACCGGTGGTGGTGACAAAATCTTCTCCGTCGGAATAGCCACCGGGACCGAACCCACGACGAACGACTCGCCGGAGGTCGGAGGAGGGGCGGCGGCGGCGAACGGGTATAGCGGCGCCGGCCACGTTGACGTGACCGGGCGCGGCGGCCTTGGTTGCGCCGGCAGCGCGAGGACCACCGGCCGGTGGTCTCGCGGCGGGGCATGTGCGGCAGTGGCGGCGGCGGCGGCTTGAGCCGCGGCGGCGGCTCGGGCTGCGGCTTCGGCTTCGGCTCGGGCTGCGACGGCTTCGCTCTCGAGACGGGCGCAGATACTGGCTAGACGGGGATCCATCGTAATGAGCAAGGATCACAATGGTGGAGGCGGGCGGCGACGGCGGTCGGCGGCGGCGGCGAGGGAGCCGGCTTCGGCTCTGGTTCGGCGCAGGGAGAGAGAAAGGAGGGAGGAGATTAGGGTTTTTTAACTTTTTTTTTTAATTAACTCCTCCCTTCTCCCTTTTATTAAATTTCGCGGACCGGGGCCAGACGGACTGGGCCCGGTCGCGATCTCCTTTAATCCACCAATCGATCAGTCCGTTAATCCGGTAACAACTGATCGACTCGTCTTTTAAATACCAAGTATTTTGAACCGATAGATTTTGTCGATTTAAATAAATAATTAATATTTATTTAATTCACCATTTAGTTCGTTTATTTCTAATTAACAATTAATTAGATATAATAGTCCGTTGACCCGGGTGTAACTCTTACGGGTCAATATCGGTCGGGTTCGTTAATTTGTCGGGTCAGGACACCATTTATCCAACATTAACAACCCTGAATCAGAATTGTGATCAGACTTTTTCCGATTGATCCGAATCTAGTGTGTCACTTGGGATGATAATTTTACCATTTCCCCTCCCTAATTGGCACACTAGGAGCTTTCGGATCAAACTTAGGACCATAACCACCCGTGAAAATCTTAACAATCAGATTCGGATTAACCATGTCCAATGGGAAATCCTTATCGCTGTACATCTTGTCTGAACCCTTTAAGCGATAAGTGGTCCATTTGGCATTTTTATCAAAAACATCAGACTTATTTTTGATAACGGGTTTCTCAGATTTATCCTGTGGAGATTTTGAACTAGAACCCTGTTCAAATGTCTTAGCCTTTGAATCAAAGCCAACACCACCATTCTTTGGCTTCTTACCAACAACTAATTTATCACGAGCAATCTTTTTCTGCTCATATTTGCTTAATTTGGAAAGCTCAGATTTAATTTCTCCGAATTTGTATTTTAAGATAAGCTCTTCCTGTTTAGGTTTGGAAACAGTTTTGACCGACTCAGGCTCAGTTTCAGAAACTAAATCATCTATTTTATCAAAATCTGACACATTATAAAACAGATCTTCAACCTCAAGATTAAGAGCAGATTTATCGTTTGATTGCTTATCAGTTGTGGTGGATGATTGTGATGTAGCATATACTTCCTTTTTGTACGAAGTATAATCATAATTTTCATCAATTGGAACACATGATGGGCTGTTTGTGATTACCACTGGAGCAGGAACTTGTTTAAGATTATCCGACCCATTTACGTTTTCAGAATTGTGAAGAAAATTTGTGAATGACAAAGGAATTTTAAACGTATCAATCTTATTTGTCAATTCAAAATTTTCAATTTTTAGGATAGAAACAATGTTTTGATGGTTTGCCAAATGTTTTGTGCTGTCACGAGCATCTCTAAGTGCTGAGTAAACTCATACTTTTGTACGGGAAATTGCTCGTGAACTGACAACAGTTCCTTCGTGGTACTCTCCCATCTAGTTTTGTAAATTTCCATATCAGCCTTGGTCACAGTAAGTAGATCTAACAACTTGGTTTTCATCTAAGAGGTCACCTTTGACCTTAGCAAATGAATCACAATTATCACAAGAAGTGGAAGAAGATACCTTTGTAGTATCAGCCATTAACGCAACAACACATTCCTTAAGATTATTTCTTTTCAATGCTCCATTCTCTAGCTTGAGACTGTTATTCTCGTCAGACAATTTCTTCATTTCTTCTTGTAATGCAATAATTTTATCACTTTCATCCAAAGCATACTTGTGTGCTTTCTCATATTTCTGCTGAAGTGGATAACTCCTTTGATATAGAGCTTCAAAGTCATTTGTAGTGTCTTGCGCTTCAGCCTTTGCAGTTTCATATTCTTTCATCAAGACCTCCTATTCTTTTGTCAAAACTTCTAACTCCTTCTTTAAAAGTAAGATCTCATCAGAATCATCATGTTCATTTATGTTGTTTACCATAAAATCAAACTTTTCTTTGAGCAACTTTTGAACATTTTCGACTGATTCGGTGATATCATTTGCTTCATCTCCTTCCATGGTGGATTTAGTTAAAGCATATTCATCCTGCACATGTTTCACAATCAAGGCAGATTAATCAGCAAATTGATTACCCCAATTATAAGTTTTGTCTTCTTGAGACACTAAAGCTTTTGTATTATCAGATTTAGGGTTTGAGTGAGAAGAACTCCCTTAATTTTTGACATTGTTGTTTCCAGAATCATTTGGCTTTGAAGCATATATTTGATACTCTTGCTCCTTAGGCTGAGAACATTCTCTTACGAATTGGCCAAAATTCGAGCAGTTATAACACCTTACTTTTGATTTATCAAAACCGATACGCCCACCTGAATTGAGATCTTTTCGGCCAGTTTTCTTAAGAAATCTCTTTACCCGTCGAGCTAGCATTGCAATTTGCCAATTAATATCCATAAGCTCCAAGTCATCCGGGTCGACCTGATCGCAGTCTTCTTCCGTCAATTCAGCCTTACTTACTTTTCCCGTTATGACTCCATAGTATGATGAAATCAATGCCGACACCAAGGCCATATAATATTCCGTTGTTGTAACAGACATAGCCATCTTACTAGCATTCACCATATTGCTTGCCGGTATTGACACATTACATCCTGAAGATCCATAACTTGATTCATAACTTTCTGAATGTGACATATTCTTCGAATTTGACATATTTCTAGAAACATTTCCAACCACAATAGCAGTCGCCGAAGCAGAACTTGTAGCTTTCCCAAACTTTCCTGATATAGTTGTAGCATTTGGAGCATAGTAAACATCAGGATTTTGAACCTCAGCAAGTGTATTGTTAACATTCTTCATCTCTAAGTCTCTAGCTTGCAATTTTCCCAACAACTTCACAAAACTCAATGTTGAGTACTCCTTATCATTCGTAAGCATGAAGACATCAGGTTCCCACTTTGATGGAAGTCCTTTGAGTATTTTTTCTTTTAATTCAGCATCGTCCTTCTTGATTTGAAGGGTATCCATTTCAGACAAAAGATGACAATATCTTGAAATTAACTCAGGAACACCTTCTCCTTCAAATTGTTTGAAATTATCAAATTCCTTCTTCAAAACCTTCTTTTTACTCTTCTTATACTGGTCATTTCCCTCACACCTTTCTTTCAAAACAGTCCACAAATCATGAGAGTGTTTGCACATTTTAAATTGATGTAGCAATTCATTTGGTAAAGCTTGTGTAAGAATTCCATAAGTTTTCTGTTCCCTTGTGTAATCTGCTTTTTGTAACAGATCCAAGTTCCTTTGCATAATTGGTACATTATTTTTGTCAACAGGATAGACGTACGGTGCATCCATTGCAATCCATAGATTACAATCTATAGTCCCGACATAAGCTTCAAACCTTTTCTTCCAGTTATAATAGTCCTTAAGTTTGAACAACTTGGGAACCTTTTGACTTGTTCCAATTTCATTGTCATAGTTCAACAATGTCTGCATTTGTGATTGAATCATGGAAAATGCGTGTAAATCTGGCATTTTGAATTTTTTTAAAATAACATTTTTCCGAACTATATCCGAACACTGAACAGTTGTCCGAACTCTTCGGAACTAGATGCGAACACAGAAAATCAGGCAAACGACAACCAAACTCTTCCGAACTGTAGTTCTGTCAAACCTTACCCAAACGTTGTTCGAACTCAAAACCAACCGAACACCTTCCAAACTTCAACCTATGAATAGTATCCGAACTTGTCCGAACTCTATCCGAACATTACTTCGTTTATCCGAACAGAAGCCGAACTCTATTCGAACAGAAACGAACTAGAACTTTTCAATCAAACTGAAACGAACTTAGGCGAACTCAGGTTCGGAGCGGTTACTGAGGCGAACTCTAGTTCAGATGATGGTTATTTGGCAGACGTGCAAACTCTCAATAAATGACGTTTTCGAGCAAAAAACGACTCAAACAAAACTGCTGGACGCGAATATGAACATTTTGAAGTGTATAGTGTATAGAATGATCAGAAGTTTGAAAAATGAATGTTTTTTAGATGAAAAATACAAAGAAAACACCAAAACACTTTGTTTATCGACACAAAAGATGAGTATCGAGCTTGATCAATCACCAGATAGCCCTGATACCACTTGAAAGAGCGTGGGACGCATGAATCGTGATCAACTCATATCAATTGTGTAAATAAAGTAATCAAACTCAAAGGTAAATAACTCAATCTTGTATTGCACTGAATATCAGAGGTTACAAGACTCAGAGAAAACACCTTCAGGTTCACACACACTAGGAAAAACTTTTCAAAAACTACAAACCTATCAACTATATATAGGAACCCCGACTGTCCAAACCTGGCCATGGTCCGAACTGTAGTTCGCCTGCTAGTTCGCCCAAGGTTCGGAAAGGGTTCGCCTAGTCTAGGTTATTTCTTGTTTTTCTTGATTTCTTCCAAGTCTTTAACCAATCCAGCATGTTGCCACATTATGTATCAACATCCTTCTTCTGATTTTTCGGCCATGGCCAAGAAAAATACCCGATCGTCCTCTTCGTTGAACACTCCAGTGATCGATGATTTTCACGATCAGGGGTATGTGATCCCCAGCGAAGAAGAAACTTGCACATTTGATAATGGCGATATCCATGATTTGAAAAATTCTGGCATCTACCGGGTATGATTTTTCGTCCTTTTGATTCTTGAGTTAAGTCTGATTTCACCTCCACTACCTGGGTTTGCTTTATGTATTACCCTTTTCTGCTTGACTAGACCTTCCCATTTCCTGAGCTTGTTACCCAGTTCTTCAAGACCACTCGACTTAGTTATGCCCTAACATGCCTATGGTTTGGCGTATTCTGTACTCTCTTGACCAACTGAACAAAACCCAGAACCGGGAGATCGGGATTCCTGAAATGTGTGAAGCCTACTAACTCGGAACTCACGACTGTAGCCGATTCGTCTTGAAGGCTCGCATATCTACCTCCCAATTGATTCCCCGAGCTTCCCATAACGATCATGATTGGAAGAAACTTTTCTTACTTGTGAAGCGCGATTCGATTCCAGGGGGTAAAGAGATTCCATTGAAGTGGGTTGATATGGGTAGGATATTGATTTCCTTTTCATCGTAAAACCCTGAATCTGTATTTAATTTTCCTTAATGTGTTTTGTAGCACCCAAGTTTGAGAATCTCATCAAAGTGCACCGGGATCCCAGGAAGCTTGAAGCAGTCTACCAGATTCCAGCTGCGGAGAGAGCCCTGATCCTTGAAGCAGTAGTTAACAAACAAAGCTATTTAGCCGACCACATTCCTAAGATGTCTGGTAAGTTTTCACAGGATCCTTAGCCATATTTTTATCTGAGAATCCCAAATGTTGACAATCTATTTTTATCACAGCCCCCAAATCCAGCTCTTCATTCTCCCTGAAGAATCTTGACATCATCCTGAAGATCAATAAAGAGCAAACGGATCAGCCTGCCACCTCCAAGCCTCCTTTCAGCCGACCTAAGGCCTCTGTTTCCAAGAAGAAGAAGGTCACCGAAGCCACCGTGTACCTAGAGAATTTCAAAGGCCTAGCTCCTTCTGAGGTGAGCAACAAGGTTCTCTCGATGCAGACCATGATCAACCTAGTAAGAAGCTCAACAAATACTAGGGGTGTTCAAAACCGGATACCTGGAATTTTGGATATCCGAAAATTTCGGATATCAGTTTTCGCTTTCCAAGTCCAAGTTTGAAATTTCGGATATCCGAAATTTCGGACTGGACTTGGATAGTTATAATGAATATCCGAAAATCCTGTTTTGTTTTAAAAACCACAACTTAACCAAAAAAAAAAACGACAAAACAACAAAACAAATTAACATAGTCCAAGTCTTCAAATACAAATAAACATAAGTTCGACCTAAAAAAACGACAAAACAAATAAACATAGTCCAAGTCTTTAAATATAAATCAAATTAACCAAAAATATATTTTAATTTATTTAAATTTTTCGGATACCGGGTATCCAAAACTTCCGAAAATTTTGTAGATTATTGTCCAAGTCCAAGTCCGAATTTTCGGATATCCGAGTTTCGGATATCCGAAATTCCGGATATCTGAAATTTTCAGATAATTCGAATACGAATTTCGGATAATTTGGATACGGATTCGGACTCGGATATTTTTGAACACCCCTAACAAATACACATATTAGTTTCATACCTGTTGCCGCCATTGATTAGGATTCTCGTTCTCTTGTGCAGGGGATCGAGAAGCTTAGCACCCAGGCCATGGACATGGAGCGGAAGCTGGCTGAGGCCGAGAGGAAGATCCAAGCCCAAGCTGAGATCGCCAAGGGCAAGACCCTGTACTACGAGCATAAGCTTACTGAGCAGTGCCTGACTTTTGAAGCTAAGATGGTCACAGATGCTAAAATAGGCAAACTCTCGGCTGCCTAGAGCGTCTTGGAATGCGAAATCTAAATGGCGGGCGAGGCTAAAGAGGGTGGCTTCAAGGTGCCTGGCTGGGATGTTGCAACCTGGAAGGTCATTTTGGAATCGTTGGAAGGAGGCGATGGTGAAGCGGTTGGAGCTGGGAAGGATGGGAATGAAGGCTGCTCCTTGAAGACGGTTCCAGAATCTCCAGAGGCAATGACCGGGGTTTTCGAGGTAAAGCTTGGCGAGGGAGAGAAGCTTGAGAAGGATGGGAAGGTAACGGGCGATGAGGATAATGCAGCGGTCTGAGCCTAGTATTTATGTTTTCATGTTTGGATGATGGTTGTAAAAAATTTTACTTTTCGTGGTTCCTGCAAGAAACAAGTAACAAACAATTGTAAACAATGGTAGGGATCCTGGTGGAGGGATCTTGTGTTTTACAAGATGAAACCAGGATTCCTAAAACTTTTTACCTCTAAGCTTCCCAAGCGGAGAGATCCTGAGGTTTTCAGGACAAACCTTGGGGAGCTCAAAACCCGTTTCAGTATGTTTAATAAATAAATATCTTTTGGCTACATATGTTGTATTTCGAATTTAGATTTCTCATATAGAAATTGTTACGAATATTCAATTTTGTCAAGAATCTCAAAAAACATTTGTAAGTTTGAAAAACCATCTAAAATCAAAAGTTGAATAGGTCAAAGTTTAAAAGCAAATAATAAAGACATAAGTTACCTGACCTTCAGGTTTTACCTTAGTTGATTTCTTGATTTAAACTGATACCTCTTCCCATATCCTGTTCAGGATCCTGACTGGGATCCTGAGAAAATGAGTCCGCTGGTTCTTCTCGGCATCCTACTTTTGGGATCCTGAAAAGAGTTTAAAAAGGATCCTGGCCAATGGCCAAAGGAGGCTTGTTGAAAGTAAGATAACAATTTTAGAAATATATACTGGGGATAAACCCGGGATTCTTGGGACTTAGCCAAATCTGGGGACAAGCCCGTGTTCACTTGGGACTAAGCCAATTCTGGGGTCAAGCTCTTACATACTTGGGACTAAGCCATCGTGAGTGACCTGAAAATGTCAAAACCTTAGTTAACACGTC
>JBCNJP010000012.1:25382827-25424827 GCA_039602395.1 Deinandra increscens subsp. villosa | reverse complement strand
AAAGGGTGTTATTAATTAGCTATTAGTTGCAAGAACTCGAAAAGCTTACTATTATTATGATGATTATTATGATGCTAATTATTAAGTAATTTATTACTCAAGAGTTGAAAGAAATTTGAAGGGTTAGTGTTAATTATTTATATTTAATCTTGCTATTTATGAGTACGTATGATGATGTATGATGATGCATGATCATGTATCATGATGTTAATTAAAGACGACGCTTAAGAGTGTAGTACCGAATGCTTGGTTTCAAGTACACCGTATTTATGATTTAGCATTCATTATGGTGTCACAATTGTACCATTGCTCAACTTTTAAGGTATAGTTGATACATGATGATGAAATAAGGGTTATAGAATATGGATAGCCATATAATAATTATTCATAATACTCCATCTTGATTATCCATAGAAAACAATATTATTATTTCAATACGCTTGGGGATGCTGCCTCATTAAAAACCTTGCTAGGAAAACCAAGTAAGGCAAAACCATAGCTAAGGGAAAAAGAGTGCAGCGCGTATTGTCTCCCCCTCATTTTGACATATATGGATTATGTGAGTAGAATCGATGTTCTTGATCCCTTGAGGTGCAGTTCCTTAAGCTGTTTGCTCAATACTTTTATAGTGGTTGATTTGCTTCATAATCCCTTGATGTGCAATTCCTTATGCGACCAGTGTTATATGTATGATCTTCAAGTAAAACTCCCAAAATTTAGTAAAGTGTGTTTCAAGGCTAACCCAATAACTGATTAGGGGTAGAAAGAGAAATTTCCAGTGATAGAGGACACCATTTCTTAGCTCTGGTTTCGTTCTTCTCAATAGAGTTCCACCAAACATTCACTATCTCATACTTCATAAATAAACACCACAAGATCCAAAATGGTGTTGTATAACATTACCTGCATCTGAATGACTTACAAAACTTGTTTCGTTGGGTTAGTAAAATACAAACCTATACCATCAAAATAACTTTAACGCATTCCAATATCTCATCATTGGACATAGGCAATATCATGGAAATAAATTAAAGGATATGTTAATACAACAAGTGAACAGGGTTGTCACACCCTCAAAATCCAGCTGCAGAGTATAAACGCGAGGCGTGTGACAAACCAGGACCTGAGTCATTAGCCATACTAAACCATGCAAGAAAACATTTCTTTTTTAATGCGGAAGCGTAAATAAAGATAAGTAAATACGTTGCGCGAAACACGCGCCCAAAACTTTAATAAGAAATAAATAACCCAAAATGTTTTAAACCGAATTTCAGACCCGGATGAGATGCATGCGTCCTAATCGTGCTCCGTAACTAGATACCTGAGAAAACATGCTAAAACGTGTCAACACAATGGTTGGTGAGTTCACAGGTTTGATAATGTAAGTACATGTTTGAATGTTTGTTCATAGTAATAAAAATGTTTGTATGTCTGTTTGTACGTTCGAAAAGTAGTGTAAACTCAATCATATCTATAGCTAGCTAGACTATATACTAGATACTATAGGTTTCATCACCGAAGCTGACTGTTTGTGTTTGTAATGCCTTCCGCCACGCTTACCAAGCGATGGCAAAATGATTAGGACAATCATTACACCCGTTTGACATCCAGTCAAGTTAGAGCGACTAACTCGGGCGGGGTTTGTCAGACCCAGTAGTACTACTCAATAATTCCTCGCTATCCCCATATACTAACGGTACGAATGTGTAAGGACTTTTCATGGTATGTTTGTACGTGCGCTATAGTAATCAGGTGATATGAAAGAAATACAAAACCTCATTCTGTTTGTGTTTGCATGTCTTCTCCCCCAACAGGAAAGTACGTAAAAGAAAAGGGGCCGTGAAACTCACCTTAGGGTGCTCGGCAAGAGTTTGATATGATGCAGATGATTATCCTACGAATCACCTATATGTATGTAACCGTGTGAGACGACAATGTAAGAACACTTAGACCGACTCAATCGACCTGACGACACGTTGGTGACTTGTTAACAATTGTGTTGGTCTATATAGTTACACTTTCCAAATCCGGAAAGCTTCTATTTTTAGGAAGGTTTCCATAAATAGCATATTTCCATGTATAGCAAGTTATCAAATAAAACATGCAAGAACATGTTACATGTATTCTAGCATGCACCTAAATCATGTTATTCGCCAAACAAAGCAGCCCTAAATTTAACAAATGATCCAAGTAACATACGTAGTGAATATATATTCCATACACCTCATGTTAAGCAAGTACCATGATGGATCACACAGGTTTCATACAAGGGTTTCTAGTTCAAACATGTTAGCCATGTACATAAAACTACTATGATTCACTATCACCCATAAGGTTCCTAAAAACATGTCGTTACATAGCTTTTTGCATTTAGTTGGATTCCCATATTTTAACCACAATAAGTCACTGGTATTATGACTAATCACCATAAAAATCTCAGACACAACAGTAACTTAGCAAGGCCAAATTATTTATTTCATCAACAAGTTTCAGAAAAATAGAGTTGTTGCGCACTGATTTTGCGAGGGAATAATGGAGGTCGAAACCTCAGTCAACTTGAGTGCCACCACTTGGGTTTGAAAGCTAACACATAGAGGTAAATTCTGGAAAAAGAATCACTCAATTTCGTTAAGAATTGAGTGAGTTATGACCTCACAAAGTTGACCCAATATTTTGACAGCAAGCTGTCCAAAAAAAAAAAAAAAACGGGTTACATCAATGTTTGCTTAAAATTTTATTTGGCCATTTACTTGAGTTCTAAAACACATCAGGTTATTCCCCATCCCTTTACAGCAATCTATAACACTTTTACATCAGAGTAACCACCATATAATATGAGTATTCACAAACCTAACTAATATCATAAATCTTTCTAAAACAAACAGATTTGTACGAGTAAGAAGCAATCCATTTTCTACACCCATGACAAAACATGCATATAGAAAACATTATTAAAAAGAAAACATATTGTCAGAGTTCACGTGGACTGAATCATGGAGGGATCTTCTTCTAGCATATAAAATAACAATCGTATGTATTCCATACATAGAAGTCAAATATGGTAGACTAAAGGTTATCCAACTGATGATCACAATTCCTAATAAGCATTTAATTCAGAGTATTAAACCTACTACACTCATACATGCACAAACAGGTCGTACGTTTTCCAAATAGTTTGCAGAGGACAGATACGCTCATCCAAATCACACTCCATCACGCAACACAAGTACGGCAAGTAATCCAGGTGTGAATGGTTTCGAACGGTTAAGGTTTTGTAAAGCTTCACAAGAATCACTAAGCAAGAAGATACATGTACATCACAATATCCTTGAGCAACAACATGCATGAATATGAACAAACTCAAGTTTAACCCATCTAGAGTCTCTGAACGTTGTACCGGATTATACCTTCGATCCGTGCGTTCGAGCAGTTCCGAGTGCGTCCTTGTTGCTTGTGACTCTCGCCACTGGTTTCCCCTTCGTTTGCGACCATCACCGGTTCTATGTAGGAGCCTAAAGTCGAGAGGAGGGTGGATGGGATCTCTGCCGTGGGCAAGGAGACGAGAGGGAAGGGTTTCTCAGGGGTTTAGAAGGAGTGGAGGGATGATAATTAAGAATGAGTTGTTAAGAAATTTTAGGAGAGTTTCATGGGGTTTTCGTTCCGAATCCTACCCGAATCCGGAGTATAATTCACTTTGAACCCCCCCTATAATTATCATGTTATCTTCTATATATATATACAAGAATAGCCATTTAAAGCTCAGTAGGTATTAACAAATATCTACCACATGTATGTATAAACCTATATGAAGCCATACGTGTACCATAAGCAAGAAAATGTGTACCAAATATAAGGCAGAAGAGATAGGCGCATGAGGGGTTGTACAGGAGTCTTATGGAGTTGTAAAATTAGTTTTCAAATGTATTAAGAGGAAATATATGTTTTTTTTTTCATACTAAATTACAAGGGGTACCGAAGTTCGTAACATGTCTAATTATTAGTTAATTCCATAAATTTCGTAGCTCACATAACTTATAGGTTGCATATGCTTCTAGTAAAACAAATCCCCTAATTGATGTTTGCAATACATGAACTTCTACTAGCACACAAGGTTAGCATGAAATCATGCTCTAAGTAAGTTAATTTGTAAGATCACATAAATCATATAATATAAATTGCACACTTTATATTCGTTCGTATTAGCGTTTTGTTAATTAGTCACCCAACGTTCAGGACCGACTCGACTTGTATGTGCCTGACCGTGGACACGATGACCCATCTAACACTCCTATTAGATGTATGAATGTATGGACGTTTGATATAAATAGTAGTTCGTGTTCGTGTTTGTCCAAAAAAAAATCACCTGAATTTGCCGAGTGTCACAAGGGTAAAGTTCTAGTACAAACCAATATTATTGTAAGAACTTTAAGAACTAATGTAAGAACCATTAAATTTCAATTGAATGAAGGTTATTTACATAATTTTTATGCTTCTTCTTCTTTTTTCCTTCATGTCTATACACATGATGACAACTTAACGACCTAAAAAAACAAAAAACTAAACAAAAATCGTTTTTTTTTTTGTAAATCCGAATATGTTGCATATATGCAACATATGAAAACATATAATGTTGCACATATGCAACATATGAAACATATAATGTTGCATATATGCAACATGGTATGTTGCATATAAAACATATGAAACATACCATGTTGCACATATGAAACATATAATGTTGCATATATACAACATGGTATGTTGCATATAAAACATATGAAACATACCATGTTGCATATATGTAACATTGTATGTTTCATATGTTGCATATATGCAACAAAGTCGGACAGACAAAAAAAACAAAAAACAAAAAAAACTTTTTTTTAAAGTCATCGGGTGGATATGAGTGGATATACGTGAAATTAAATTAAAAATATATCAAATTACCCAAAAAAAAACTTTATTTGAAATAATTTTCCCTTGGTTCTTACAAGTTTGTACAATAGAAAACAAGATATCTTTACCATAAATGTAGTGGAGGAATTAAAAAGAAAGGATAAAATTACTTAATTATCCCTCATTTAAGTTGGTTCTTAAGTTCTTACAATAAATAATGATTCTTACATGAACTTTACCCCAAGTGAACATAGTGGTAGTGTTTCCATATCAATATTTTTCCCATTCTTTGAAAATGGTCATTTTATGTATCTGGTAATCTGACAATCTTTAGCATATATGATAGATGAGTATGTTTCCACATTATAACATTTTTGGATATAGCTTGATCAATATATATAAAAAAGTTATACAAATGTGTGACATCTTCAAGAGATAATATTAACATATACTATAATAACTATAAAACCGAGACTATTATCCGTGTAATACCCCAACCCGTAAAGGTCAAGATATCACTATTACAGATATCAAATAAAAAATGTCCTCCATAAAAAAACAAGGTCCAAAGTCTTAACGCAATTCTAACAATCCAAACCCGACAAATATTCAAAGAAAATCCTGATTAAATTCTTATTTAAAATACTAAAATAAAATAAAGCCTCGATTCCACTTGCTCTCATCCCCGAGTCTGCGGATTTTCCTTATTACCTGGAATAAGGACATAACAAACACAAAAAAGAAAACAATACGGCTGAGCCAAAAGTTGCTCAGTAACGGAGAAACAATAATAAAACGAATAAGGATCATAAGCGGAAACAATTTCAAAACGAGACATGTGACAGAACATAACTGAACAAAACATATAACTGAATTTAACAGAACATGTAACAGAATACATATCAAATCTACACGAAAATTAATCAAGAAAATAGTCGTGTAACATATAAAGAAGTACCCATAGAGCCAGAACAGAGGTGTACATAGCTAGCTAGGCTAATGTACGAGTAGAGATGGCGTGTGTGGTGTACACACGTTACCCCATCCCCCATATAACATATAACATATAACTTATAACATATAACATATAACGTATAACTCAACTAGGATCGATCCATACACCTCTAGCGGCCTAAGTGCTACACAAACACTTAATAGAGACGCCGTGAGCATTATTAAGCACCTCACAAAAATGCTTCATCATTTACGCCCATATGACGGATCAGAAATGCTCGGGTACAGAGTAGCAAACTTATAAGGCAAATACTGAATATAATAAGTCCAAAGGAACATGCAATAATGAGTAAAAGTCTACTAAGTGCTACACAAACACTTAATAGAGACGCCGTGAGCATTATTAAGCACCTCACAAAAATGCTTCATCATTTACGCCCATATGACGGATCAGAAATGCTCGGGTACAGAGTAGCAAACTTATAAGGCAAATACTGAATATAATAAGTCCAAAGGAACATGCAATAATGAGTAAAAGTCTACTAAGTGTATTACATGCTACATACATTAATCAGAACCATATAACATGTTAACTTTTACGAATCAAAACTAAACATTTAAACTAGTCAACTAGACTAAGCCGTGTCAAATGCCGAAGGCCAAATGGGTCGTAACCCGGAATCAAAACGGACAAAATACTAAGAGTGAAGGGGGTCGGAATCTGTACCTTAGTCAAATAAGCAAAAACGAGCAACGGATCGGTCGTCTTTAATAAGTATATCAACCTATAATTGTAAATTGGAATTTATATAAGATGCAACGCTCTTCATGTTTGTTATTTAATTGATGATTTGTTGCTTCCTATTTATATCATAAAACCCTTAAACCATTTCATCCTCCTAATTTCTCTATTATCTCATAACCAATATGTTCATATAATGTTTAATCAATTTACATGGACAAGACTTCAAAATTAGATGCAAAAACGAGTTGCTGGTTAGAGTAAGAAATATTAAGATGCCAAGCTTAGCTATGTAAAAATTCACTTTTAATCTTAGTATTACATAGCTAACTCAATTTAATATGCTCAAAGGTGACTTTCGGTGAATTTTTATTCAATTTGTCAAAACATAACTAGAAGGAGGTCAACACTTTGAAGCAATTAAAGAGTATATGCCATTAGAGATATGTCATTAGAGGGAGCAGATTATTACCTGAGCAGCAGAAACGAACGATCAAAAAGCAAGACAAGTCCGGTTGAGTACACACGTGTGTGACGGGAACGTCTATGCTTGCGGAAGAAAAGAAATAACTTCGGGTCAGAGTTATTCAAAAAAGGAACTCAAATCAGAAAACATCGACCAAGTTTCATACAAAGATCATGCGTCAGAACGAGGTCTATAAGTAACACGGTGATTCGGTGTCCTCTTCGGTTGCAGCAACGTCGTACCTTCAATTGAGGAGGCCAGTTTTATGGCGTCACGCGATGGTGATCTGCGGTACGATTACCGCTTGCCGTAGACGTCTTCTAATAGAACTAGATCGAGCGTAGACGGAAATTGAATTTCGTGAGTTCGGTTGAGAGTTTCGAGGGATATATGGTGGGCGATTTCCAATACGGTTTCTTCGTGGGTTTGTTGCAGCCAGGGGCGAAGCTTGACCAAAAAGTCCGCGCGGGCCGAAAGTTAAGGGTCAAAAAAAAATAATTAGGTTATCGTTTGGTTTTAACAATTGGGTTATATGCTCGGATCGGGTATTCGGGTTGGGTCACACAACAAAAAACAAAAATATCTAATTGTTTTAATTTATTAAAATAACCGTTGTTTCGCATAAAAAAAGACTAAACGATGCGAGAAAAAGGAATATTACCTGGAAACATGATTACAACTCAACCCGACAACCTTTACGATTTTTGAATTCCCATTGCTGAAACCTCCACCTTTCTATCTGATAGGTACTTGGATGTTGTCTGATGTTGTCTGCAAATATCACAGTACATGATAGACAAAATGTCATTTATTTAGAAGCTAATATGCTATATAAATTAATCCATCATAAAAATGAATTGAATATTACACTTACAAGAATAACAATTGCACAGTTTCTTACTTGGACAAATGAAAATATTCACATCGTTAAAGATTGTTCATGTTCACTTTTTGATAAACAAAAAGATTCTCACTTGGACAAATGAAGGTATTGCACAGTTTCTCACATCCATCAGAATATATTCACTTTTTGATAAACAAAAGGTATTCACTTCCATCATGTTCGGTACTTGTGGATCCTTGATTTCCATTATCGTTCGGAAGCTTTTCCTACAGCATATAGTGTAGATAATTAGTTTGCAAACATTATTAAAAATATATATAAGTTGGTACGCGTCAATAACTCTCAACATGGTTCAAACAACTTCACTCACATAAGCTCGATCTATAATTCCCCATACACAACTCTTTTAGATCCATAGAATTCTACAGATCTACTATATATTCCTTATCGGGTCAACATTTTCAAATTCTTTCATATACAATAAACAACCCTTATAAGCATATAAGCAAATGCTTCGAATGCATGATTTTTTATTCATCATAACTAAAATTACAACCTATATAGTATTTACATTTACACTACAAAGATTTAAAAATCTTATTCACCAATTACAAAAAGTCTAACATTCAAGTTCAACATTCAATTTTAAAAATCTTATTCACCAATCCAAAATCAAGTTTAACATTCAAGTTCAACAATCAATTTAGCAATCAATTTAACAAGAGAAACAATTTCCCCCAAATTTAACTCAAGAACCCTAATTTTGATTATCTAGCATCCATTTAACAATTACAAAAAGTCTAACATTCAACAAAAAGTCTTGGAGTAACAATGAATTTATATAACTATGAAATTTGATATAATACCTAATTAAAGACTTGGATTGTAGATATGTAGGAGACAAGAGACTAGAGAAGGAAAGAGCCGCAGCCCGCAGCAGCAGCCGGCGAGGGCCCTTGAGTCCCGGTCCGGCAGAGGTTGGCGGCGCCGGAATGGTGAGTGGTGGCGGTGTGTGGCACTGTGGCAGCGTTAGGGGCTGAGGGCAGCGAGAGGTAGAGAGGCACTGAGGTAGAGAGCGACTGAGAAGAATAGCGAGGGTGGGGGGACAGAAGTTTTTAGGTTAAAAAAAACCACATTCAATAAAAAAAAGAAGGAAAATGCACCAAAAAAATGTAACCCCCAAGTTTCGAGCTTGGATCTCTACGTTTAACAATCCCACCATGAACCAGCTGAGCTATGGAGATTTTGTTACCTCTTTTAACACCCAATGTATATATAGACCGGGCCAGACAAAGCATATAAAAAAAATCAAACCGAAAGAGTATAAATTCCCACTTCTAAGCGAAAAAACAGGACGGGCCGGGGCCCGGTCTAGCCCTCATTAAAATTCGCCCTTGCAGCAGATTACCTTATTTATCAAAAGTGATAGCGTGTCAGTGAGGGAAAATGAACTATTCAACACAACTGTTTTTTAATGGTTGGTTCAAATGGACGGTCATTTACACTTGCCATATACACTACATGTAACTGCTGCCAAGTGTTAATTTCCTCAGATTTGCTATACACCATAGCACACTGTTTTACTATTAAAGTTATCTCTCTCCATCATTTTTCCAACCACTTTCTCTCTCTTCTACACAATTGACGTTTCCAATGTCTATGTTAATTCCGGTGACTTACTTATAGCCTCCAGCGATTCCTTTCAGGATCTCATCGTTGCCCATAGCCACCATTCGTCTCCGCCACGTCAGATGTAGATCTGAGGTGTCGGTGAACTGCATAATGCGATGGTGGTGTTGTAGGTGGCGGTGTATGGTTTTGTTGGCCGGATTTGTGGTTTACGACTGTCGGTTGCGATGTAGTGAGGCGTTTCGGCCTCTCTTTCTAAACTGTTCATGGCAGATTCTTTTGTAGCAAGAAAAAATTGTGTTGATATGGATCTGTTATGATGTGTCTCTACCGTTTTCTATGATGGTCGTCGGTTTCCTCATAGATCTGTGCTCTCTCTCTCTCTTTCATGGTTTCTTCTTTGTCTTTTAGAGAGAGAAAGCTTTGTTATGGATCTGTTATGATGGTGCGGTAATCGTTTTACGGTTTCTGCAGTATGCTCCGCCGTTGACATCGGTTTTCTATGATATACGATCGCCGGTCTCGCCAGCGTAATCTCTCTTCCAAGAGGTTGCGCTTAGGTTTGTCGCCGCCGTCGGTGTACCGGCGTCTTTGTTTCTGGGCTTCGGTACTTTGCATTTTCTGATCTATTATGGCCGGAGGTTGGTTTTTCCTGGATTTCTCCGGGGATTATCTTTTCGGATGTTTACGTTACTGATGACGTTTTAACTAACCTTGCTTTTGGGTTTTTGAAGAAAGGTGATCTCACTTGGTTACATTGTTGTTCTTAATGTTTGTATTTGAGGCTATGATGATTACTCTAAGATAGCTCTATTTCTGGCAGCCACGGTTATGGTGAGCCGGAGGTGTTAGACATTCTCGCAGCTATCACCGAGACCCCTGTCAGAGACCCCTGCCAGTTATTTGATGAAAAACTAAAATCTGAGCTAAATCTGAGCCTTAACTTTTATGTAACTTGATTTTTTTGTTTGGGTTTTTGTTTATCTTTTCATGTTGATTCTTTTTCTTTAAAAAACCCAAATAACTTAGAACTACCTAAAGAAAAAGGTTTGTGATTTCATTTTGTTCTTCTTTCGGAGCTTCATTCAGTGGCTTGAAGGCTAAATTAGCAGATCAAACACATGAGGCCGTCTCGGTGGTCAATGATTTTTGTTTAGATACTTCAGACTTTTGATCTTTAAAAAAGAGAGAAGAAATTGGTGTTTGTTGACTTTTATTTATTTCTATCAATTACCAACTAAATAAACGTATCTAAAATATATGAGTTACTCATCTTAATTAAGTTTCTTTATTTTTAATGATTTTTTTTGTTAATTTGATGTTTAGTATCTTAGTCAAAATACGTCTTTTATGTCATGTTTTTGGTTTTGTTTATAATTTTTTACGATAATACGTTACAAAATCCGCTGTCATAGGAACATTTTAAATATTTGTAAAAACTTATGCATACTTATAAACAATTGTAATTGGATTAAGTTTACTACTTACTAACTACACAATGTAATACATGCTAAATTGATTGTAGCAAGAAAAAAAGCAATATTGTAGTAAGAAATAAAGTAATGGAATTAACGTACGTAAACGACCGCCAATGAGCCCTTGTCCTAGTGGTTAAGGGGGAGGTGGTAAGGCTTTGCTTACCTGGAGGTCCTGGGTTCAAACCCAGGCATTGACAGTTATTTAGTGATTTATGGGGTTAGAATAAGAGTTTGTAATAGTTTAGCCGTTCAAAAAAAAAAAAAAAAAACGTACGTAAACGACCTTCAAACATACTTTTCATATTACTCGCGCAATAACTGGATGGCTTCGCTACAGTCGAAAACATATAAAAAATCATTAAGTCGAAAACGAAAACGTATGAAAAAAAATATAACCTCGCCCCCTGGCAACTGGATCGCTTTGCTACAAACGAAAACATATAAAAAATCATGAAGTCGAACACGAAAACATATAAAAAAAATCATGACCTTCTCGCCCCTTGTAACATATATAAAAAAAATCATGACCTTCTCGCCCCGTGGTAACGCACAAGGTCATGGTAAGTGAATCTTATAAATATGAACACTTCTATGTAAGATCACTAACTATATGGGCATCAAATCTTATGAATATCCTGGAGGTCCTGGGTTCAAACCCAGGCATTGACAGTTATTTAGTGATTTATGGGGTTAGAATAAGAGTTTGTAAGAGTTTAGCCGTTCAAAAAAAAAAAAAAAAACGTACGTAAACGACCTTCAAACATACTTTTCATATTACTCGCGCAATAACTGGATGGCTTCGCTACAGTCGAAAACATATAAAAAATCATTAAGTCGAAAACGAAAACGTATGAAAAAAATATAACCTCGCCCCCTGGCAACTGGATCGCTTTGCTACAAACGAAAACATATAAAAAATCATGAAGTCGAACACGAAAACATATAAAAAAAATCATGACCTTCTCGCCCCTTGTAACATATATAAAAAAAATCATGACCTTCTCGCCCCGTGGTAACGCACAAGGTCATGGTAAGTGAATCTTATAAATATGAACACTTCTATGTAAGATCACTAACTATATGGGCATCAAATCTTATGAATATGACATGGTAAATGATGCTTTCTACCCACTATCAACATTATATACGTACCAACATAACAATGACGACACAGATCAAATTTTTAATTCCATACAAAAAAGTCTCGCCCCGCAGCAACGCGCGGGTCAAAGTTCTCTACAATTTTGGTCGTCTAAAAACTGATCATATGAACTGCAGAAATTGTAATCATGATTTTTTGTAAATGTCTTTAGTGGGGATAGCTACTTAGAAGCTACTAATATATGCTTTAAACTATGGAAATTGTAATCGTGATTTTTTGTAAATGTCTTTAGTGGGGATAGCTACTTAGAAGCTACTCATATATGCTTTAAACTATGTCAGTCAACATAAAATCAAAATAACGACCCGCCGCAAGGCACGGGTCTATTTACTCACTTATATAATGTTACATAATATCAGTGAAAACTATACAAATAAAATAAAAAAAAATTGACAACCCGCCGCAACGCGCGGGTAGCTTTACTCGTTGACATCAAATTGGGAAAAGAAAATAAATTATAGAGAAGAATGGAGATGAGTTGGACTAGAAGGGTTGTACGAGATTTTTTTTTTAATTAATTTATTTATATTTGCTTTAATCTCTTATAATAATAATAATTATTATTATACCTTCATTGATAACTTCTTCGGGTATTACAATTCGACCCCCTTAGAAAATTTCGACCCTGAAATTTGCAAGGTACGGATAACCGAAGGAACATATGATATGACAAATTCAAAACATAACTTCAAGCATTCAAAACACATACTTTCAAAACATAACAGATAAACAGATACATAAAGCTCAAATTCAAAAATAAAACATACCAAATGCAGTATGTTGAAGATGGAATACTAGGACGTGAACAGATCAGGATATTGAGAACGAATTGAATCTTCCATTTCCCAAGTAGCTTCGCGTGCAAAATGATTCTTCCATAGAACCTTAACGAAAGGAATAGTCTTGCGACGCATAACACGTTCTTGTTGATCCAGAATAGCTTCAGGTTCTTCTTCGAGAGATAAGTCTTCGTGAATAAGACGGAGCAGATAGTTCACGACATGAACTTAAAAGAGATACGTGAAACACGTTGCACAAGAGAAAGTTGAGGTAGTAAGGCTAAAACGGTATGAAGCTTCTCCAACCCTATCTAAAATTTCAAATGGTCCAATGAACCTAGGGCTAAGTTTTCCCTTAATACCAAAACGACGAACACCTCGGCAAGACGAGACTTTCAGAAATACACAATCACCATTATTAAACTCTAATTCACGACGATGTCGGTCTGCATAACTCTTTTGTCTACTTTGTGCTTCTTTTAGTTTTTCTCGGGCAATACTGACTTTTTCATTTGTATCTGAACTAACTCGGGTCCTTCAATCATCCTTTCACTAACCTCTTCCCAATATATGGGTGCTCTACACTTACGTCCATATAGTAACTCGAACGGTACCATATAAATACTAGTTTGCTAACTATTGTTGTAAGCAATTTAAACCAAGCATATATACTTGTCCCAATTCCCTGTCCATTCTAAGGCACAAGCTACAAGCTCATAGCATGAAATGCAGTACTAAACTTCAGTTTTGTGCCTCATGCTGCTTGAAAGCATTTCCAAAAACGAGAAGTTAAACGCGGGTCTCGATCTGACCCAATAGAAGATGGGGTGCCATGAAGCCTTATAATTTTCTGAGTAAATACCTCAGACAATTTACTAACTGAAAATCCCTTTTGAATCGGAAGGAAGTGAGCAGACTTCGTTAACCTATCGACAACAACCCATATAACATCATTTCTTTTGAAAGTTTTCGGTAACCCTGTTAGATATTTTCATCCCAATTCCATACCGGAATAGGTAGTGGCTGAAGCAAGCCACCAACTCTCTGATGCTCGATCTTAGTTAACTATTTTAGTTAAAGGACCTAATCCGGAATTTAGGTAAAACATAAAGGATATCTGGTGTAACTATTTTAGTTAAAGGACCTAATCCGGAATTTAGGTAAAACATAAAGGACTTTTTTGTAATTTACTCAAAAGTTTATTGCTTTATGATTAGTATGAGAGATTAGAATATCATCTCATACAATAAATCATAACCCATGCCTAACTCTATAACGCATGGCACCACATAAGTTTTATATATAATTTAATTTATAAATAAATAAATAAGTTACATATATACAATCTAAAAGCACTATATAATTAGAAAATAAGTCATTTATATTAATTAGAAAAAAACTATATAATTAGAAAAATAAGTCATTTATATTAATAAATGAATGTAGTTATTAGTAGTAAATACACACTCATTTTATTGAATCCAAAATACACTTACCTGATTTAAAAATCAAATTTAAAAAGTATACAAGTGAAAGCCGAAAAGAAAACATAATAAGTAAACTTATATCTAATTAATGAGAATAAAAGAAAATTTAATTTAAGTTAAAACTTTTTTTTTGAACGGCAAATTTTTTGTTTCTCCTATTTTTTCACTAATGTCAAGATTTGAACCCTGGTCTCCACCAAAAAGACTTTGACTTTTACTATTGAGCTACAACTCCAATAGCTATATAAGGGTGGGCGGTGTGGGGGGTTAATTTTTTCGGCAAAGTGGTTTTCGGCAAGGGGGTAAAAATCGGCAAAATCGGCATGTATACCATATCCTCGGCAACCAACATTTTCGGCAACCATTTTGGAAAAAAGGACATTTACTTGCCGAGGTTTGCCGAGGACCATTAGGGGTTTTCGCCCGTTTTTTTTTTAACGGCTAGTAGCATGTATTTATTTATATTTTTTTTGATTTTTTTTTATAAGTTTTCATCCTATATAAACCCCAAAAACTCATAACTTTTTACACCGCATTTCATTATTTCTCATCTACTTTCTTTAAAAAAACAATGGATCATCGGAAAAAGAATGCCTCCACATCCGCTCCGAAGAAATTTCGACCCAAAGTCCGTTCGAATACCGGACAAAGTTCGACAAACCGAAACCAACAACCTTTCTACGTTACACCACCTTCTCAACCCATAATTTCTCAACCCCAACCCGTTTATTACCCACCACAACCACAACCACAACAATCATATATGGATCTACTTCGATTCGGAACTCAACCCGAATTCTTCCAACAATACGTTTCATCGGCCCAACAATCATATCAAAATACTCAATTCCGAGAACCACGTCGTCTTGTCGACGAAGCTAGTGATAGCGAAGAGATGGACGAGGAGATTGAAGCAGATGAAGAAAATGCGGTTGAGTTCGAGGAGGAACAACATGTTGAGATCGAAGAAGAAGTAGAAGAGGAAGAAGAAGAAGAAGAAGAGAGAGGAAGAACCACTGGCTCGTCGGAAGCAAGCTAGCAAAAACAACTATGAAAAGAAAGGTTTTACTCACGTTTCGGCTTGGGAAGTTATGAAAACTCATCCAAAGTGGAAGGCTCCGAGGAGGAAGATTGGTGGGCTTAGTGAGGCCAAGAGGACAAAGACCTCGGTCTCGGGCGACTACACAACGTCAAACGAAGTCGACTCTACCCAATTACCAAGTCGGTTGCCCGACTTAAACGAGGACTCGACGCCTCCACTTCCACAACAAAAATCTATAACGAAGTCGGGTGAATCATCGAATGATGGGTCCTCAAATGCTTTGGAGGTGATGAATAGGTTTGAAAGCAAATGGGAGAAAGAAAAAGAGGCGAAGGCGGCGATTCGAGAAAAAACCGCCGAGAGAAAGGCGATAATGTACGCGGCGGTGAAAGAAACGATGGACAAAGAAAAACGACCCCGCGATCTTGAAATATTTTTAAGACCGACCGAGAACGTCCCTCCGAGCTTACTACCGACCCTTCTTGCCGAGAAACGTCGAATCGTCGCTTTGCATAATTGGGAATGTGATTTTTAGACTTGTGAAAATTGTTTTTTTTTTTAATTTCTATGTTTGTTTTTTTTTTTTAAGTTTTTTAATTTGAATGGAAAATTTAGTTTTATGTTTGATGCAAATCTTAAAGTTTTAATTTAAATATAACATATAAAAAATAAAATAAAAAAATAAATCCAAAAAATATTTTATTTATCCCACCCAACTTATCCCACCCATACCATGCAAAAAACATAAAAGGCATATTCTTTTTTCTCTCTCCTGGTGGCACTCTCCTATTGGCCAAGATACTTATTCCAATTTACTCATCCTAAAAAATTTATCCCCCACACCGTCCACCATAAGTTAAAACTTACCACACCGTCCATCCTAAGTTAAAACTTAAAAAGCATAGATTATTCACGTAAAACAATTCTATTTAACCTTTTTAGTTTTATTAAAATATAACAGTACCTGTGTAATTTTTGAGTTTTAAATTGAACTTATGTATATTCTCTCATAGTACAATATACCTACCAGTTCCCAATAAAAGCTGCTTTTTCTATATCTTACATTTTACATTAAAGGTATTTTTGTATAATTATTTAAAAATAACTTATTGACTTATTGGTCTTTTAAAAAGCATAAGTCAAACTCAAAAACACTTTTCATTTTAACTTTTGGTAAATGGTGGAAAAATTGTTTTCTAAAAGCCAAAAAATCTTGGCTTTTGGAAGTGCTTTTAACTTTTTAATGTTGCAATTACTATAGTACTCTTATTTAACCTTATATTCACCTAACATTATACCATATAACCCCATTTTAGTCATTTTACTTATAAAATAAACAATCCCACCATAAAAGCTAATCTAAACATTTTTTTAAAAATTCATTTTTAAAAAGTCATAAGTCAATAAGTTACTTTAACAAAAGGTGCTTTTGCACTCAAAAAGTTTTACCAAACATACTCTAAGTCATTTCTTTTAGGATAGTCATCTTATTCGTTGAGCTCCATTTCTAACTTGGTTTCACGACCAGCGATCAGAAAAACTTTCGGTTAGAAAATTTCGCTCTTATATTTCATCTCAACGACTCTAGTCACTACCTTTACCATGTAAAAATCAAACAAAACCCAAATATCTTACAACTGTGGTTGCGTTAAACACGCCTCTATCGCCACCGCCGCCACTATCATCGCCTACAACCAACCTTAAAATGAAGTAAGAATGAGAGTCGGAAGCATGCCAACAGTCGTCAGTGAGGCTAGGTTACAGTCGGGGTCTGCGTAAAATACGCAACGCCGACGCCACCACCATCATCGCCTAAAACCGATAGCAGCAAACATTACCACCGCTTCAAACATCATCACAACAACCATTAATGGCGTGGGTAAGACGACTACAGGGTACCGACAGTAAGAAAGAGAAAGCATCGATTACAACGGAGAAGAGAGAGATAGAACAAGCGTGTATTAAAAATGTAGAAGAGAGATATACTAATACACAAATAGATCTGAAGCCCAAGAAACAAAGAGATAAAAATACTGTGAAATAAACTGTTGAAATTAGAAACTGATAAAGAGTCCCTTTTATCACACATAATTACCAATTTGATATGAAGGCTCATGCATACTTTTCAAAGACATAATTACGTCACAAACCTAATACTTATAATATTTACATAATATCTCCCTATACTTGCTGTACAATTAATTAATTAATTATGACTGATCGATCTCTATATACGTATAATTTCTTCCCTAGCTACCATATACAAATCAATGGCACCACAACGTACATCCAGTCAAGTTCCTCCTCCTAATTAATTCGTTCTTTATTTTTCGTGTTAGCAACAGACTAGCTAGTCATCGAATGGTTGTAACTTGTATAGATTCGATCATCACGCACGATTAGCTACTTTCTTTCGAGTTTATAAATATATAGCCTTCTTGTATATATACATGACAAAACTGTGTATAAATAAATATTGAATCAAGTCTCCTTAAAATTAAAGCAAAGATGTATATATATAAAATATATAACGAAGAACTAAAATAATTATAATGTTTAAATATTAATATTTAATTACATAGAAATCCCATAATAATAATAATAAGTAATTAAATAAATAAGCTAGGTGCTGCAATATATATATATATATATATATTATCATCGACGTCACTGACCATCATGTATTTGAACCCATATACCAGGACTTGGGATCTCTTTGTGAACCACAAACATAAGATAATTCCCCGGAGGAGCAATGTTACGAGATGGTGGAGCTCTGACAACAACTTGATATGATGATGTAATTAACGACCTCCCAATAATAATCTTGGAAGCAACGCCGCCATCTAGTATCAGCAACCTTTGATTCATTGAAAAAGAATGTGTGTTAAATGAAGGTGCCACCATTGTCACTAACACCGAGCTTGGATCCACAACGTCGCCGCCTGTAACACTAAACACAATAACCAGTTGTTCGCCATATCGAATTCTAGTGTTTGTTGCGGGCGACATTATTCTGGGGCGCAATTTAGATAAGCTCGGGTCCAAGTAAGAAGGAGAGAAAGCCTCCAAACTGAGTTCGGTCGGGTAGAGGACGTTCGCAGCAAATTGATATTTATCATGCGGGTTACTTCCACCAACAAGAACACGCCCATCTCGTAACAGAACCGCCGTGGAATGATAAACTCTGGGTTTGGTGCTTGGATTCTGCACCTCGAATAGGTGGTTATCAGGTCGATATGATACCGGGCTTAGAACCGGGTTCCTTCCAAGCTCCCACCCGGCAACCCCTGCTGCTGCACCGTTGATGATCAAAACGTGGCCGTTGGGCAGCAACAACATGTCACCCATGACGCGAGCTAGAGGCATGGTCTCCATGAACCACTCGGGGGTTCGGGTCAGATACTTTTATTCGCCCACAAGTATCCAACGCCCTATCAAATATGTTCTTATTTGCATTATCAAACGCTCCTTTTGGCGCACCCCCACAAACCAATACTTCGAAACTGTTTACGGTGTCCCCTTTTATGTGCAAAGGGAGTATTACCGCAGATCCGGTGCTTGGGTAACTCCTTGGTTGACCACCGGGCATTGTTGGGTACGTCTTGAGAACTAGATTCTTGGAGTAGTCAAACAAAATAGCACGATTGTTGGCGAAAGTAAAGAGATTCCCATCAGGATAGAGAAATACAAACGGGTATAAATTATTCTCAACTCCAGGGTCGTTTGTTTCAACTAGAAAAGGGAGACCAATAGGAGGAGTCCCCCGGTCACTTTTCGGATAGAACTCATAGTTAAACGCTTTACGGCCACCGATGATAATTTGTCTGCCATCAGGCAACATATGATTGGTCGCGTACCATCTTTGCTCATTCAAGCCGTTTGAGATCTCTTGCCAATCGCATGCCGCACATGATTTATATGTCCGGACAACACGTTCCCCGTCCCCAGAGCCACCGGTTTGGACTACGCTTCCGTCGGGCATTAAACTTCCAGACGAACACCAGAAGTTAGTGAGCACCATGAGTGGGCGTACAGAATTGGATGCAACGTCGTACTCGACGGAATGAGCAGAGCAATCAGCTGCTGAGGTGGTGGGACGACATTTTCCACCGGGAAGAGAGATGTTAGATACTCCAAAATCAGTGCGGTCATACATGACGACACGATCATTGGGAAGTAGTTGCATGTGCATGGCTGAGATGCCTATGCTTGACAGGAGGACGCTCCATGATCCACCCGCAGCAGCAGCCGGACATGGTTGGGCATGGAGGAGGAGCACAAGGAAAAACAAAAAAAGCCGGAGGTGACGAGGAGGATTCATCAGAACGACGACGTATGATGATGTAGAGAGATCAGCCATTCCTGCTGCTTGATTGATTAGCTAGCTAGCTAGGTTAATTTTTATTTTGACGTTGGTGATCGTGGGAGCATGCATGGCCGGCCGGCCGGATTTAATACATGTTCAAGTCGGTCGTCACAAAATAATTATGGAAGTAAGAATATATTATAATTATAATTGATTTTGCTTATTAGATAAGCTCTATCCTATTAACGCCGACCTACGTACGTACGGAACCTAACATTCTATACCTTAATTATCATAATTATATTTTACCGTAAAATCAAAACCAAAAATTGATCGAGATGGATAAACTTTATCAAAATACTATTCTTGTAGGCACCTCATTTTATTTAAAATATATATAGAGATTTCACCAAAATTAGTTAAACAAATGTGACTTTGGTTTCGTGGTTAAGACTTGGGAATTGGGGATTTTCAACACAAGTTCGAATCCTGTATAGTTTTTTTCATCTCTCTTCATTTTTTATTACTAACTTTTTTTTTTTAAATCAAACTAGGATTTTAGAGCCCGGCCGTCGCATAAACAATGCTCTTGTTCGGGACATAGTTCATGATAGCTAGCAGGGGAAAAACTAGAATACTTTTGTTGGTAAATCAGAGATTAACAGCGAAACCGAAACAAGAATTTGACTAAAACATAAAATTTATGGGGCTATTTTCGTCCCAAACTTAATCAAAGTGGTTATTTTCATCTTTTTTTTTCCCTTAATCTAATTAAGATGGTGATATGAAAATAATACAAAGAATAGCAACATATGGTTTAAAGTTAGGTTTAATTTATGAAAAATAAAAAGTTATCAAAAATAATATTTCTTTTGCAATCTTGGCTCAATCATTAGTTTTCATCTATCCCTATATTGATCCTATATTAGTTTTTGTCGTATTACCCCATCAAATTTTATTTCCTTCCTCTTATGTTCTCTTGTGGATTTGATTCCCTTACATCTTTCTTATTGTTTGGACCATATAAATGTGTCATTTCTTTAGGGAAAATTGGATTTAAATAATCTCATGTTTTGCCTATTGGCAAATAATAATCCGTCTTTTAACATTGGCAACTAGCAGTCCCACGTTTACACTTATTTGTTTTCACTGGTCCCTCCGTTAAAAAAGTTAACTTCGTTAACTTTTTCATCCAACTTTTTTCAACCCCAATCTTTGATCCACCATAACTTCTTCAATTCTTGATGAAAATTAAATCCGTAAGTTGCTATGAACTCGTGACGAAAAACCGAACAAAACTAGATCCATATTGCCTAGGTTTTAAATAGATTATAATTATCTACATGTTCTTCATGAAGCTTCAACAATGGTTGGTTGATCAATTATCAATGGTTTTCAAAATTGATTTCACTAACACATTTGGGATCATAAACCGAATCTATAGCAACAAGAATCATTGAAAACCATTGAGAATTGATCAATCTACCATTGTTGAAGCTTCATGAAAACCATGAAGTTGTGAAATTTGAAATCCAATCAAAACTCCATGAAAATAAATTTTGTAACTTGCTATAGACTTGTGAGAACATGTCAAATCTGCTGGAATCGATCAATATCACAAACACAATGGATTTGATGCTCAAATTTTTATTCAAAGTCATGAAAAGTCATAACTTTGATGCTTTTGTTCATCATCATAACCTATTTAAAACCTAGGCAATATGGATCTAGTCTTGTTCGGTTTTTCGTCACGAGTTCATAGCAACTTACGGATTGAATTTTCATCAAGAATTGAAGAAGTTACGGGATCAAAAATTGTGGTTGAGAAAAGTTTGGTGAAAAAGTTAACGGAGTTAATTTTTTTTAACGGAGGGACCAGTGAAAACAAATAAGTGTAAATGTGAGACTGCTAGTTGCCAATGTTAAAAGTCGGATTATTATTTGCCAATAGTCAAAACATAGGATTATTTAAATCCAATTTTCCTTTCTTTAGTCTACCTCATCCACAAAATCTATTCTATTAAACTTGTTTCCAGTACTTACGTTTTCATTGTTTAATAAATCCTCATACAATACAAAATATAGTTTAATTACTATGTTTCTTAGAGTTGAACTAGCTAGCTTAGTTTACCATCATCTTAACAACTTTTAATGATCTTATATAAATAGTTAAATATAGTTAACTGTAGATTAATTACATGAAATTGCAGGTACCCTAGCGATGTCGATAAACACATTCTAGCCCGACAAGCTGGTCTCTCAAGAAGCCAAGTATGTCCATATCATGCAACCATCTCATCTTTTTCTTTAACTAACATTTAATCCATGCATTGCAATGCCAACACTTTTTCTAGTGAAAAGCATAATATTTTTTTTTCTTGTGACATTTCTTTTTACTTGATTACCACCTTTGTTCTTCCAAGACTTCCACCTTTTATGTTGGCCACGTTCTGACTTTTCTTGACTTGCATTCTCATGACCACACTGCTCACATTTGTGTCCCTTATCCTTCTGATTTCCTTTTTCTTTGGAAAACAAGAGTTTGTATTGTTGATCTTCCTCCTTAACTGGCTTCTTAGTTCGTTCTTCAATAGCCTTTAATCTTCCCACAACTTCTTGAAATTGCATCGTCTTGATATCAATAAGTTGTTCAATTGCAGCAACTATATGAATGAACCTTTCTGGTACTGAACCCAACGGTTTCTGAACCAATCTTTTGTCTTCCATAGTATGCCCCATACTACTTGCTTGTGATGCAATTTCACTAATCTTCCTGGAATAGACATCAAAGGACTCATTATCTTTCATATTCAAACGTTCAAATTTCGACTCAAGCGTTTGAACACGCGCCTCCTTAACTCTATCTACTCCAACATGTCGAACCTTTATTGCATCCCAAATTTCTTTCGCCGATGTAAGGTTAGCAATTTGCAACACCAACCACTAATCCTTAACAATACACGGGTTTCCTTCCGAACCAACTGTTCCTACCCAGAATAGTACACGGGTTTCTTCCTAAACCAACTATTCTAATGACAACAATACAAGGGTTTTTAAAAATCAATTGTTTTCTACAGACCGCAATACATGGGTTTTGCAGAAACCAATTGCTCAACCGCAATACACGGGTTTTTCCAAAATCAATTTGCTTCAACCGAGAAAAATACATGGACTTTTCAAAACAAATTGTTTAAACCAAGAATAGTACACGGGTTCCTCCGGTTTCCAGACAAATCAAAAAATCAATTGTTTCTAATGACAATGGTAAACGGGGTTTTCCGACCATATCGTGAATCAAACCAAACGTTTTAATCTACCAAGAAACAATATCCGGGTTTCACTGATCGATCGCCTAACAAACCAAAACCAACTATTCTTAAACCTTAACCTTAATTGTTACTATCCTTAAACAATTAGAAAAACAAAATACTACCCATCGAATTCCATAAAAAAATTTGAAAACCAAAGAATACCACTAATCTGATTTCATAAATAACATTGAAATCCTATAACAAATTAAAAACTTATCTGAATATGGTTCTTCTTCCTTTTGCGTATCCCAAAAATCAAGTCTCCATTCAATCTTTTGATTTCTTCTTCCACACATCAATTTGAAACGGATTTTCTTTTCGCCAATTTTTCTTCAATTGATTCCACTGATTTCAATTCATCCGTCGCTCCCTTTGATCAATTGAAGTGCTTGATCGATATTTTTCTGATGGGTCGCTTCCTACTTCACTCCTTCCCTTGATCGATTGACGAACAACTAAACAATTGATGAACAATTTCAACCCAGATTTCGATCAACAATTGCAAACGAGCGGATGTTTTTTTCTTCCTTTCTTCGATCGACAAACCACTCTGATACCAAATGTTGGTGAATCAGAGATCAACAGCGGAACCGAAACAAGAATTTAACTAAAACATAAAATGAATTTCTTGATTGGATTGTACAGATGTTCGACACTTTATAGGGTTGAAGCGCCGCTTCCCATATACGACCAGTTACACACTTTATAACTTGACACAACAGACCCTATACTATTTACAATAACACACTGACTCCAAACCTGAGTTTGCATATTTACAGGACTGACCCTTATAACTTTTAACTACTAATATATTTAGTTTAACACCAATAACTTTTTCAGGGGGGGTGCATAATTTTTTTTACAGAGTCTCTATTTTTAAATTCTTCAGTTCTATATAAACATGCATTAAAACAGTTGGTTCAGATTAGATTGGTCATATAAGACAATTACGACACAATAATAAAAGAAAACCCATTATTAGAATTTAGTTAATATAGAAGAAATGATGATGATTCAAAATTCAATAAAAAAATATCATAGAAGAATCGAGGATGATCAACATTTTTTTTCGAATGGATCATAAATGTTAATGTATTGATAATTAATTTGTAGATTACTTGTGGATTAGACAATAAGATACTTTAGTTTTGGCTATTACTTACTAATGTTTTAGTTTATTCAAGAGATCAAAGGAAGACACTAAACAAGATTATGAAGACCATTGGGAGAGACATGTTAATTGACTTTATTTTTTCCAGAATTTATTTAATGACTCTCCATCACATAATTTTTTTTTTGAAAAACCGTGCATATAATTTTCACTTCGCGTACAATGTTGAGGGGTGCACGAGGACCCCCTGGGCCTTACCCAATTTCGTCCCTTCTAGCTAGTACAAGCACTATTCGTAGGTCATCCTTGCAACGAACAAAAGACATATTACAAAGGTCATAACGGATAGAAAAAAAGGGTAGCTGAATGCTTCAAAGAATCAAATGCGTTAACCCCCCCCCCCCCCAAAGTTTCCAAGTTAATATAAGCTCTTCATAGATGCAACCGAGTAGTTATAGCAGATGTGTAGATTACGTTTTCGTAGACTCAAATAACTAACCGTTACAAAAGTGAGAAAATAAGGCAAATGTTATCATGGGGATATCTAGCAAACGTCATCATTCACGGTCATCTTCATTAATGGAGGCAGGTATGCTAAAGAACCCAATCATATTTAGGCTTATACTGCACCTCCAGATTCATCAGGACTCCAGCCGCTTGATGGCGTGCCTTGCTGCAAACAACTCAACCGTATAATTACTAATTACTTTGTATAGTACAGCTAATCTCGTATTGTAATATTACCTATATATACTTGTCTTCAAGCACTTGTATAGTTTAAATAGGGCCACCAACCACACCGAACGTACTAATTGATGAACCAAATTGTGTTGGGTTTTTAGATAAACACCAACCTACTTTCACTTCAATCATGTTTTAGACATTGTAATTATTTTCATACATTAGAGTCATTAAAAGATGGTCTTTTCTCTCCTTTGGGACATTAATGCGGACTCTTTTAAGAATCTAAGAATTTGGGTATAAATGGGAGTATCTAAGAATCAAGAATTAAGAGGTGTACAAATATGAGTAAATCAGTGTGGGTGGCAAATGGAAAGGTTAACCACTTTTGTCAATCATTAGTGACTCAAGCTAAAATAAAATATCATACAACAATAATTTTTGCCAAGTAAATCATGGAAGATACCAATGTATATCCGGAGATGATGAAATCATAGACCACATGAGAAATTTACGTAATTACTAAGTTTAAGGTAAATAATGTTTCACTTGACCACAATAACGCCCTCTATTACCCGCGGTAACGCCCGGTTGATATCTAGTTAAAGATGAACTTACGTAATTCCTTTTTGTTTAGGGGAGATAAAAAGCAGTTGGGAAATAAAAATGAATTATCGATGTATTATCTTGATCCTTAAACTAAACATCGTAAACTAGAATTTCAAATGATAATTCATTTATAAAGATTAGCTATCAATTACTAGACACATTCAATGACCTTAAAAAGTGACTAAGTCACAAATACCCGCTACTAGTGCTCTAATAAAGATTGGTGTCCTAGAAGGATAAACAAAGATTGATAATGAGTCTATGGCACGTACGAATCATGGTAGACTAGTCGATTCCAAGAATAAAATATCCTCGAAAAAATTAGAGCAACTATTGAAGATGGTCAAGTCGAGGTACTAGTAGAAAAGTCTCTTAAAGAGACAATAGACATGATGGTTCCAGAAGAACCTCAGCTACCTGAAAACTAATGAAGAGATCTCGATAAATTATATCATGTCTAAACATATATGCATGGAATAGAAATAAAATTGACATCGATAATATTTTGAATATAACAAGCGCTAGAAATAATAAAAATGATAAGTATCATCTTTGCTCATTTAAGCCATCAATTTGAAACGGATTTTATTTTCACGATTGCCAATTTTTCTTCAATTGATTCAACTAATTTAAATTCATCCGTCACTCCCTTTGATCAATTGAAGCGCTTGATCGATATTTTTCTGATGTGTCGCTTCCTACTTCACTCCTTTCCTTGATCGATTGACGAACAACAAAACAATTGATGGACAATTTCAACCCAGACTTCGATCAACAATTGCAAACGAGCGGATGTTTTTTCTTGCTTCCTTCGATCGACTAACCGCTCTGATAGCAAATGTTGGTGATTCAGAGATCAACAACGGAACTGAAACAAGAATTCGACTAAAACATAAAATGAATTTCTTGATTGTGATTGTACAGATGTTCGACACTTTATAGGGGTGAAGCGCCGCTTCCCATATACGACCAGTTACACACTTTATAACTTGACACAACAAACCCTATACTATTTACAATAACACACTGACTCCAAACCTGAGTTTGCATATTTACAGGACTGACCCTTATAATTTTTAACTACTAATATATTTAGTTTAACAACAAAAACTTTTTCAGTGGGTGCATATTTTTTTTACAGAGTCTCTATTTTTAAATTCTTCAGTTCTATATAAACATACATAAAAAAATTTGTGTAACGCCCCAAATTTCACAAATACATGATATATATATATATATATATATATAGTAAATACGTGTTTATATTATAAGTACGTGAGTTTAATTGATAAACGTGGTAAGACTATGCCTTAGATAAGTTGCATGTGTTAGATATACGTTTTTGATGGCCTATATGGTGAAATATGCATAAACGGATGTGTTAAACGAGATGGATATATGTTTATATAAAATAACATAATGATACATGTGTAAATTGATATATACGTGTAAATACGTGTCTTAATAGTAAACAGAAAAGTAAAAGGACTAAAAGTGTAATTATTGTAAAGTTATAAACGTATACGGATATTATACGTATCTATAATTATTACAAGTATCCCGAGGCTTAGAATATAGTAAAAATATATCCTAATACGATTCGTAACATGAGATGATAAGTATTGTAAAGTTTGAGGGGCTAAAACGTAATTTAGCAAATAATAAAGAAAATATATATAAATGTATATATATGTTATCGTATGAATCCTGAGCTTTAAAAACTTTAGAAATTGTTAGAAATATGTCCCATAAGGTTTTGGTATATAAAATGATAAAAGGATAGAAGTCTAGGGGTTAAAAGTGTAATAAACCAAAGATGAGGGACCAAAAGAGTAAAATACAAAAATTTGGCCGGAAAACCAGTGGCTCGCGTATCGCGAGCCACACCCACATAAACGGAGCGATACGCGAGGGAGCAGAGATCAGCATAATTGTTCTAGGTCCGATTTTAACCACGTATCTCGACTTTGAGTGCACGAATTGATCACCTACACGTCAGATTAGGCCACTTACTCACCCATGGACGTGTAAGGACCTTGTTGCGCACCTGTTAGTATAAATAGGAGCCCGAATCCACCATCCAAACTAGCAAATTCACTAAAACATAACCCGAAAACCCTCTTTTGAGCCAGAAACTTCGTTGGAACAATACGAGCAATTGGAGAAGAGTTAGAAGTCGAATTTCTGCAAAAACCTCTTATTTGCTATTCTTAACAATAACCTGTTTCAGTTTTTGTTAATATTATGTCTAAGTATGGTTTCTAGAAATGATCTAAAATTAGGGTTCTTGAGCTTGTTTTGCTAAACTCGGGTGATCGGGTGGGAATTACGGTCTGAATTTTTGTAGGTAATCCTAAATTAATGTGTTTTTAGAAAATCCCTAAGTTTATTTCACAATTGGAAAAGGTTTGGTAATGGTTTTGTTAACGGGTCAAAATTAGGGTTTTCGTAACGTTGTTCTGCCCAAATTGAGCAAACGGTTTTGAATTATGCTTATATATTTTGAAGTATATTATAAAATGTTATAATGGATAATACCCTAAGTTGGTTTGAAAAGAAAATGAGTTATGATAAAGAAACGAGAAATATATGAAATTAGGGTTTTGAAATATGATTATTTAATATAAAATAATCCGGAGGGTATGGGTACTTGAATTTCGGTATGGAACTACGTTTATATATATAATAAGTATATATGAAGTTAAAATGGATAAATGATAAAGTATTTAAGATACCGAGTTAATCGGATATTTAGAAGTTCGTGCCGACCGGAAGGGTAAGCGCCTGTACACTGGGGTTTCTGGCATAGCGAGGGTGTCGCATAAATCTCAACTGGGAAATGGCATACCTCCCTGGGTGATTCCGTAGTGAACGTTTGCTTATAGGAATGCATGTCTTCATATTAAAAAGGGATATTATGCCTATAAGGGTATTTTGGTCATTTTGACCTTAAAAGAAGTAAACCTTAATAATTAGATATTATTGAGATAATATAAGAGATAAATAAACATAGGATGCGTTTATAATGTTAAAGCTTGCGTTAATGCCATACGATACGCAAATTAGGTTAACCAAGGATTTTGTCGGAGGTTCTGTCCGAGTATAACGAGAAAAGAGATAAGGTGAGTTCTGCGAGCCCACTTTTAAATGTTTTAAACGCTTTAATGTTTTCGGGCTGACATACATACAATATTCAACTGTTTACTTAAAAAGTATTATAAATACTTTTATCTGAAAGTTTGCTTATCTTAATTAATAAATTGATGAACTGTTGAAGTGATACGTGTTATGTTATGAAGATGCTTACGTATGGTTATACGTGTTAGTAATGTATATGAAATGATTATGATAGAATAATGCATATGAAATGATTATTAGGGTTATATGCTATATTTGCTTTAAAACTAGGTATCCAAATGATAAGGGTTTGTTAATAAACGCACAAGTGAGAATGTATGATTATATGAGAACAGGTGATGCATATGCAATATTATTATGTGGTGGATACGCCGCTGGTATATCCTTTACACAAGCATGGTAGTATAGTTACCCGGTATATCGAAAGTGTGGAGGATACGCCGCTGGTACATCCTGTATACATACACCTAGGTAAATTGAGGGATGTTCATTTGTTGCAGTATATGAGTACATTATCATGTTTATTAGCACACCTAAGTCATCTGAATATCTAACTAGGAGCAGGTAGTAGTACTGTGGTGGTTAAGGAGATGTTCGATAGAATAGAACGTCTAAAGAGTTAAGGTTACGTGAACAGAGGTCGATACCGAGGTTGGGGGGCTTCCAGATGAAGTCACCTGAGCGATATTCGAAACTGGAAGAACGGAATGTAGGACAGTTGTCGTTGCTGAGGTTGGGGGTTTCCAGATGATGTCACCTGAGCAGTATTCGAGACCGGGAAGGTATAGAAGAAATTGAGCGGTTGTCAGTACTGAGGTTGGGGGCTTCCGATAAAGTCACCTGAGTAGTATTCGAGACCAGAAGGTATGGAGGTGTATGGAATTCAGGTCATAGGAGTTAAAGGTTATCGAGGTAGAGGTTTTCTAGAGAAACGTGTATGATTATGATGTTATGCTATGTATAACTTGTTATGTGTTATACTTGATAAATGTTGTAAAAAGGGATTTTGCAGGTACAAAGGTTTTAACCTCACAAACGAGGTAAAGTTTTTAAAATGTAGAACTCACCAGCGTAAGCTGACTTTTTCCCAAAACCATATGTATGCCAGGTTTAGGTGAGACGTCTGGGAGCAAGGGCGGAACCCTCGTGATAAGAAAATGATCGGGCAAGCTATTAGAGGAGCTGTTGGAGGTGCTGGCTTAGTTGTAGATAAATAAAGACGGATATAGTTTGTCGCTATATAGATAGATTGTAAATTATCTCAGTTACTTTACGTACTTGGCTTATATAATAAATAAAAGTTTTAAATTTTCCGCTGCTTATCTCTGTTGTGCCACGTATTCATGAGTAAATCCGATGAGTGACCCCTCCTGGTGCCAAGTTTGGGAGTGGGCGTCACAAGTTGGTATCAGAGCCTTGGTTTAAGAGATTTAGGTACAAGCACGGTATCTAAACTTAAACTAGGACTCTAGGTAGAGTAAGTTGAGATAAGAATATAGATGCCAGCGAGGATAGCTTGTGCCCGTAAGGATGAATATGAATAACGATCATAATAGTTGGGACTTGCGATATGCGTATATGGAAAATACATGATTGCAATTAGCTACTGCAATTTGGTATTTTTCATGTAAACAGATCATAAGTACTAATGTTGTGTGGCCAAGTGCAAGGAGAAGAAGAACGTTTAGAAATGTGATCTAGGAATCGGTTTGAGTTGATAGAGAGGCAAGATGTGGACATTAGAGAATTGTGTGCTAGAAGTAACTAGGTTTTGAACGCATCATAAATATATAATTGTATCGGATCCTGCACTTATATACTTATCATGAATTCATAATTTGAAAACTCTACGTCACACAAGTTCTGAAATGTCATCCATCTTAATTTAGGATCTGGAAATGGCTGCGAGAGGCGATCGTGTGAATGCGGAACCGGAGAACAACGTCGGAGCTAATGCGTTCACTAACGATCAGAGAGCGGCTATGGCGGCAGAGATGACGCGCTTAATGTAGGCGACACTACCTGATATATTAGTTCAACTTCATGGAGCTGCGAGAGTTGGTGCTAGTGGATCCCGTGGAGCTGGTGGAGCTGCAGGAAGAGGTGCCAGAGCTGCACAACCTAGAGTAGGATGTTCGTTTAAGTTGTTTAGTGGTTGTAGACCTCCTTTGTTCGATGGAAATCAAGATGCATTAGCTACGTTCCAGTGGATTCATGAGATGGAAGCGGTCATAGATATTAGTGAGTGTAGTGAGAACCAAGCCGTGAAGTATGCTGCACACTCGTTTGTTTCGAAAGCGTTGCACTGGTGGGGAATGATCAAGCAAACGGAAGAATAAGGAGCTATTGCTGCAATGGAGTGGGACGACCTGAAAAAGTTAGGTTTAGAAGATTTCTACCCTAAAGGTGAGCTAGAGCAACTGGAAAGGAGTTTTCTAACGTTGGAACCTGGGAACATGACGCATCGGGAATACACTACAAAGTTCAACGCGATGGCGAGACTACTACCTACCTTAGTCACTCCCGAAGCTGAGAGGGTGAAGCGTTACGCACAGGGATTTTCGAGTAGAGTTAGGGTGTTGATCAAAGCGACTGAACCAAAGATATTTAAGGCGACGGTGGATTTGAGTTCCAATCTTTACAGCGAGATGTTCGGTGCGAACGGTAGACCAGAAGGAGTTAAGAGGAAGGAGTCAGAAGCTGAGGCGAGTTCAAGGAAGGACAACGATAAGTCACCACAAGAAGTTGAAGAATAATTCAAAAGACGAAAAGCTGAGGTGCCACAATTGCAATAAGAATCATTTCGGAGAATGTAGGTCGGGAACATCTAGATGTTATACGTGCGGCAAAGAAGGTCACTTCTCAGGCAATTGCCCAGAACGTAAGAAGTGTTACGAATGCGGGGAAGCGGGACACCTTAGGATGAACTGTCCTAAGTTAGTGTTAAACCCTAAACCACTTCGAGCCATCCCAGGAAATGCTACGAGTCCGAGAACAGCTCCTGCGAGGGCCTAGGAGTGTTGGAGATGATAGAAGGAGATCCTCAGACCTCGTCAGGTAATTCGAATAGTTATAAGTCATAGATAATCGTTATTCGTTTGCTTTAGTACGTTATGTGTGCCATTGCTTGCTGCAGTATTCTTAGATATTAGAACCATTAGAACTTATGTTCTAGGAAGTTAAATTCTTTAACGGACAGCAAGCCGAAAATGTGAAAGCATTATCGAGGATCTCGTAAACAAGCTACCGTAGACAGCTTAGGGTTACGTTTTCCTTAGGGTAGATGCAAAAACACGCAAAAGTAAATTTTACCGAGTTATGAAATGAGTTAAAATGGTTATGTTATGCGGATGAGTTGGAAAGTTGAAAAGGAAAGTTTATGATGGAATGGAACAGGTTTCGAGGACGAAACCCTATTTAAGGGGGTAGAGTTGTAACACCTCAAATTTCACAAATACATGATATATATATATATATATATATATATATATATATAGTAAATATGTGTTTATAATATAAATACGTGAGTTTAATTGATAAACGTGGTAAGACTATGCCTTAGATAAGTTGCATGTGTTAGATATACGTGTTTGATGGCCTATATGGTGAAATATGCATAAACGAATGTGTTAAACGAGATGGATATATGTTTATATGATAACATAATGATACATGTGTAAATTGATATATACGTGTAAATACGTGTCTTAATAGTAAACGGAAAAGTAAAAGGACTAAAAGTGTAATTAATGTAAAGTTATAAACATATACGGATATTATACGTATCTATAATTATTACAAGTATCCCGAGGCTTAGAATATAGTAAAAATATATCCTAATATGATTCGTAACATGAGATGATAAGTACTGTAAAGTTTGAGGGGCTAAAACGTAATTTAGCAAATAATAAAGAAAATATATATAAATGTATATATATGTTATCGTACGAATCATGAGCCTTATAAACCTTAGAAATTGTTAGAAATATGTCCCATAAGGTTTTGGTACATAAAATGATAAAAGGATAGAAGTTTAGGGGTTAAAAGTGTAATAAACCAAAGCTGAGGGACCAAAAGAGTAAAATACAAAAATCCAGCCGGAAAACCAGTGGCTCGTGTATCGCGAGCCACACACACATAAACGACGCGATACGCAAGGGAGCAAAGATCAGCAGAATTGTTCCAGGTCCAATTTTAACCACGTATCTCGACTTTGAGTGCACGAATTGATCACCTACGCGTCAGATTAGGCCGCTTACTCACCCATGGACGTGTAAGGACCTTTTTGCGCACCTGTTCAGTATAAATAGGAGCCCGAATCCACCATCCAAACTTGTAAAGTCACTGAATCATAACCCAAAAACCCTCTTTTGCGCCAGAAACTTCGTCGGAGCAATATGATCAATTGGAGAAGAGTTAGAAGTCGTATGTCTGCAGTCACCTCTTATTTGGTATGCTTAACAATAACCTCTTTCAGGTTTTGTTAATATTATGTCTAAGTATGGTTTCTAGAAATGATCTAAAATTAGGGTTCTTGAGCTTGTTTTGCTAAAATCGGGTGATCGGGTGGGAATTAGGGTCTGAATTTTTGTTGGTAATATTAAATTAATGTGTTTTAAGAAAGACCTATGTTTATTTCACAATTGGAAAAGGTTTAGTAATGGTTTTGTTAACGGGTCAAAATTAGGGTTTTCGTAATGTTGTTCTGCCCAAATTAAGCAAACGGTTTTGATTTAAGCTTAGATATTTTAAAGTATATTATAAATGTTATAATAGATAATACCCTAAGTTGGTTTGAAAAAAAATGAGTTTTGATAAAGAAACAAGAAATATATGAAATTAGTGTTTTTAAATATGATTATTTAATATAAAATAATCTGGAGGGTATGGGTACTTGAATTTCGGTATGGAACTATGTTTATATATATAATAAGTATATATGAAGTTAAAATGGATAAATGATAAAGTATTTAAGATACCGAGTTAATCGGATATTTAGAAGTTCGTGCGGACCAGAAGGGTAAGAGCCTGCACACTGGGGTTTCTGGCACAGCGAGGGTGTTGCATAAATCCCAATTGGGAAATGGCATACCTCTCCGGGCTATCCCGGAGTGAGCTATTGCTTATAGAAATGCGTGTCATCATATTAAAAATGGATATTATGCCTATAAGGGTATTTTGGTCATTTTGACCTTAAAAGAAGTAAACCTTAATAATTAGATATTATTGAGATAATATAAGAGATAAATAAACATAGGATATGTTTATAATGTTAAACCTTGCGTTAATGCCATACGATACGCAAATTAGGTTAAACAAGGATTCTGTCGGAGGTTTTGTCCGAGTATAACGAGTAAAGAGATAAGGTGAGTTCTGCGAGCCCACTTTTAAATGTTTTAAACGCTTTAATATTTTCGGGCTGACACACATATAATATTTAACCGTTTACTTAAAAAGTATTTTAAAATGCTTTAATCTGAAAGTTTGCTTATCTTAACTGATAAATTGATGAACTGTTGAAGTGATACGTGTTATGTTATGAAGATGCTTACGAATGGTTATACGTGTTAGTAATGTAGGGATATGATCACTTATTAATAAGCGTATGTTCGGAAAGTATTTAACCCTACGGGGTTACACGTCTCGACACTAATGTATTTGTATTAATTAATTAGTTAATTAATATTTTATCACGAACATTTAACGAGAAGTCGTTAAAAACTAACGGTTAATTGTTAACAGGGGTGTTAGTTGTAAATTAGAGAGAGTTGTAATTTGATTACAATTAGGAAAAGGTTTGGGATAGGCCTTAGGGCCGAATTCGGCTAAGCCCAATCCCAATCCCTAACTTGGTCATCAAGTTCCTAAACACTATAAATAAACCTTATGGGTTTAAGGTTTAGTTTGCTGCTTTTATCTGATAAAGTGAAAAACCCTAATCTCTCTGTATTCTCTCTCGAATTTTCGGCAATAAGAAAAGAACCCAAGGGGGGTTCGATTTCTTGTGTGGTTCGACCAAGCCTACATCAAGAGGATTTTGTGATCAAGTACTAGCATACATACATCGGTGTGTCGTGTGTGCGATCGTAGAGGGATTTACTTCAAATCCTAGAAGATCTTCTCTTACCGAGCTAAAAAGGTACACATTATCTATCCGGTTAGTTAGATTAATTCATAGGAAAATATCCGCTGTGTACTCTTGTTTATTTGATAATTAATTATATAACCCAACAGTGGTATCACGAGCCACCTATGATTTTAATTAATTACCGGGAATAAAAACTTAGGGGGGGGGGGGGGGTAACCAATTTCGATTAGAAACAAGTTTTCTAATCAAGATTCTATGTGACACCCGAGAATTTCAAGGTTAACTTCCGTTAGACAAACCCGTTAGTTACGTTATAAGTGTTAACTTAGTAACTAATGCATAACTAGGCCGAATACGTCCACGACCTTTGGTTGATCACCGAACCCGTCCATATGTGTTATGTGTTCATCATTGATTGTCTTTATGTGCAATATGATTTAAATAGATGACTTATTATTGTGAATAGCATGATTAATTGTAAATACTTGATTATGTGAAAATTGCCCAAATTTGGTAGTCAGCGAAACTACCGAGCGAAACTACAGATTCGCCCGGTAGCAGGCTAGACTGATCAATGTACCCGAGACCAGAGCTAGTTTCGCCTGGCCAGCGAAACTGCCAGCGAAACTAGCCTCTGATATAAATAAACTTAATGAACCCTAGTAGCCTCATTTGCCTCATTTCACAACAAACACACACACACTTCTCTGGAATCTGGTCAGCCGAGAAAACCATCAAGAAACCGAGACCTCAGCCTCAAGACCATCACCTCATCTCATCTATCGATCCTAGATCGAACCGTGAGTCCCAAAAAAACCTTTATTTATGTGTTTTCTATGTGTTTCTTTATAAAGTATGCTCAAACCTTCATGAAAACTTGTATGCTTCTGAGATAGTGCTTAGGGATGCTAGATCTACCATAAAGTCAGCAACTTTACGTTTAAAAACAAACCATGATGATGATTTATGCAATTTTGGTCATTTTAGGGTTTAGAAGTATTTTTAGAGATTTGATGATTAAAATGCATGTTAAACATGTTAAAGCTGCTTGATTTATGTTGGTAAATGCCTATGGATGCTAGATAATGAATTGCATGTATGATCAGAAGCTGTTAGGTTGATTTTTAGGCAAATCCGTATGTTTTTCGCGACCAGCGAAACTGTCGTGTTCTCTGGGCGAAACTAAGTAGCGAAATTATATCTCCTTCCAGCGACACTGACCAGCGAAACTATAGTGTCGCCGGGAACCTGACCAGACCAGCTCGAGCGAAACTACCGAGCGAAATACCTGAACGAAAGTTCAAACCAGTTTCCCTGCGAAACTAGGCTAGCGAAACTGTGTCAGCAGTTTCGGGCGAAACTAGCCTAGCGAAACTGTGTTACCGGGCATTGCCTAGCGAAAGTGCTGCCCGTGCACCTAGCGAAACTGTCTAGCGAAACTATGCTAGCGAAACTAAGACTTGACCTAAAAACCAAACTTGTGAAATTTGCTTAAGTGTTATGCCATGACTTACATGATTTTTGCCATGATGAAACATGTTTAATATCTGATTTATATGAACCCTTGTTTATGATCAACCATTGGTGTCGTGTGTCGGTATGTCGAGTCATAGTTGCAACGTGCTATGTTATGGGCCATAGTGACGTTAAGTAAAGGTTAGACACGAAACTAATACTTAAGACCTAAACGTGTTCTAGGTCTTCGTTAAACAACTATATTTGGATCACTTGAAGTGTAGCAGTGCAACCAAAGGTGAGTGTCACTAACCCGCTTACCGTGAGTCCGTTTGGGCCACACCGAATAACTTAACGAAAACAATGCTGACAAACTCTAGAGTGCTAGGCACCTACTGATGAACATGAGAACACGGGATGCTTGGCACCCACTTGATGAACTGAAGTGTTTTATGGGAAACACTTGTGAACTCTGAACAAACTATTTTTGAAACAAAACTGAAAACGTTTTAATATGGCTAGTGTAGGTTAAAGTCTAAACCATATGATATCACATGTTTTCTAAGGATGCCTTATAACTTAAAAGTCCTCAACTAAAATTGTGCCATTAATTGTAAAGCGAGGGGATGTTGGGTAGATCTACTGGAGTTTGACAAACTCCGCCCCGTGGCACGGGAAGTGCACGGAGGAACAATATCAGCCTATTTGACCGTGGTCCCGAGAGGACACGGGGGAGGCAAAAACCGCGATGACGTAGGTCCGCACCGTACGGGATGGCTCGGCCCCCACAAAATAAGTCAGCTTTGGTACAAACTTCCTTAGAGCATGGAACAACGGATTAGCTACCCGCGATATCGGTTGAGTCCTTTAACTTTACGGAACTAGTACATACCCGATGACGTAGGTCACGGACAAACCATTTATAAACTGAGATTTAATTACGAGCATTGCTTTTCACAAATAAATAACTTGTAAGTATACCTTGACACGAATTATGATTATGAGACCGGGCCAATGCATGACAAGCCCACTGTGAACTCACCAACCGTTAGGTTGACACTTGCGTGGTTTAAACTTTTGCAGATCGCTAAGGAGTATCCGCTGGAGGTTGGCATGGCACAGAAGATGTTTACTTTTATTTAAAACTAAATTGGGAATTAAAAACAACATTTATGTAAAGCACGTGGTTAGTGCTAAGGACAATTAATTTTCCGCTGCGTATGTAATTTAAGACTTTGATTTATAACTTTGCGTTTGAACTAACCCTGATTCGTTTAGTATTTGTAACTATGGTTGTGGATCCTGGTCTAGCCGCGCCCCTTAACGGTATAAACTCCGTTAGTGGTATTTTGGGGGTGTGACAGATTGGTATCAGAGCCATAAGTTGCAGAGAACTGGAATCATTTTTGAAAACGATTTGGAAACTGCAACTTGAAAACCTTGGTTACAAAACGAACAAACAAATTCCCAAAGACAAAATTTTTACGTGCCAACCTGGGATACTCGCTCTGCTGTGTAAGTAAAGGCTTAATACGTATGTATGTATATATATATAAATATATATGTATAGACCGTGTCTAAGTAGTCTAACGGAAGACCTTAGGAAATTTTCACACACGAATACGAAATGCGACCGCGAATACGCACACTACTCTGGGGAAAGCGACAACGAAACGATGCTACACGCTACGTCCTGATTTCTACTACGACGACTACGCCGACGGTGACTTTATGGGAAGCCGACCCTCGACGATAGCACTCACGACGTTCCTCGACGACGCCTCGATCATGCACAAAATTTTTCTGGACTAATAAGTGGGATAACGGGAACTGGCTAACATACATATTATGGGATATGTATAAAATATAACTGTGACTGAACACTGGCTACTTTAAACTGTTCAGCAAGATGTCTGGAAGAGGAAACGGAAGAGGCGGCATAAACATGACGCCTGCACAGCTGCAAGCGATGATTAATGAACATGTGCAAGCCGCGGTGGCAGCCGTCCAAGCTGCATATGCCGCACAGGGTAACTATTATGCCGGTTAAGGCACAAAGCAATTATATCATGACCTGTTTAATTTTAAAATCCGAACTATTTATGCATCAGGAAACCAGCACCACTGCACGTTCAAGTCCTTCATGGACTGTAAGCCGATGACATTTTCCGGCGAAGAAGGAGCTGTAGGACTCCTTAGGTGGATTGAGAAGTCCGAAAAGGTTTTCTCCATGTGTAACTGCCCAGCTGAAAGCAAGGTGAAGTTTGCTACTGGTACCTTCGAAGGAGCCGCACTCTCCTGGTGGAACGCTGAAATTCTGATGGTTGGGCTAGACGCGGCTAACAACATGCAATGGGCAGCATTTAAGGAGCTGATCATGGAAGAATACTGTCCACGTGACCAAGTCAAGAAGCTTGAGGGTGAATTCCTGAATTTGAAGATGTCTGGGTCTGAAGTCGAACAGTACACGGCACGATATCATGAATATGAGGTCCTATGTCCCACAATGGTCGATGCTGAGTTCAAACGCATTGAGCGTTATCTGGAAGGCCTCGCGCCTCAAATCAAAGGATTGGTGACTGCCAGCAACCCCGCGACCGTACAACAAGCCATCCGTTTGGCTCACAAGCTCACTGATCAAGAGGTCGAGAAAGGTACTCTACCTGCGAAAGCCACCGAGAAGACTGCTCTTAGTGGTAAGAGAAAAGCTGATGATGAAGCTCCTGAAAACTCGATGAATGTTCAGAGTGTGGGTAACAGCACTGGGAGGTCTTTCAACTCCCAAGGCCAAAGCAAGAGGTCCGGGAATAATAGTGGTAACTACCGCCAGGGCGGAAATGGTCAGAGCAACTACAAGGGTAACCTGCCCTTGTGCAACAGGTGTGGAAAGCATCATGCTGGTAATTGTAGGAAGAATATGAGCTGCGAAAGGTGTGGTAAGGGAGGCCACGAAGCGAAGGACTGTTGGGCAACTTTACCCGAGCAGCAAAACCTCCCCAGAAGGAACAGCAACAATCAAGGGAACAACTATGGGAACAATCGGGGTAATGGGAACAACGGTCAGAACCGCAACAATGAAGCTCCCAGGGGTAACGGTAACGGAAATTGTTATGAATGTGGTGCTCCAGGCCACATTAAAAGAGACTGCCCTCAGCTAAGAAGACAAGGGAACGGAAATCAGGGAAATAACGGTGGGAATGGTAACGGTGGAGGTAATGGTAATGGGAATGGCAATGGTAATGGTGGAAACGGAAATGGTGGAAATGGTAGAGGTCGAGCTTTCGTCATGGGCCAGGGTGAAGCTCGCAATGACGCCAACGTGATCAATGGTAAATTTATTTTGAACGGTTTCTTTGCTACTGTTTTATTTGACTCTGGTGCTGAAAGAAGCTTTATTTCCACTAAATTTGCTAGAATAATTAATGCTAAACCAATCGACTTAGATGCTAAATATGTGGTAGAGCTAGCTAATGGTAAACTTCATGATACGACCCAAATAGTTAAGGACTGTAAGTTGGAACTAGCTGGCCATACATTAGGAATCGATCTTATGCCTTTCCCGATTGGTAGTTTTGACATTATAGTAGGAATGGATTGGTTATCTGAGAATCGGGCTGAAATCTTATGTAAGGAAAAAGTGGTTCGTATCCCCCTCGAAGACGGTAAAGTGTTAACGGTTCAAGGTGAGAAAGGTGGAACAGTCACCGGCATTATTTCATTCCTTAAAGCTCAGAAATGCCTCCGTAAGGGTCACTTCGCGATTCTTGCAAACGTCACCGACACAACACATCCCGAGCGAAAAATTGATGATTACCCGATAGTCCGCGACTTCCAAGATGTATTTCCTGAAGATCTGCCTGGCTTGCCTCCATTTCGACAAGTTGAGTTTGGGATTGATTTGGCTCCAGGTGCCGCTCCGATTGCACGCGCTCCGTATCGTTTGGCTGTAAGCGAACTCAACGAACTCTCCGCGCAACTACAAGAGCTACTCGACAAGGGGTTTATTCGTCCAAGTTCGTCTCCATGGGGAGCTCCGGTACTGTTTGTTAAGAAGAAGGATGGAACGTTTCGCATGTGCATTGACTACCGAGAGCTTAACAAAGTTACGATCAAGAATCGGTATCCACTTCCTCGAATCGACGATCTCTTCGATCAACTGAAGGGTTCAAGCTACTTTTCAAAGATTGATCTACGGTCTGGATATCACCAGCTTCGCGTTCGTGATGAGGATGTACCCAAGACCGCTTTCAGAACTCGGTATGGTCACTACGAGTTCCTGGTTATGCCGTTTGGGCTAACCAATGCACCTGCCGTATTTATGGATCTGATGAATCGAGTGTGCAAGCCGTACCTCGATAAGTTTGTGATAGTCTTCATCGACGACATTTTGATCTACTCTAAGACCAAGGAAGAACATGAGGAACATCTGCGTCTTATTTTGGAATTGCTTCGCAAGGAACAGCTCTACGCCAAGTTTTCAAAGTGCGACTTTTGGATCCGCGAAGTCCAGTTTCTTGGACACATTGTTAATGAGGAAGGAATTCATGTCGATCCAGCCAAAGTGGAAGCAATAAAGAACTGGTCTACCCCAAGAGCGCCAACAGAAATCCGACAATTTTTAGGACTTGCCGGATATTATCGAAGGTTTATTAAGGGTTTCTCTCAATTGGCTCAACCCTTAACAGCCTTAACGCACAAAGGAGTGCAATACAGATGGGGTGAAAAAGAAGAGCGCGCGTTCCAAACACTTAAAGATATGTTATGTTCGGCTCCAATTCTTGCGTTACCCGATGGAATTGACGACTTTGTGGTTTACTGCGATGCATCGATTCAAGGACTTGGTTGTGTGTTGATGCAACGAGACAAGGTAATTGCCTACGGGTCCAGGCAACTAAAGGATACTGAAAAGAATTATACAACGCATGATTTGGAAATGGGAGCCGTTGTTCATGCACTCAAGATTTGGAGACATTACCTATACGGAACAAAGTGCACAATATTCACCGATCATAAAAGTTTACAGCACATCTTTGATCAGAAAGACCTCAACATGCGGCAAAGAAGGTGGGTCGAGTTGCTAAATGATTATGATTTGGCCATTAAGTATCATCCTGGAAAAGCCAACGTTGTGGCTGATGCTTTAAGTCGGAAAGAGTATGAAAAGCCTCGACGGGTACGAGCGCTTCAACTTACAATACATTCAGGATTGCCGGATCGGATCCGTGACTGCCAACGAGAAGCTTTGAAAGCAGAAAACTTCGCAGCTGAAGCACTACGTGGTGTAGATGGCCATTCTGAAGTTAAGTCCGATGGACTCACGTACTATAATGACAGAATCTGGGTTCCTTTGTTTGGAAATCTCCGTGAGCTCGTGATGGACGAGGCTCACAAGTCAAGATACTCGGTACATCCCGGATCAGATAAAATGTATCAGGACTTGAAAAATCTTTATTGGTGGCCGAATATGAAAGCCGACATTGCTCGATATGTGGCTAAGTGTCTTACATGCTCAAGAGTCAAAATTGAATACCAAAAGCCTTCTGGTTTACTGCAACAACCAAAGATCCCAGAATGGAAATGGGAGGATATCTCAATGGATTTTGTAACAGGACTACCTCATCGATCAAATCAACCGGATGCGATTTGGGTTATCATCGATCGATTAACCAAATCGGCACATTTCATTCCGATGAAGGAAAATTGATAATATGGATAAATTGACAAAGTTGTACATCGACAAAATTGTGAAGCTTCACGGTGTGCCTAAGACTATCATTTCCGATCGAGATCCTCGATTTACTTCCCGATTATGGCAATCA
>JBCNJP010000012.1:25361595-25382327 GCA_039602395.1 Deinandra increscens subsp. villosa | reverse complement strand
AAATTACAGAAGTCTTAGGGTAATGAAAGATAGATCCTTAGATGAATCATTCTCTATTACATGATCACAAAAGAAAAAAAAGGATACAACTATGTCGTATTATGATATGTATAGTAATGGGGGAACATGGGACAAAAAATAAATCCAATTGGTTTCAGACTTGGTACAACCCAAGGTCATCATTCCCTTTGGTTCGCACAACCAAAAAATTATTCTGAGGGTCTGCAAGAAGATCAATAAATAAGAAATTATATAAAGAATTATGTACAAAAAAATATGAAAACATCTTCTGGCGTCGAGGGAATTGCACGTATAGAGATTCAAAAAAGAATTGACCTGATCCAAATCATAATCTATATGGGATTTCCAAAAATATTAATTGAAAGTCGACCCCGAGGAATCGAAGAATTACAGATGAATTTACAAAAAAAAATTAATTCTGTAAATCGAAAACTTAACATTGCTATCACACGAATTGAAAAGCCTTATGGAAACCCTAATATTCTTGCAGAATTTATAGCCGGACAATTAAAAAATAGAGTTTCTTTTCGCAAAGCAATGAAAAAGGCTATAGAATTAACTGAACAGGCAGATACAAAAGGAATTCAAGTGCAAATTGCAGGACGTATCGACGGAAAAGAAATTGCGCGTGTTGAATGGATAAGAGAGGGTAGGGTTCCACTACAAACCATTCGAGCTAAAATTGATTATTGTTCCTATACAGTTCGAACAATCTATGGGGTGTTAGGCATCAAAATTTGGATATTTATAGAGGGGGAATAATAAACCTTTATTTTACTTTGTATTCTATCCAGTGATGTAACAACAAATGAGAAATTAGTTTATTCTTTTTCTTTTGTGTTCAATAAAAAAAATGAACTATTAGAATTCTATAAGGTTGAATTAAAATTCAATAAATCTTTTGATAAAATTGCTATGCTTAGTGTGTGACTCGTTGGTTTTTTGAGGGTTAGTATAAAAGCCCCATAGTATAAACAAATAACTATATAAGTAATAACCAACTCATCACTTCGTATTATCTGGATCCAAAGAACCAGTCAAGATATGATATATTGTTCATATTGTTGTAGCAACTGAAATATTTTTTTATTAAAAAATCTGCTTCTAAATGAAGAAGACTGAAGACAACAAGATTTTCCTAGCTCAGTTCAGTGTGATGCTCAAAAGCAAGGAGTGTTTCACTGGTGCATGGGTTGATGAGATGAAGGGTGAGGACCTGATAAACTGGATGTATATGGTCTTAGCTATCCGAGCTGATCAAGCCAAAGAGATGAATGTTAAGAGATTTGTTGATTATGCTTTTGAGTAGGAGAAGGCAAAAGAGAAGCAGGGTACCAAATATCAAAAATTACCCTAGGAAGATGACCTGCTAATTCATAGGTGGTACTTCGAGGAAATTATGATGGAGAACCCCAAAAGAATAAACTCTTTCAAACTGCCAGACTGAGACAAGACTATGACGTCATCAAAAAGAGTCAAATTGAGAAGGAAAGAGTCTCTGGTGAGAAGAGGCCACTAGGTATGTATGCTCTTTTCGATTCTTTACATCCTGAAGGTCTCAGTTACCTAAAACAGAAGAAGAGAAAAGCTCTTGCCTCAATTGCTCAACAAAAGAAGCCTAGGATCAACATTGTCAAAGAAATGTTTGACACTGTCTCTGATTCTCATCTCTCATCATCTCAACCCTTCACCACCTCATCACAACCCACAGCTTCCACATTCAAAACTCCTAACCAGCCAATTCCATCTCCATAATCATCACCGCCTCCTAAAAATCTAAAACCTACACAACCTGAGACAGAATCCTCATCCCAGCAACCTTCAGCTATTCCACCCATTAAGCTCACCTTTTCAGGAAGAAAGAAGTCCATGGCTGCAAGAAAGAAGTCTACAACAAAAAGGAAGAAGTTAGTGGTCAGTGAACCAGAGGAAGAGTCTGAATCTTCTGAGACCCGTAACCCAGATGACAATCCTCATTCTTGTCACACCCTGTAAGATTTGTGTCGGGATGCGAAAAAGGTTATCACAGTCAAGGTTACGAACGTACTCTGGATGGTTCAACAACTAGAGTCGTTTTGGAAAATGTTAAATTGTTGGAGTAAATAGGAGTTTTTCCAATATCATTACGAAGCGGATTAATTGTAATGAGAAAAGTAAATAGTTTTAAGTTTACAACACATAAGTTTCAAAAGATTTTTAGGACATGACACCGTTAGGCGTTATGTCAGGAAAATCTCCAAAAGCTAAACCATACTCCAGAAACAAATGATAAATCCTAAGATGCAAAGGCAGGAAACAAGCAAGCAGGTCCGATGCATGCACAACAATTAAGTTTAAGTACCTGAGAATTCATACGAGAAAACGGTCAACAAATAATTGTTGGTGAGTTTCACAGGTTTAAAGTGCTAGCATTTAAAGGTTGTATGAAAATAGTAATTGGAAATAGTTCATGTTAATAGTTGACAATATTTGATAAGACTAGTTGATAATGTTACCATGTACCCTAAATACCGAAAGTGACTGTTTACCCACTCTTGGTACCTATTGTCCGTTTGGTACCGCATAAATATGACATAACAATTTGTACTCTTTGACAAAAGACGGAGTCACGATTGGAGCGACCAATCAGAGCAAGGGCGTTAACCCAATAGATCTATTCAAACGTTTCCGTTTGCAAATGATAATTAATCGGATTCAGTTAATAGTGGGGTTTGGGTTATAGCATGAATGAACATGAGATAACAAGTGTGGACAATGGAAAAGCACATGAAACAGTTATGATAACAAGGTCTGATTGTCTAACATGGAAAAATGTATGTATGAATTCTCCCCCAAAGATAAAATAGTTAAAGGAAAAAGGGGCCGTGAAAACTCACATGATTCAGTGATCGAAATCGGTAGCACGATCAATGAAAATGCAAGCCTAGATAATTATAAGACATGCAATATGATAAGTAATTGGGTTGACATTAATGTCAGTCCAATTAGGTAGGTCAAGTCTTGACGTCATGGTAGACTTAAGGTTAAGTGATTTGAAAATCAAGATAAGTGTATTTGGTTATGTATTTATTTGGAAATAATGTAAAGTGTACATTTTTAATTAAATAAAATATATAAAAATTCCCAAATAATATTTAAAGATGGTAAATATTTATAGAAATAAATATTTAGTTAAAATGAGGGTTTTCATATGAAAATTGGTTATTTTGACTAGTTAGCCAAAGATCGGGCGATTTCGCGGTAACCGCCGATTACACGATTTTTATCCGTTTAAGTTAGAAATCAATCAAGTTAAATAAAATATGATTAATTTCTGTCCAAAATGGGTGGATAATTATTTTAAGTGTCGGTTTGCATTAGTTTGCCGGTTTTGTGTATTTAGTGCCAGTTTTGCCGTTTTGGTCCCGTTTGCCCGTTAAATGACACCGTTAGGTTCCTAAATTCACCATAAGCATTTGTAAACATGTCTTCATCATTAAAATAACCCTATGAGTTCATTTGGACCAGATTTGAGTTTCTTTATAAAAACGGTGTTTCCGGGCCCGTCGGGTGTCGGTTTTAGTCCCGGTTTGTGTCCAAATTTAAGTAATTTATAAAGGATCTTTTGGGTATGTCTTAGGTTCACTTTAACCATCAAACCTACTGTTAAAAGGCCTAAAGTTTCTGGTCTAAACGGATCTTTAGTGAAAAGCAAATTTCTAGGGTTTTTAAGGTGTACTTTTGTATGTAAAAACTTGCTATGGTGAGTTTAAGCACTAGTAACTTTTCTAAAGTCCAAGATATCATATTTTGACTATGTTAAGGGTCTAAAAACGTGTCATAGGCATCAAGGGGTCCAAAGTTGCAAGATCTACACATAATACATGATAAATACAAAGTTATTGTCTAAAATGGCAACCTAAGCAAATACTTGTGTAAAAGTCTATCCAAACTAAATCTTGAACATAATAATGTAAGTACATACTATCATGAGTTTCTAGGGGTAAGATACATGGTGAAACATGAAGTTAAATACAAGTAAGTAGACTTTTATAGTTCAAAATGGTGTTTAGACCACAATGTGAGTCAAGACTTGCTAATGGAGTGTTCTAGTTATACATGAGAACTATGGATACTTGTTAAGACAAGATTTAACTAGAAGAAATGAAGATGAAACCTTGTTGGAGGATGATGATGGCCGAAAATGATGATGATGATGGTTACTCTTGAGTGTTCTTGCTTCCTAGCACCATGAATCATCAAGAACATAAGAGATTGAGTAGAAAATCTAGAGAGAGAGTAGAGAGAGAGAGCTTACGGTTTTAGAGAGAGGGAGGAGCAAAGAGAAAAGTTCTTGAGTGATGAATGTGATAAATGAAGCTAGGTTATCTAAAAGGTGAATAAGTATGAGAGTTAAATGAGAAAAGGAAGTGTTTAGTTTGTGTGGGGGTGGGTTTCGGTCCCAATAGAACCGAGAGAGAGAGAGAGACGGTTTAGAGGGAGAGAAAGAGAGAGTTAGAAGTGTTTGGGACTTGGTTTGATTGATGAATATCTAGTAAGATGAGAAGGTAATTAAAGTCTAAGTATAAGTGTGTGTGTGTGTTGTGTTTGTGATACCGAAAAGAGAAGAAAGTGGGACGGGTTCGAGCCTTGGCTCGGGCCGGTTCTCACACACAATCAAAGGGGTTCAAGGTGTGTTAATTCTTGTGATAAGTGGGTGTCAATTAGGTGAAACATGGCTGCAACTAATAGAGGGAAATGGATGATCAAATGGGAGGGAAAACATTATACATTGGGTAATAGATTTGGTCTTGGTGGAGACAAGATCAACCTACACTTTCATAGGGTGCACATGATGTTGGGAGTGATGGAACAAGGCAAAAGGAGGTCAACTTTATAGTACATTCAAGTAACTAGAGAATTGAAAGTGAATGGTGGTGGTTGGTTGTTGATTTCGGCCGAAAGGGGGGCAAGAAGGTCGCGGGTTCGATCTCGTGTGGTGACCGGGTCGCGAGGAGCAGAAACAAGGGAGAGGGGGCAAGGTGATGGTTGGTTTAAACGTGAAGGAACTAGAGAAAATCAATAATGAATCAAGTGTAACGAAACATTTATAAAAATATTTATTCACGACGTTTCAAAGTAAATAAAAATAACTTGGATCGAATTGAAAATACTCAAAGGTTAATAACATGGAATTATTATGTTGCATGTATATATATATTACATGCATGTGAAAATACATGTGTCGTGAACGTTAATAAAGTTAAATAAAATGTTTTGGACGTAAAATATATTAAAGTTTACGTAAGGAATGGATCACAAGTCTCGGATTGTTGTCGTCATCTAAACACATTGTTTACTTGGTATGAAATTGTTTATATAAGTTATATATATGAAATGTGTGTCATAAAATGACTAAGGTTGATAAAATGTAACTTATAGTTTAAATGAATTAAGTGATCGTAAAATGAAAATGAAAATAATGATAATCCACAAGATGATGGGATCATGTTTAACGTTTACCACATAGTTTGGTAATTTTGATAAATGAGTTCGGTTAGTCGCTTTATTATTATTGAAATTCCAGCGACCATTCCGTGCAAAGAAGTCATCATGTTCAATTATTGTTTACAACATGAACTAAGGCTACGTCAAGGCTATATTCCTATTGTAAATGAACGTAATTATGATAAAATCGGCACGTTGCAAGTAAGCAGTTACGTAACACAGTTAACACATAAGTATATATTATCGTTTTAAGTCCTTGGAAACTTACGGGTTGTTACAATCCTAACATCATAAAGATTGAGGTACACAAAAAGGAAGATTCGTACTACTACTTCTTGAGCAATGGGGAAGTGATAAAGAAACAGACTTTGTTGTTGAGTGAATGGGATTGCTTATATCAGAAGGATATCATGAACATAGCTGGCACTCGTAGCTTTGTTTACAAGCTGTAAGGGTTGTGGTAGAGCTCAAGCCAAAGCATTAAGAAGATTCAGAAACAAAAGCAGTTTTTGGTTGCAACATCTTAGGGGGAGACTGTTGGGAATGTTCAACTTGGTTGAAATTCTCTAAGTCAGAATTCCGAAGTAAGTTCCTCCGGAACTCTTGGTTGTCTAAGTAGTTCCTCCGGAACTCTCCCTTTGTTACTCCGGAAGTTTGACTACTCTCTCGCTTCAAGTTCCAATGCAGAAAAACTGTCAGAGAGCAGTTCACTTTGCCACGCTTTACACTGTTCACCGATAAAGTTTCTCAATTGTTCACTGCACCCATACTTGGTAGTACAGCAACTTTTGGAGTAGATATGATTAGTTTATTTAGCCTAGTAGCTAAATGGAAATAAAAGAACATCTTTTATTTCCTCCTTGCACTATATATATTACTTGTATTTCTCTTATTTTTTGTTGATCGGTTCTTTCAAGTTCATCAGCTGTAACTCTTTGTAAACATTGGAGAAGTAATAATATTGTAGTGCTTGGAATTTATTTCTTGTGTTCAAACTACTTTACTTCTTGTTTATTAGTTACATTCACCGATTAAAAGCATCTTTACTCAAACACAAACAAGTCTGATTCCGCCTTTCTTGTTTGATACCTTCAAGTAACTTGATAGGTTAGTTGGTACTAACCACGATCCAACAAATGTTGAGGGGTGCACAAGGACCCCCTGGGCCTTACCCAATTTCGTCCCTTCTAGCTAGTACAAGCACTATTCATAGGTTATCCTTGCAATAAACAAAAGACATTACAAAGGTCATAAGGGACAGAAAAAAAGGGTAGCTGAATGCTTCAAAGAATCAAAGGCGTTAACACCCCCCCCCCCCCAAAAAAAAATTACAAGTTAATATAAACTCTTCATAGATGCAACCGAGTAGTTATAGCAGATGTGTAGATTACGTTTTGGTAGACTCAAATAACTGAACATTACAAAAGTGAGAAAATAAGGCAAATGTTATCATGGGGTTATCTAGCAAACGTCATCATCACGGTCATCTTCATCAATGGAGACATGTATGCTGAAGAACCCAATCATATTTAGGCTTATGCTACACATCCAGATTCATCAGGACTCCCCGTCTGATGGTGCGCCTTGCTACAAACAACTCAACCGTATAAATACTAATTACTTTGTATTGCACGAAAGCGACTAAACATAACAATCAAATGATGATGGAAACAAATACAACTTTTTGTAGTGTATACAGTGACACAATAAGAATAAAAAATCCCTATAGTACAGCCAATCCCGTATTGTAATGTTACCTATATATACTTGTCTTCAAGCACTTGTATAGTTTAAATAGGGCCACCAACCACACCGAACGTACTAATTTATGAACCAAGTTATGTTGGGTTTTTAGATAAACACTAACCTACTTTCACTTCAGTCATGTTTTAGACATTTTACTTATTTTCATACATTAGAGTCATTAAAATATGGTCTTTTGTCTCCTTTGAGTCATTAATGCGGACTCGTCTAAGAATCTAACAATTTGGGTATAAATAGGAGTATCTAAGAATCAAGAGGTGTACAAATATGAGTAAATCAATTATGAGTAAATCAATGTGGGTGGCAAATGGAAAAGTTAACCACTTTTGTCAATCATTTGAGTGGGTCATTAAAATTATAACAGGTAAGTGATTCAAGCTAAAAGAAAATATCAAACAACAACAATTTTTTCCAAGTAAATCATGGAAAATACCAATGTATATCCGGATATGATGAAATCATAGACCACATGGCAACTTACGTAATTACTAAGTTTAAGGTAAATAATGTTTCACTTGACCACAATAACGCCCTCTATTACCCGCGGTAACGCCCGGTTGATATCTAGTTAAAGAGAAACTTACATAATTCCTTTTTATTTAGGGGGAGATAAAAAGCAGTTGGGAAATAAAAATGAATTATCGATGTATTATCTTGATCCTTAAACTAAACATCGTAAACTAGAATTTCAAACGATAATTCATTTATAAAGATTAGCTATCAATTACCAGACACATTCACTTACCTTAAAAAGTGAATAAGTCACATATACCAGATACTAGTGCTCCAATTAAGATTGGTGTCCTGGAAGGATAAATAAAGATTGATAATGAGTCTATGGCACGTACGAATCATGGTAGACTAGTCGATTCCAAGAATAAAATATCCTCGAAAAAATTGGAGCAACTAGTGAAGATGGTCAAGTCAAGGTACTAGTAGAAAAGTCTCTTGAGGAGACATTAGACATGATGGTTCCAGAAGAACCTCAGTTACCTGAAAAATGATGAAGAGATCTCGATAAATTATATCATGTTTAAACATATATGCATGGAATCGAAACAAAATCGACGCCATAATATTTTGAATATAGTAAGCGCTAGAAATAATAAAAATGATAGGATCAAGAATTAATATTTGCCTATGATGATTGGCTAATTTGGAAAGACGCAAACCAGACATAGTTGAATTCTCTAATATGATGGATGTAAACGAGTCTATAATGCGAAAACATTAGTCCGAAAAAAAACAAATTAAGAAATATGAAGAAAACTAGTGGCGCAAGGATTTTCACAAAGACCTATGTTTAATTATAAGGGGACATATTCTCCGGTGGTGGAAGGAATGTCATTCCAACAGTTCACTAGTAATACAATAGAGAATTGATATGCGTCTTATGAATATTACGGTATCCTAGGTATATGACTCACTTGATAATAATACATGAAACCTTTGGAGTGTTTAAAGTGCCATAATAATCTAAAGTAAGTTCTCGAGAATGTTATGATTGTTGTATAAACATTCGGATCCAAATATGTTACTATTATGTGTATACATTGAATACTTAAATATAAAGGTCCATATAAACCCCCAAGGAGCTAAGTTGAATATTTGAAGATATCTGAAATAAATGAATACTTGTGCACGAGTAAACATAACATGATGACATGATATGTCAATAAATCATGGATACGAATGGTATAATGTTATCAATTTAAAATTTATTTGTTAAAGGATTAAGTTTATGTATCCGAACCCCTCATGAGTGAATGCATATGTATAATTAGACATGATAATAATTAACTCATAATGATTTATAGATGGCATATAAATGTCTCAAGCATGCTTTTGTATAAAGCCTTGAGAATATATTGTGTAAACTTAACATGTTTGTGTATGAACTAAAAATAGTGTTGTTAAGTTTGATATGAATGCATGATTAAGTCAGGATACAAATATCATGCAAATGGTCCATATGCCAGAAGAACAGTCTCGAGTTTTATAGTTATTATAGTATATGTTGATTATATCTCTTGAAGATGACAGACATATTTAAAATAAATATATATATACATCTATAAAGTTATATCTAAAATGTTGAAGACTATAATGTGGAAACATACTCAATCAATCATCCATCATATATGCTAGAGATTGTCAAATTACTGGATACATAAAACGACCATTTTCAAAGAATGGAAAAATATTGATTTAGAAGTACTACAACTACATGCACTTGTTGCATTTCCAACTTTTGCTAGAAACATTTATTTATTTGCATGATATTGCTCATGTCTAATGATGAGACGTTAGAATGTGTTAGAAATTTTTTTAAAGGTATAAAAAATATAGGTTTATATTTTACTAACCCAACGAAACAAGTTTTGTTAGTCATTCAGGTGCAGGTAATACAACATCGTTATACAATACCATTTTAGATATTGTGGTATTTATGTTTTAGATGAGGCATGAAACAGTGAACATTTTCACGATGTGTTGAAGCTGTATTGAGAAGAACGATAACCGAAGATGAGAAATGAGGCCATCTACCATTGTAAGTGTCACTTCCTACCCCAATCGGCTATTGGGTCGGCTTTGAAACACAGTTTGCTAAACTTTGAGACTTTTACACGAAGATCATAAAACATTTATCAATTTAAGAAAATTCACACCAAGGGATCAAGAAGAAAACCAGCCACTACAAAAGTATATAGCAAAATTTTACAGAAGATCGATACTACTCACAAAATACCTGTCAAAATGAGGGGGAGACAGTACACGCTGGATCAAGAAGATTGATGCTATAAATGATACATGTGAGAATGAGAAAGATACAATACGCGCTGAACTCTTTTTCCCTTAGCTATGGTTTTGTCCCACTAGGTTTTCCTAGCACGGTTTCTAAAGAGGCAGCATCCCTAAGCGTACTGAAAGAAATATTTTTGGATAGTCAAGGGGGAGTGTTATGAATAATTATTCTTATGACTATCCATATGTCTAACTTCCTTTTAACATTTTGGTGTATTAATTCCTTAGCCCTATAAATAGTGGCTATATGATGTAATGAAGATGAATTAATATATGAGATATTACCCTCTCCATTCTCTTTCTCTCTATGTTCATATGATCTAATAGTATTTGTAGATTGCTAATGGGCATTGTTATAAAACACACATACTTTTATTAAATTTATTCTCCTATAACACGTATATAATTGACCACTTACAAACACAATCAACATTCACCACGCAAGCCCTAGTATCCATCATTGTCCTTCGAGTTCAAGAACACAGTAGACAAAGAAAAAAGAAGTTATATATGCAACATTCAAAAGAAGCAAATACCAATGTGCTATACAAACTTTCCATCTTTATATTGATTTATTATGATTTTACAAGCAATTTATTTAAACTTTCAAGTTACATATTTTGATCACAAATCAAACATTGGGATTTTAATCACTATACCACCACGTTTATTGACAAACACCCAAACTCTGTTGATACAAAAAATCCTCAGCGGCGTACCAAACATCTGGTACATGTACAACTTTAACATTCCAGTTTTATTTCTCAGTCACTTGGCAAGCTTCTTTTTCAGGAAATCTTACAAACTCTTGCCACTCCTTTGATCGTTATAGGTGCTGTTATAACCTGATCACCGTTACAACACTGATACGATTCGTATCTAACACTAGTTAGATTTAATTACAAGATTTTCAGGATTTCACTTTTTCAGAAAATATATATTTGCAAATTACTCCTAGAGGAGCTGACATGGGGATGATTGTTAGGGGTTTGGGATCCCTGAGGTCTCATGTTCAAAACGTGACTCACGGAGATTTTTCAAGTGAAAAGTTTCCTCCTTGTTGGTGTTATTGAATTTGGTCTTAGGAAGACTCACTCGGGTATTGGAGTGGTTCCAAGTGAGATTCAAAAAATAATATATATATATATATATATATATATATATATATATATATATACACACACACACACATTTCTTATTTACTTTAAAAATATTAAGATTTTAAGGAAGCAAAACCGTTTTTTTTCTATTATGTTATTAAATATAAAAAAATAACCGATAAAGCAATTAATAAGGAAATTAATTTATAGTCGTAATCATGTAACAGTATATAACTAAATTTTAAATATCATTTTATCTTCATAAATATAAACTTTTATTAAATATTTAAATTTATATGAAACGTTTTATTTAGTATAAGTATATTATATATGGGTAGGGATAAATATAACAAGCGAGTAGGATTAATATACCAACTTTAATCAAAAGGGATAAACGAGGATGGATCCGGTACAATCCATGTTTTGTGTAAAAACCATAAGAACTGTTTTGAGCACACTAGGATCTATTTATGAATGGCTAACGATCATTTACACATCACCACCTCACAATTCATTATATATTGCTTATTGACTTATTAGCTTTTTGAAAAACCAATAAGCATTTTTTTATGTTTGGTAGCTCAATAAGCACTTTTGCTTTGGCTTTTCAGAAAACTAATAAGTCAGTTTTTAATAAGTTAAGTTTTTCTAGTTTTTCAAAACTGCTTATAGCTTTTTAAGTGGTGAATTACTATACTACCCTTGTTTTAACTTATACTCACCTAACCTTATATTCACTCATCTCCTTTTTAGTCATTTTACATATAAAAACACTTATCCAAACACTTTTTTAAAAACTCATTTTTAAAAATTCATAAGCCAATAAGCACTATTAATAAAAAGTGCTCATCCACTTAAATAAGCAATCCCAAACAAGGCCTTAGGCTTGAAATCCCGATCCATCCTCTAGCGCGATCAACAAATCAAGAAATCTCAAAGCTTATCTCAGTATCTGACTATTCTTTAGTACAATTTTCTTTACGCAATTGAAGTTTTATAGCATTGTTGGTGTGTTTTTTTTGTGTGATTTAGGTTTAAGGGCATTGTTAGTGCGTAAAATAGGATCCTCCTTTTCTTAATTGATGTTGTAATCAAGCTACTGGTGGTGCGATTTAGGTTTAGAGGATTAAAATCAGTTCCCCATTTCTCGCAATTGAAGTTTTACTCCAGCTTCTGTTGGTGTGATATTGCATACAGAACTTTGAATCAACTCATGGTAGGAGCTATAGATAAAGGCAATGCTTTCCAAACTCATAAGTGTTTCAATCAGTTTGGGTAATTTGTGGCTATTTACACATGACGTGAGTGTTAATTTGGGGATTTTCTACGCTATTTAGGTGGCTTCACAAACATATTATGCTATTTAGGATGCTCGGATCGTTGAAAATATGTCATTTTGATATTCATGTTGTTTAAATAATCGTTATTTTTCTATTTAGGATGGTTTCACAAAAATATTATGATATTTAGGGTGTTTCAATCATTGAAAATGTGCCTTTTTGATAATTATGGTGTTTGAATAATAGTTGTTTTGCTATTTGGGGTGTTTGAGTCATAGATTTGATCAATGCATCTATGTATGAAAAATTGAAGTACTCTTGGGTTTGAATTTAAATTGTTGCTAATCTGATCAAAGCATTTGTGTATGAAAAATTAAATAGCTATTAACACATGACTTCACAGTTAATCATTGATATTGGTATTTCATCAATGTTTGTGCTATTTAAGATGTTCATGGGATTGCGTTTGAATTTTCATCCGAAGTGACTAGTTTCATTTTAAGTTTGAAAACATGTTTGTAAATAGCACAGATGTGTTTGTTAACCCATAGTTTAAATGTACAACATATAGTTTAAGTAGCATGTGTGAGATGCATTTGTTAAGTGCTAGAAAATAGCATAGATGCAAATAGGACTTCATGAGTATAAATATATCTAATATATGTTGATCAATGTTGCATTTGTTTAGTCCGGGCAGAATAACACCTACACATAGCTCCTTATATTTACAAATAGCACTTTGTAGTTGTATATAGCATCTAGTGTTTGATGATTACAAGGCAAATAAACAGCATTTGTCGGCATCTGACAAAATATCACATACACAAATAGATAGCACTTTGTATTTGTGAAGTACTGACGTAACAGTTGTGACAACTCGTACATTTCAGGTATACATTAATATTATAATTAGGTGCAATTAACTGTGATCCTATGTGCATTAGACTTAATTGGTCCAAATTAGGTGACTTTACGTGCAAACATAGACAACATAGGTCTGACAACAATTACCCGTATTGGAAACCGACTTAAAGTTCTGTGTTTATTCAAGATGGAACTTCAATAATAAAAGAATTTCATAAATATTGCTTTGTGAAATTCAAATATTCTTCTAAACTATTACGTTGTGTCCAACGTATTTCAAACATAACGTTTATTCAAACGACAATTCAATTCAAACAATGATTTTTTATTTCTAAAACAATTTCTATTTTCCAACTATATTTATTTTCATCAAAAATAAACATTAAACATTGTCATCAAAATTCAAAACACAAAACGCTTACGTCAAGCGAAACATTTAATCCTAAACTCTAGTTCATCATTGTGCATAATCAAACCACAAACAATCAAGACATGTGACATTCCCGTTCATTCAAAATTAAACATGGCGTTTAACTATTTTAATGATTTATATATATATATAAATTATTCGTTCTTGAGCCAAAAACCGACTTCTCAACCGTTTATCCTTTTGACTCAAACGAAGTGTCGTTGGACTCGTTGGATCGACCCGGACTCAACCCGACCCAACCCGAGACCCGATGCGGCCCAACAAGCCCAATAGGCCTACAGGCACAACTCTTTCCTTCGGCCCATCTTCCGGCCCATTCACTCTCGACCCAACCCCCCAGCCCGTTTCCCTTTCCTTTCCAGCCGGCCCGGCCCAGCCTTCCTCCTCTTTCCGCTTTCCGATTTGGGCTTCCTCTTTCCCTTTCCGATTTGGGACAAGCCCAATCTCTCCCTCTTTTCTTCTCTTCCTCCCGATTCCTTCCTCCCTTCCTCTCATATGATTCCAACCAAACTCCCTAACACCTCATTAGCTTTTTTTTTCAAAGATCACAAGGCTAATTGGTCTTGTTGCTAGATTCCATGACTTATATGCAAGATATTGAACAAATTGGTTGGCCAAGTACACAACAAAACTAGTGACCCTTGGTTAAAACCATTAACCACTTACACATGAGACACACTTGTCCCCTAACCACCTTGTGGTCTCTTTGTCTTGTCCCTCCTCCTTGCCGGTTCTATACACCCCAAACACATACCATTTTGATTCATTTTGCACCAAGAGAACAAGTGACTCAACCATCTCCTTCTCTTCTTCCTTCTTTGGTTCTAACCACCATCAAACCGAACCCCCTTCAGTTCGATTAAAAAAGAGACCAAGCACCACCATTTATCCTCCTTTTATAAAATTTAACCATCTCATTTCACACTTAACCCATTCAAGAAACAAACACTCTCATTCTCTCAACTCTCTCTCTTTGCTCTCAGCCACCAAGAGAACCGCCACCACCACCAGTTTTCATCATCAACCACCACTCAATCTAAGCTTTTAATACTTTCTTTGATCAAGGTAATCCAACAACAACTCTTATTTCATCATCTTTCTTTCTAATCTTTCAAGAACAACCAAACTAATCTCTTCTTTCCTTGACAAAATCCATGATCTCTCTTTCATCCTTTCATCATCATCGTCCAAATCCAAGATCAAGGGTGGGAAGGGTGGGTTAGGAGCTAAACTTGGAAGCTTAATCAACAACCCATCAAGTCATTACCGATCCGGTTCAAGTTTAAGTGAGGAAATTTGTTTCTTTTCTTAACTTATTCCATTATTTATTCATATAATGTCACAAATTCATGTTCATGATTAAATATTGGTTCTGTTGTTGGATGATTTACTAGCAAACATGCATGTTAGTAGCATTATTTACTTTGATGGAAACTAGAATATTATTTGCAAATTACATGGAAAAATATAAACTTCAAATATATGTTTATGTTAAAAGAATCATATTTGGTGACAAAATTCATAAACTAAAACATACAATGAGTTCCAAGTAATTTAGTATGTTTGTTGTGGTGAAAAACACATAGATCTATAATGTGCAAAAATCAATTTATAAAAATAAACAAAATTATCCAAGACCTAGACACACTAAATTAAACCCAATTAACCTAAAACTAGACCGACTCAACAGGCAAGCGAACCTATCGAACGTAGAATAGCTATCGGTAAGCCGAGGTCGAACCTTAGAGACACTAAAAAGACAAAATTAACTAAGAAAAATAAATTATTGATCAATTGGTGAAATTTGGTTTTTGATTTGAAGTAATTAACTAATTAAATTAACTAAAATTAACTAAGCTAAAATTAACTAAATTATTAAAACTTACTAAAAATAGAAACTACTAAAAATAGAAATTACTAAAAATGGAAAGAAAACCAACAACTCAAAACCTAGAGACGAAAACCAGATATGATTCAAAATACCACCTAGACCTAGAATCCTAGTTAATGCTAATGACTTCCCTTAACTATGACAATTATGACTAAATCAGAATCTAAAGATGCAACCTAAAGAAAACCTATGAGCCCCCGATTAGTCGGGTCAACACTTAATCCACCGCCTTTGACTTTTCAGAAGTTCGAGTATCGCTTACATCTTCAGGAGCACTAGGCGATATGCCTAGTGCTTACTTTTCAGCACTTTTCTTCTTTTTGATCTTCAATTTGTTTCCAATGCTCGTTTTCTCTCGGGAACTACACTAAAACTGCAAATTTAACGTGAAACACACATTAAGACACTAATAATCACAAACAACTAAAAGCCTACGTAAAATGACTCAAAAGACTCACAAAACGACCCAAAAACGTAAAGGAAACCCCATGTGTTTTGCTACACATCAATCTAATGATTGGATATCAAGCTTTAGAAGAAAAATATATTATGTTAAAAATTGACAAACATGACACTCCATTTTGTGTGTCATAAAAGAGTGTCATCTTGAAACATATATATTTTTACAATCTTAAAAGCACTTCATGATTTTGACTTTAAATCTAAATCCAAACTTGTCATAAGAAGATTTTGAGTCACTAAGAGTGTTGTTAAAGATTCATTCATGAAATTTCAAAGAAATGGAGTTTTTATGATATATCATTTATTTTCATGAAAATTAAGTGAAAATCCTTGTAACCAACAAATGACTACTTAGGACTTGTAACATATGATTTAGGGCTGCCAAGATAATTTTCCAAATTTACAAAGTGATTCGGAAGTTAAACACTTGAAAACAAAATAATCGGATACCGTAATACGACTTTTCGACGAAAAATATAACTTATTTTTTTAATAAGAATTGAATCTGGTTCAGAACATGAAACATACTCATTTTGACATATAAAAATGTTTCCTAAGGTTCAAAAGTGGAAAAAACATGTTTTAGAAATAAACCGGACCAAAACTGTAACTTTCAGTAACTTGAAAACGTCAAATTTTACAAGTTAAACTCCCACCGGCACACTTGGCAACGTAAGACCCTAAAACACATTAAAACAAGTCTATTAACAAATCCTAAGTGTTAAGGAAATTTAAAAATCTATAAAATGTGTCAAAACGGTCAAACTAGTGAAACCGACTAACCACCGGACTAACCGACACTTAATTTTACCAAAATGTAACTTCATGTATTTTTGGAAACATTTCTTCATACAAATAGACATATTTTCAAATATCGAATTTCTTTTAGTAAATGCGACTTATACCGTGTAATGACGTGCGGTATAACACGCGCGTTCGAACCTTAATAAATGAAAATTTTTATTTATTAAATTAAAGGGTTCAAAACCTTACAAATATTTAATGAATTAAATATTTATAAATTTTCATAACGATTAATGAAAAATAATCCATATTATCCAATATTTATTTTTCATACGCGAAAATCCAACTATTATTTATTTATTCAAATAAATAACAAATTCCATCAAATTCAATATTATTTATTTGCCAATAAATAATATCCTAGTATTTCTATCACTGTCATCGGGTAATAACAGTCGAGACTAAACCTTGAACATTGAGTGACGTATTCACTAACTCAAGATAGCCAAACCCTAATACGTCATAACATTACCTTGTACACGTTTGCTAGGCTAAGTTCAACCAATCATATCTGTCAGTCCATCTTCAAACAAGTGAGTCTTCATGGCCCCTTTTACATTTATGTTTTCTAACTTGGGGGAGAATTCAAGGAATGCCTTTCAATTTCATTTTGTTAGATATTATGAAAATTGTAAGAAGTATTGATTACATGTTCTTTTCATTTCCCCAAATTTGTGTATTCATGTTGATTTATGCTATATGCCTAAGTCCCACTATTAGTTGAATTCAATTAGTTCATTCGAAACGATAGCTTGTGAAAAGATCTATTTGGGTTGACAACCCTGTCCTGACTTGTTCGCTCCAGTCACGACTCCATGGTTATAGTCAAGGGATACATTTGTTATTCTGGTCATTCGGTGTTCTTGGGGAAGAACATCAGGAGTGGGTAAACAATTAGTTTTGAATTCAAGGTTCATGATTGATCTTTACAACAACAGTGTCAAAAAAACTAATATCTTGACAGGCTAAACATAATTTCCAATAGTTCTAGTGTCATAAAACCTGTGAACTCACCAACAATTCTGTTGACTTTTTAAATTCTTAAATTCTCAGGTGATTAGAGACTGTAACTCCATGTTTTTTTATGTTTCGATCCTGCTTGTCATATCATGGTGTTCCTGTCGTGTGTTCATGCATTTCATTTTGGAGATTTAGACACATTACGCCTTAGGGTAGTTATGTTTATAAATCTCATGAAATTGTCTTTTGAAAACTTTATCATGTAACCACTACTTTATTTTCACTGCCATGGTTTTAAATATTCAAATAAATGTTTGAGACTTATATTTTCGAAAGACAAATGGTTAATTAAATGTTCATTTAGAAGTCAATCATTCGTAACCATGACAATGATGCCAAATCTGTCACATGCCCACATTCAGTCATTTCTCAGGGTGTGACAGACGTGGTATCAGAGCCATGGTTATAGTGAATTAGTATGCATCGGTCTGCAACTAGTCTATAACCTAAGCTCTGCATCATTCATTTGTGTGTGTGCATTGATGCATTGCCTTGTATGTGTACCAACTTGCAAACCAATGTGCTTTCTTTTAGTTGATTGCCTAATATAAGTATTATACATATTATTGTTATAACTTGGAATTTGTCAAAGTATGGCAAACAAGGAGATTATCGTGATACCATCTGACTCTGAGCCAGAGCCGGACTACAATCCATCTTCTCCTGAGCAGGCACCACGATCACCGGAGTATACACCTTCTTCACCAGTCCCAGAGACTGCACCTTTCCCTGACCATTCGACCCAGACTGACACTACGAAGGAAAACTGGGATCCGATTACGTCAGATGACGAGTACTACGAGGATGAGCCCGAGGAGACTATTCCCGCTACATTCTACCCTCCTATCGCAGTGATGTCGGATCCTGACCCCATTGTCTCTATTCCTGACCCTCCTGTGTCTCACCCTCCTGCACGTGTTCTTGACCCTTCGTCTTCTACCCCTACACCGTCCCATCGCCTTTATTGTCTTGCTCCAGGTGGTCATAGGTTAAAACATACGCCTAGGAAATTAGTGATTCGCGCTCGTCCTATGTCTACTGCCCCTGCTGATGAGCCTTCCCCCAAAAGGCAGTGCGTCCCTGAGCCACCATTTGTTCCATTTGTCCCTGATCCACCCTTTGTTTCATATGTTCATGAGGTAGGAGTGTCATCTGCCTCAAATGCTGCTCGTATTGCCCCCATCTATGATGGTGTTCCTGTCATTCTGCCTGACCTCCTTTCCATCCAGTCTCGTTTGTCTGGGCATGATGATGCCATTCGTCGTGTTATTGCTGAGCTTCGTTCATTGCTGTCTTATCACACTATTCAGACTCTGGAGACACGTCTGACGTGCATCAAGGATCATGCCATTGCTACCGGTTTTGCTATGGATTCCCTACACGCAAACCTTACAGATTTTTCTAACTCGACCACTATCACGATGCTGACTATAGAGCTGTTTGAGATGCGTATGCAGACTATGGAGGATACTATGATGATGTTTCAGACATTCATGGCTACACTCAGCCAGGCTGCTGGTTTGTTCTTCATGCCACCACTGCCGCCATTTCCCAGAGGCCCATACTAGTGATACTACCTAGTGATGCATGTGTATCGTGTTTAATTATTGTATGAAAACTATGATGTATTTTGATAAATAGAGTTGCGCCTCCGACTTTTGAGACAATTATGGTATGTTCGTACTAGAATTGTAGTATTTGTCATGATGGATGTTTTCGAATATTAATTAACTATGGTTGTATTACTTTTATTGTAGCTTCTTATGGATGTATGGTTGTTATGGTTGTTATGCATGTATGGTTGTTCATATTAGATATGTAGACTATGTATTGTCATATATTGTCTAATTATATTTCTTGTTTACATTCGTGAATTAAGAAAAACATGTCTGGACACCGAGGACGCCCGCGAGCCAACCGAGCTGATTCACCTCCGCCCGCACCATTGAACGCTGATCAAGTTGAGGCCTTAAACGCTGTCACACCCCCAAGTTACCACTAACGGAGTATAACCGCGTGGGGGTATGATCCAGACCAGGATCCAAGTATTTGATTACAACCAAGCCATAAAGTATTGTAATATAAGAAAAACATGTGTTTTATAAAAACCAAGTATAGTAAATCAGTTTCAGCTGAAGTTGTTACATATGTACAAAGTTGTTGTTGTTTACAAATACAGGAATTTAAATTGTCTGAATATTTCTTTAACTCAAGGGTTTGCACCATAGTAGTACTGCCGCCGCCCGTGCCATCCATGATCCTCCAAGCTAACCTGAAAAGCATTCAACAATCAAGTGTCAGCCATGGCTGGTGAGTTCACTAAAGCAGTCTACCCGTCACAGGTAGACCTAAAGTTTATGAATAAAGACAGGTACAACACAATCAATATCATAAGACCAGTAAAATTTCCATATCGTAGGTAGCTAGCCTAAGTTATGCACACTTGAATCGTTCGCAACCGAAGCTGACAATGTATAGGGGTTACCTATGGATTTTGCCTTCCCGTGTCTTGAGAGACCACGGAGGGTAGGCTAACATTGATCCCAGTCCGACCTCCAGTCGGGTGGGTGCATCCCGTGCACCGCTGGGCGGGGGTGTCAATCCCCAGTAGTACTACTCAACATCACCTCGCTATTCTATATTAACGGTCCGAATGTAAGGACTTTTTAGTTTAAAAGCAATTCAGTGTCACATATGATATTGGTCGGAAATTTACTCAGTAAGAAATACCTTACCGTTGCGGGTTACCATCCTTTACCGGATGCAACCACTTGCGCGTTATCGTCCCTAACTGGACATAACAA
>JBCNJP010000012.1:25226028-25361095 GCA_039602395.1 Deinandra increscens subsp. villosa | reverse complement strand
TCGTATCTTATGATTTTATGTGATATTTGTATATTCACATATTATTCATTGATTATGTGAACTAATTAAGTATAGATTTAATTCTATGATTATATGTGGAATTAAATACATATGCATATAATATGAGTTAATGAGATTTATGATTTTATGTAATTAAATTGTTTTAATTACAAGTTATTGATAATAGAGTTATTATACACAAATTTAAGTGATTTAAATAGGTAAGTTATGATTTTATGTGGTTTTAAATATATAATTGTAAACTTATATGCCATAATTTATTTAGTAAAACGAGATTTATATTTTCCCTATTAACGTTATACGATCTATATATTTTAACGTTCCTTGTATATTCATTGTTTAATCATTCCTCCGTTAATATCCGTTAGCCTCGTTATCCTTTCATAAATTTGAGGGGCCTTTCCGTGTCATTCTTAAACCTTCCTTTCTTTTACAAATCTTGAGGGGTTAGCCTTGCTATTAACAAAACTTGCCATCCTAAAGTATAAAGTCCTGAGGGGGCTGTTTTGCCAATTGTCAAAAGTTAATTTAATTATCATTGAAACGTATTCAAGACTTGAAATCGGTTTCGACCGATTTCAATTTCTCGGTCGGTTACTCTCGTGGCCATCAATGGGAGATCAATGATATGTATATCATTGAAACGGCACAAAGACCCTTGCCTATCAGTCGCTTCCTCCCTCTCGTTCTCTGTTTTTCTTTTTTTTCCGGCGACTCAAAACCACCGTCAACCACCACTATCCGCCACTGTTGCACCACCTCTCGATCACCACTGTGATCGCGAATCTCCTACGAGCAACCAGGTGTCATCGAAAGTCCAAACCGTGACGGTGCTCGGTGTTCGCGTTCAAGGTTCGGGACTCGTTTCGGGACTTAAAACTCGTTGTATTCGATCTCCGACTCAAGGTAAATCATTCCCTACGCTAATCGCACATTTTTCTATGGTTAATACGTTTTCCACGAAATTTCCGGCGACCGGAGTTAGGGTTCCGGTCACCGGAATTCTTGTATGAAGAAAATGACATGCACAGGCGACATGTTAAATAAATTAAAAGTCTGCCTTATTAACAGACGCCAATCTGGCACAATGGTTTGGGCGCTGGGGCTGTAACGTCGAGGTCGCGGGTTCTAAACCCGGCCTCTGCGTTTTCTTTTCCTGTTTTCTCTTTTAAACTCGTTTCTAGCCACCCTTGCTGTATAAAAGACTTTGTTCCGGATTCGTAAACAAAAGGCAGCCTTGGCGGAGTGGTTTGGGTGTTGTGCTGGGATTGGGGAGGTCGCGGGTTCGAACCTTGCGACCTACATGTTTTTCTGTTTTGTTTTTAATTGTTATTCAAGGGGTGGATCAAACTAAAACTTGTTTAAAAACAATTTCTTAAGAATGGGTAAACCCGTAAAAATTATAATTGAGACATTTAAACATCGTAAATCATATTTTAGTTGCAAAACATGTTTAACTTGTTAATTTAAACTAAGAATATAGTTTTTTTTTTTACATCCATGTATATATTTATTGATATAAAACTTTGGGTTTATCTAAAAAGAAATATATATATATATATATATATATATATATATATATATATATATATAGGGAGAGGATCATTGAGAACCAATTGGGTTTGAGAACTAAAAAGAACTAATCTTAGCCACTAGTTTATATATATGGAAAACCCCCCATGAATTATAGTGGTCCCCACCTGAAATTAGTGGTGGAGATTTAGTTCTTAAAAGTTCTCAAAATAAAAAGTTCTCATTTGAACCTAACCCTATATATATATATATATATATATATATATATATATATATATATATTCATTGTGTAAACTATTAAATTAAATATATATATATACAAGACGTTGGCTTGAAACAAAGTAATATCTTGTGTAAACATTAAAATGTTTTTAGGAAACTATTAAAAAGCGTTGTTAGACTAGAAACACGAAATACTCGGTTTTGGATTATGATTCACCATAAATTGTTGTTTCTTTTCAAAATAAATGTTTAAATCATTGGATTTAACATATTTGTCTATATATATATATATATATATATATATATATATATATATATATATAACTTGTTGAAACTTTATTATTAACGTCACTTGAACATTTATTTAAATATATATATAATATATATGTAATTATTAGAAAATATATATTAAAGTTATATATTGGATTTTCTCGCGTTATTTCGATAATCGCTCGGATTTGGTACACGTGCCATCCTCGACTTATTCCGGACTTCACGATCCTTCGTTTTTATCGTTTACGTTAGACTCAATAGTTTATAGAACACACACTTATACTTGAATGCTCGTTAGGTGATTGATTGCTTGCACAAGACTCGTTCTTGCTACTTGAATTAACTGTTTTGTCTGGAAACTTTGCTGAGCAACATAATGTGAGTTTCACGGCCCCATTTTACTGTTTTAAATCCTGTTGGGGGAGATTAACATGCATGAACTATACCACTGAGATAATTAGACTTTTATATATCACTTGAAGTACTTGTAGCACACTGATACAACAAAGTCCTTCTTATGGTACCGTTAGTATTAATGACGATAGCGGGAAATATATTGTAGTACTACTGGGTCTGACACACCCCACCCGGGTCAGTCGCTCTGACACGATTGGATATCGAACGGGTGTTATATTCGTCCTAAACACAACAAGGCAAACTGTAAACAACTGTTAGCTTCGGTGACCATCAACGTGCGAAGTTTCATGTATATAGCCTAGCTAGCTATTTGATATATATTAGTGACTATGCTCTTACAACTTGACGTTATTGAACGGTCAATCTTAAACTGAACTTGAAACGTTACTGAACTGTTAAACCTGTGAACTCACCAACCATTGTGTTGACACTTTAGCATGTTATATCTCAGGTCGCTAAACTGGATTGTCTGCCACGAGCTAGGATGCACCACATAAGGATTACTATTACCATGCATGCATCATAGACTTATTTATTTATCGAACTTATTACTTTTGGTTTGCGCATGTTTTGGCGCTTGAACAATTATTGCAACTTTGTCGATTACGCTTCCGCATTTAAAAACGCATTTACTCTGGTTTTACTTTTACATTGCATATAGACTGTTCGTATGGCTAATGTGTTCGATCCTGGTTTGTCACGCTCCCTGCGGCGCGTTGTCGCGCGTGGGATTTTTGGGTGTGTGGCAATACATGCCTGAGTCTACATTTGACATTTAAATTTCTTTCAATATACTATATATATAATTATACCCTATGTCTACTCACCAACTATTTTTAGTTGACACTCTCTATTTTTATACAAGTTACAGGAAATGTTGTTTGAGCCATGCTTGATTGATGTTACATCTAGGATGCTTTGGACCTAGATTTATTAAATCAAACATCAATCTATTTGTTATGTTATGTGTATTTGAACCTATTGTTTGACTTGAAATTTGGTAATGATTAAGTATTGAAACTTTAATTATTGCCATGAGCATTCAGACAATCATCACACCCTTACGTAAATCCCTCGTCGGTTGGAGTGTGACAGATTGGTATCAGAGCCGTGGTTATAGGGAATTAGGTTATTAGAAATGGTGACCTAGACTATGGCTTTAGGTGTCCAAACATGAGTATCTCATGTCTTACATGCTTATTACATATTATCATATGTCCATATATATGTTACTTTATCTTACCTCATTCTATTCAAGCTCCTAGTCTCTTTCTTGTCACACACACCTACACTATCACTTTATGTTACATATAAAATTTTGTTAATTTCATTTTTAATTTTTCAATCTCCTCAAAAGTTTAAGTTCTAAGTGTCAGACATGTAGTAACTGGAAGGGTGCACATCGATAACCAAGTTTTCTCTTTAGAAAGGCATTTCGTATAAATCTATGTCGACCGCTGGACTCAAATGTCGATCTGAGGAATTCTTGGTGATAATGTCTTACCTATTACGCCAAAGCATGTTATACCAAACGTCACCCAAACTAAAATAACTTTGATAAGTCAAGGTGATCATTTTAATGGTTACCACTCAATGCTATGTTCAGTTTACATGATTTACTTTTCGTGTTTCATATTTCAAAATTTAAACACTATGACATCACATGTTATTCTATCGATTTACAATGTTTTCAACCTATATTTCATGATTTTCATATTTTCCTCCAGTGATTATCATCTATCAAACCATTTTCATCCTTGGTCTCACAATCTCTTTCACCTCAATTCTGCATGTCTATTCATTTCAAAGGCCGCCGTTCTGGAAACTCTGGACACAAGATGGCTGCCCAAATAGCCAAGCAAATGGCTAAAGTTATCCCTGAAATTATGGTTCAAATACAATAGAACCTCAATTACTCCGGGAAACCAAAATGGTGCAAATACTTCCAAATGCACCTTCAAACACTTCAACGCCTGCAATCCACTCAAGTTCATTGGGTCCGTGGGTGCCACTAAGCTACTTCAGTGGTTCGAAGGCATGGAAAATACCTTCATCAATAGTGACTGTCCCGAGGAACTGAAAGTTCCTCATGCCACCAGCGTCTTCCTCGAAGAGGCGCTCTCATGGTGGAATGGCGAGAAGCGTACCCGGGGGACAGAGACTGCTTTAGCTCTATCTTGGAACGAAGTGAAAGAACTAATGATTCGAAAGTTCTGTCCTCGCAGCGAACTTCGCGTGTTGGAAGAAGAATTCTAGGCTCTCAGGCAAAACAGTGGGGAAAACCAGGCCTTCAATGACCGATTTGATGAACTCTCCATGGTGATCCCTCGTTTCGTTGAGACTCCCTCTCTAGCCATTGAAAGATACATTATTGGGTTGCCCATGTTGTTTCAAGACACAATGTTAGGTTGTAAGCTCAAGACTCTGCAGTATGTAAAGCATTGGCTGCAACACTAACTAATAATCATGTTAGTGCAGGGACTCTAACTAGGAAGGGTGAAAAGAAATCAACCGGTAAAGCCTCGACCGATCAATCTAAAGAAGTTAAGGCTGATTCATCTGCTGTTAACAAGAAGAAGCGGAAATCTAACAATCGCAACTATGCTATCATCACACAGCCACACCCATAGCCCAAGTTGCTCCTGCAACTCAACCCATCAAGAAGCCTTACACTGGAACCTTACCCCAGTGCAACACTTGCAAATACCATCATCCCGCGACTATCGCATGTCGCCAGTGCCTCAATTGTGGTCGATATGGCCATTTTACCAATGTTGTCGGTAACCCTTACGACCTCAAGCTCCACAACCCTTTGCTCAACCCATTGCTTTTCCCAATTCTCCACTATTGATTAATGGGCGTGCTTGTTTCCAATGCGGCGATCCAACTCATTTTCGTAACGCATGCCTAAGGTTGACTATGTATATAATGCTCAAGCCAACCCAATTAACCAGGGTGCACGTGGTCGTGCATTCGACATCAATGCTAATCAAGCTCAAGCCAACAACGAAGTGGTTAATGGTAAGTTCCTTGTTAATAACCAATATGCCGCAATTTTATTTGATACCAGTGCCGATAAGAGTTTTGTTTCTACTGAATTGGAACCCTTACTTGCTACCCCTCGAACCACCTTAGAGAAACCTTTCATAGTTGAAGTGGCGGATGGAAAACCCATCACCATTGACTCTATTATTCGAAATTGCACCCTTAACTTTAATGAGCACCATCTCTCTATCGACCTCATACCCATGCAACTAGGTAGTTTTGACATCATAGTTGGCATGGATTGGCTAACTCAAAATTATGCCGAAGTTTCCTGCTTCGAGAAGGCTATTCGAATTCCTCACACAGATGGTCAGGTTTTGGTCATCTCTGGCGAAAAACCATCTAAAGGACTTAAACTCGTGTCATGCACCAAAGCTCGAAAGTACTTACGCAAGGACTACGTGGCATTCTTGGCTCATATTGTGGAGACAGATGCGGAGGAAAAGAAGATACAAGACATTCCTATCATTCAGGATTTTCCCAAAGTCTTTCCTGAAGATGTATCCGGCCTTCCTCCTATTCGCCAAATTGATTTCCGCATTGATCTTCTACCCGGTGCAAATCCAGTTGCTAAGTCTCCATATCATCTCACACCTTCTCAAATGCAAGTGTTGTCTAATCAACTCTAAGAGCTCTCCGAAAAATACTATATTCATTTAAGTTCCTCACCTTGGGGAGCACCTATTTTATTCGTGAAAAAGAAGGATGGATCATTCCGAATGTGCATCGACTATCGTGAACTCAACAAACTTACCATCAAAAATCGATACCCTCTACCGAGGATCGACGATCTCTTCGATCAACTTCAGGGTGCTAATTGTTTCTCAAAAATAGATCTTCGTTCTGGATATCATCAACTTTGTGTTCAAGATGATGATATTCCAAAGACAGCCTTTCGTACGAGGTATGGTCACTTCGAGTTCACGGTTATGCATTTTGGCTTAACAAACGCACCTGCAGTATTCATGGATCTAATGAATCGCGTTTGCAAGCCCTACATGGATATATTAGTGATCACCTTCATTGATGACATCCTAATCTACTCCAAATCAAAGTCTGATCATGAGCAACACCTACGTCTAATTTTGGAACTCTTAAAGAAAAACAACTATACGCTAAATTATCGAAATGTGAATTTTGGCTTAAGGATGTTTAATTTTTGGGACACATCGTCAATGAATAGGTTATCCATGTATATCCCGCTAAGATCGAAACCATTAAAAATTGGAGTATTCCTACTACTCATACCGAAATTCGTTCTTTTCTTGGTTTAGCAGGCTACTACAGACATTTCATTTCTAACTTCTCTAAGATTGCTTTACCACTCACTGCCTTAACTCATAAAGGCAAGCCATTCGAGTGGGGTCATAAGCAAGAGGATTCATTTCAGACACTTAAACAAATGTTATGCGATGCTCCTATCCTAACTCTTCCCGATGGTAACGATGATTTTGTCGTCTATTGCGATGCATCAAACCAAGTTCTTGGTTGTGTTCTCATGCAACGAGGCAAAGTTATCGCCTATGCCTCGAGACAACTCAAAATCCATGAGAAAAACTACACGACGCACGATCTCGAGCTTGGTGCGGTTGTCTTTGCTTTGAAAATTTGGAGGCATTACCTATACGGTACCAAATGTGTGATCTTCATCGACCACAAGAGTCTCCAACACATATTTGATCAAAAGGAGTTAAACATGAGACAACGACGTTGGGTCGAACTATTAAACGACTATGACTGCGAAATTCGCTATCATCCTAGAAAAGTAAATGTTGTAGCCGACGCTCTTAGTCGTAAGGACCACGTCAAGTCTATCCACCTTCAAAGTATTCGTATTTAAACCGATATTCAACTTTGCATCTTTGAAGCATAGCATGCGTCAGTCACCGAGGGTAACATGTATGAAGAAATGTCATGTGGTGCTGAACTCCAATTGGAAACCAAACCTAATGGTCTCTTATATTTCTTAAATCGTCTTTGGATCCCTAACCGCAACGATCTTCGTACTTTCATCATCATGAACGAAGCTCACAAGACCCGCTGTTCTGTTCATCCCGGATCAGATAAAATGTATCAGGATCATCGTTGTCATTATTGGTGGCCCGGTATGAAAAAGGACATTTTTCTCTTCGTAGTGAAATGTCTCACTTGCTCTAAAGTCAAAGCCGAACATCAACGACCTTCTGGCTTGCTTGAACAACCAGAGATTCCGGTGTGGAAGCGGGAAAACACAGCCATGGATTTCATCACTAAACTTCCACGCACTTCAGATGGTCACGATAGCATTTGGGTAATCATTGACCGATTGACCAAATCAGCTCATTTCATTCCTATTCGAGAAAAGTATCGAGTTGGGAAACTATCTCAAATCTACATCAAAGAAATTGCCTGTCGTCATGGTGTGCCTTTGAGCATTATCTCCGATCGTGATGGTCGTTTTATCTCCCGTTTTTGGCAATCCCTTCAATCAGCTTTCGGTACTCGTCTAGACCTTAGCACCGCTTATCATCCTCAAACCGATGGTCAATCTAAACGAACTATCCAGACACTCGAGGATATGCTTAGGTCTTGTGTCATTGATTTCAGTGGCAATTTGGATTCACACTTATCTTTGATCGAGTTCTCTTATAATAACAGCTACCATATAAGTATCGGCATGTCACCTTTTGAGGCACTCTATGGTCGAAAGTGTCGCTCACCTATTTGTTGGAACGGGATTGGTGAAGCCTAAATCACTGGTCCTGAGTTAATTCAAGAAACTACCGACAAAATCCTTCAAGTTCGTGAGAATCTACTCGCTGCTAGGAGTCGTCAAAAGAACTACGCTGATAAGCGACACAAACCCCTAGAATTCAAATTCGGCGACTTGGTACTCCTTAAGGTATCCCCTTGGAAGGGAGTTGTCCGATTCAGAAAGAAAGGAATGTTAGCACCTCGTTACGTTGGCCCATTCAAAGTCCTTAAAAGGATTGGAAAAGTAGCTTACAAGCTCGAACTACCTTCGGAACTCAACAATGTTCATCCAACCTTCCACGTGTCTAATCTTCGGAAATGCTTAGCCGATGAAAACCTCCAAATTCCTCTAGATGAAGTGCACATCGATGAATCTATGCACTTTATAGAGAAACCAATAGAGATCACGGACCGTGAGGTAAAACAACTCAAGCGTAGTCGCATACCTATTGTCAAGATTCGTTGGGAATCCAAGCGTGGACCGGAATTCACTTGGGAACGCGAAGACCAAATGAAGACAAAGTATCCACACCTTTTTGCATCAGCCTCCTCGTAATCAATTTCGGGACGAAATTCCCTAAAGTAGGGGATACTGTGACATTCGTGTATTTTTCATATTTGTAACCCGACCCATTTTCATTATCCATGTCAATTGAATTTTTGTTCAAGAAAAATCATGAGGAAGTTCTATTTTTATCCTCATTATATATATATATATATATATATATATATATGTGTGTGTGTGTGTGTGTGTGTGTGTGTGTGTTTCATTCATGTTATGGTCATATCCGAGTCAACCCAATGCGATACCAACGGTGATATTATTTGTTAACTCTAAAACTATACATGATGTTGGTAAAATACTAAAGATTATAGAAGTTAAGATTCTATAATTCTATACATAGATTCTTTTACAAATGATGATCTATAAATAGATGTGAACCATTATACTTTTCAATGCTAAGGTTCTATACCTCTTTTATTCAAAATAAATTATAGTCACACTACATAATTATGACTATCAATTAATAATCCATCACTAATGAAAAGAAAAAAAACTCTTTTATTCAATTCTCCCCCCTCTCACGTATATATGTATGAATATATCACTCCCTCCTTAATCTATTATATTAAATTCCATTATTGATGACTAATTAATGGCAAGATAGGCCATATTCATGTTCATCTCGTTTAACTCTCATAATTATTTAAAATTTTAAGAGAACTCATATTTAATGCATTTTGTTTAATGTGGTGGCAAGTGGATATTTGTCATGGCTGCCATTTCTCCAACAAGGTTACCAAAAGGAGAATGAAATCCCTATGGGATTTCCTTTACCATTTCCCATTTTTTTACACTTATTGAAAGAATTAAATTCACTCATTTAATTTATCTACAACCTTTCGGACCATAGAAACGTCACACACAACCCAACTTCTTCCCCTATTTAACCTCTACCTTGTCTAATCCAAATATTACAGAAGTTCATTTACCCATTCTTCCATATTCCTCTCGAGAGCAGAAATTCTCAAATAACCAAACCATATTCAAATCTTACTTCAAATATTCAGAACATTAATCAAGTACTCATTTTTCAAAGATTCACGGGTGGACTTAACATTTTCTTCTACACCGCCTTTTCCTTGCTTGTAGTAAGTAACTAATCGTTCATTTTTATTTTTATAGAGTTATTTGAGCTAGACATGAAACCACTTACGAGCCCTTCGGATAAACCGTGTATTCTAAAGAAAAACCACAAATCTTATAATTAACTAAACTTATATCAAATGTAAACACCTCGTGTGACAATCTTAAAATAAAATATACTTAACTATTTTTCTTCCTCTGAGTTATGTCACCAATTTAACGTTAAATATCTTGTATTTCAATGGCACAAAAATTATAAACCTCATAACAACTACTTGGAACGGAAATTAAATGACCCCTCGGTCACTTAAATCAAAGTTACTATAGTAAAATTTATATTCATAGTTTTATTTTATTTGCATAAAACATTAACGAAATTTTGTTATATTAAAATGTGTCTCAAAATTTATTTATTTCACGTACTTCAATTATATTAAATATTGATTCAAACAGAACTCCGTTAAGTCCGTTATCACTGTAAATATTTGTAACTTTATTAAAATGGATTTTATATAAACTACGTTGAGACTTAGACTTATTAATAATTAACTATTAGTAAAGTGTATATTTCTTTTGAAATAAATATATATTCGTTACAGTATAAATAACGGGCCCGACCTGAGATAAAAATATTATTTATCCAACTCACTCGATATGTAACTATGGTTTTACAAATCATGCAATTTCATTCTATGTCTTTGTGTGATTACATGCTATATGTTGAACTATGGTTTTATATGCAAATTCAATTTTCAAGTGTAATCATTAACATATAAGCCTATGGTAACAATGCTGGATCCATTGGACAGACAACCCACCTGAATTCGACCGGTTTGGCATTCGGGTGATTGAAACCTATTTCATTAACTTAACTTTCGGGTTAAGGGCGCTAGTCAACAAAGGTTTGGTTATGCACATTCAAATTCAATATTGGTTTATTCATACACGCTTGAGTACATTTGACATTTGAATCGCTTTCAATATACTATATGTAATTATACCCTATTTCTACTCACCAACTATTTTTAGTTGACACTCTCTATTTTTATACATGTTACAGGAAATGTTGTTTGAGCCATGCTTGATTGATGTCACATCTAGGATGCTTTGGACCGAGATTTATTAAATCAAACGTTAATCTATTTGTTATGTTATGTGTTTTTGAACCTATTTTTTGACTTCGAATTTGGTAATGATTAACTATTAAAACTTTAGTTAGTGCCATGAGCATTCGGACAATCATCACGCCCCGACGTAAATCCGCCGTCGGTTGGGGTGTGACAATATGACTATAAATACGGCTTCCATCCATCCTCAAATCTCACAAATTCACTCAAAAACCACCTAGAAAACCCATTTTTGAATCAGCTTCTTCTTCGGCAAAATTATCTCAAACGGTGAAGAGTTTAGAGCTTAAATTCTGCAGTTAGGTAAGATATATAATAATCTCTTTCAGGTTTTGTTTATTCGATTTCTAAATAAGGTTTCTAAAAATATATAAAAACTAGGGTTCTTGAGCTTGTTTTGCTAAAATTGGGTTCGGGTGGGAATTAGGGTCTGAATATTTGTAGGTAATCCTAAAATAAAAAAAATTAAAAAAACCCTAAGTTTATTTCAGATTTGGAAAAGGTTTGGTAAATGTATTGTAAACGGGTTAAAATTAGGGTTTTCGTAACGTTGTTCTGCCCAAATTGAGCAAACGTTATTGAATTATGGTTTGATATTTTAAATTATATAAAAAATGTTATAATGGATAATACCCTAAGTTGAATTGAAATAAAAATGGGTTTTAATAAAGAAATGAGAAAAACGGGAAATTAGGGTTTTGAAATATAAAATATGGGGACTTGATTTTTTGTGTAGTAACATTTATATATATATATATATATATATATATATATATATATATATATATATATATAAAGTATATATGGGTTTTAAAAGGATAAATATTGAAGTATTGAAAATACTGAGTTAGTCGGATATTTAGAAGTTCGTGCGGACCGAAAGGGTAAGCGCTTGTACACTGGGGTTTCTGGCAAAGCGGGGTGTCACATAAATCCCAACTGGCACCTGGCATACCTCACTGGGCGATCCTGGAGTGAGCGTTTACTTATAGGAATGCGCGTCATACGATACGCAAATTGGGTTAAATCGGGAATCATAGCGGGAGTTCTGTCCAAGTAAATCGGTTAAAGAGATAAGGTGAGTTCTATGAGCCTAATCTTAAATGTTTTTGGACTGATATACATACAAATGTAATAAAATTCATTTAAATGATTTATAACTGAAATGTTGTCTATTTGAACTGTTAGAGTGTTAAACTGTATATATATATATATCAATTCAACAACAATTTAACAGTTTAATATATCCATTTAACAACAATTTAACAGTTTAATATATCCATTTAACAGTTAGCACTTTAGCAGTTTGATATATATTCACTCAAAGGCAGTTTAACAGTTTAACACGCTAACAGTTCAAATAGACAACATTTCAGTTATAAATCATTTAAATGAATTTTATTACATTTATATATATATATATATATATATATATATATATATATATATATAGGGAGAAGATCATTTGAGAACCAATTTGATTTGAGAACTAAAAAGAACTAATTTAAGCCACAAGTTATTTACATGTATCTCCCCTCCCATGAATTGTAGTGGTCCCCCCCTGAAATTTGTGGTTGAGATTTAGTTCTCAAAAGTTCTTAAAACAAAAAGTTCTCATTTGAACCTAACCCTATATATATATATATATATATATATATATATATATATATATATATATATATATACGTGAACCGTTATGGAAATGCATTAAAATGCATATACATGAAATGTCTTAAGTTGACAATCGGCTAAAAGGCTTTTGAGCTAATATATATATATGATATGTTATGAAAATGATTTTAAATCATTTATGCGCGTTATTACGCAATTATGATGACTATTACACAATTATGATGATTGTGATATGGTATGTGTTATGCCTGCTTTGAACTTAAATAGTTAAGTGATAAAGGAATTATTAGTAACCAATATATTGAATATATATGATTATAAGAGAATAGATGATGCAATTGCTTTATTATTATGTGGTGGATACGCCGCTGGTACTTCCTATATATATACATAACAATATTAGTTACCCGGTATATCAGAAGTGTGGAGGATACGTCATTGGGACATCATGTATACATACACCAATGGTAAATTGGGAGATGTGCACTTGTTGCAGTATATGAATGCCTTATCGATGTCTACTAATAACCCTAAGTCACTTGGGTAGGCGGGTAGTAGTACAGGAGGAGTTAGGAAGTAGTGTTACTCAATGGGGTTAGGGTTACTACAAATAGAAAGGGAGAGATAGCTACTGTCCATTATAGGGAATGCCCCATAAGGATAAACTCGGCAGCTAGTAGGAAAAGGAAAACGATGCGACTGTCCGTTATAGGAAATGCCCTAGAAGGGTAAACTCGGCAGTTAATAGAAATGAGAGAATGGTGCGACTGTCTGTTATAGGGAATGCCCTAGAAGTGTAAACTCGGCAGTTTGCAAGAATGGTATCTCTGCATATATTAACAGGGTTTAGACTGATAGTAAATGTTGGGGTTATAGGAAGAAATAGAGGGGATAATGGGATAAATGGTTTTATAGAGTGTATTTCCTGCTAAGGAATATTGCGCGTTGTATAATTGTGATATATGTTATACTTGATAAATATTTGTGAAAAAGGGATCTTGCAGGTCCAAAGGTTTTAAACCTCACGCCGAGGTAAAGTTTTTAAATATAGAACTCACAAGCGTTAGCTGACCTTTCCAAAAATGTATGTATGTCAGGTCAGGCTGAGGCTTCGACTAGTTATGAGAAGGCCCTTGTGATAAGGGAATAGACGGGCAAGCTATCGGAAGGAAGGTTTTGGCAAGTTGGCATAGATATAGTAATAAACGTAGTGATCATTAGTATTTCCTTATGTAAATTATCTCACTTAGTTGTAGTACTTGCCAAAGAATTAAAAGTTTAAAATTTCTGATACTTAGTTATCTCTGTTGATACCTTGTGCTCATGAGAATATCTGAGGCGTGACCCCTCCTAGAGCCAGGTCTGGGAGTGGGCGTCACAAGTTGGTATCAGAGCCTTGGTTTAAGAGATTTAGGTACTAATACAGTATCTGGACTTAAACTAAGACTCTAGGAAGACAAGGTAGGATGAGATAAGGAATGTAGATGCCAGCCAGGATAGCTTGTTCCCATAGGAACATGGTTGCATCAAGGACATAATAGGTAGCACCTAGAGTATGTGAAGAGTGTGAGAAACCCGATTGCAACTAGGTACTTCAAAGGGGTATTAGCCACATAAACATACCCTAAGTCCTAACTATTGTATGCCAGAGTACAAAGAGAGTTATGTAATGGTGGAATATTTGATTAAAGAGGTAGATGATGCAAAGACCAGTTTTAACTTAGAGTTTGTGTAAAAGGATAAGAAAAGAGAAGAGTGGACACTTAGCAAGATTATGATGAAAGTAACTAGGTTTTTGAACACATCATAACTATATAATTGCTTTGGTACCGGTACTTATCTGGTTATCATGTATTCAAAAGTTCGGGGACTCTACGTCACATAAATTCTGAAATGTCATTCACCTTGAATGTAGGATGATGATAAGAGGCGGGCGTGGTAGAGGTAGGGGTGCCGGTAGAGTAGGGGTGCCGGCATAGCAACCGGTGCTGGAAGGCGTGCGCGTGCGAATCCCGAACGAGAGAATAACGCGAGAGCCAATGTCTTTATAAACGAGCAAAGGGCAGCTATGGTGGCAGAGGTGAATCAAATGTTTCAGGCGGCCTTGCCTAATCTAATCACCTAACTTCACGGAGCTGCTGGTGGAGGTCCAAATGAAGCTAGAGCTAGAGGAGCCCCTAGTGGTGCTGCTGGAGGTGCGGGAAATTCTGATCGCGGATGTTCTTTCAAATCATTTAGCGAATGTAGGCCTATGTCATTCGAAGGGAAGAGATATGCAGGTTGAATTGTTCGTTGGATTCGAGAGATCGAAGTTATGATAGGTATTAGTGAGTGTCGTCTAGATCAAGCGGTGAACTACGCAGCCCATTCCTTCAAAGGAGAAGCATTATTTTGGTGGGACTCTATTTTACAATCCCGAGGTGAGCAAGCCATTGCTGCTATGAGATGGGATGATCTATAGACGCTAGTGATGAGCAAGTTTTGTCTGAGATACGAGTTGGAGAGGATCGAGATTAAGTTTCTAAAGTTGGAAGCGGGTAATATGACCTATCAGAAGTTCACAAGAAAGTTTGACAAAATGGCGAGATTGGTACCAAGGTTAGTAACACCCGAGGAAGAGAAGGTAAAGAGGTACGTTCAGGCACTTCCTGCTGCTATAAGGAAGATAGTTAGGCCTCATGTTCCGAATACGTATCGGGAAGCGATTGACATCAGTTTTATGGTTTACGAAGAAGAATATGATGACGAAGGAAGACCAGGAGAAGCTAAGAGAAAGTTATATGATATTGGAGAAAGTTCAAAGAAGTGTGACAGAGATTTTCACAAGAGGCAAAAGAAAGATTCAAAAGACGGCAAGCCTAAGTGTCGTAATTTGACAAGTATCATCATGGAGAGTGTTGGGCAAAACCAACTAGTTGCTATAGGTGTGAAAGGAAGGACATTACTCCAACAGTTATCCGGAAGCTAAGAAATGCTATGAGTGTGGAAGCCCGGGGCATGTTAAAGCAGATTGCCCTAAGATAGTGAGAAACCCGATGCCACTGAGGGTAGTCCCAGCTTCAGGAGCCAATGGAAAAGTTTATACCCTAACTGCTATCGAAGGCCTGATATGACCTCATGTACATTTCTCGATAAATAGTGTGCCTGATTTTGTGTTACATGGTTTTGATGTGAGTATGAGTCTTATCGAGTGGTTTTGTGAATTGCTTGATAGACCGTTAGTTAGGATTAAGAATCCTTTAGATCATGACTGCCTTAGAAGAATGAACGTTAAATGTTAGAAATTTTCTGAGGTTTTGGAAGTTGCAGCAGTGTTGTTTACACTCATGAAATGGAAGCATTTACCTAAATTATACATAGGATGTCGAACTAGTTTATTGAAAGTAAGTGATAAATAGTCGTAAATTATGCCGAAATTTTTTGTGGTTAGAATGGTAATGTCATCCTACACTGGACTAGTACTAGTACACCTCTGGATGTATAAAGGATATGGTAGATATGCCCCTGGTACATCTTATATATATACACCTGAAATACAACGAGAAGTGGAGTAGAGTTAGTCTCGTGTAAGTAGATAGTACATGCCACTGTTGAAAACAAGGTTAATATAATTTATGGATATAGATCACTTATTAGTAAGCAAGTAAGGGACTATTGGAATTCAAGAATGAAGATCATGTTGGATTATGATATGTCCGACTATCAATTTGGTCAACGTAACCATAAAGGTAAGGTCCAAGAGTTACAATCTGGATGACGAACAAGTTATAATATTTAAATATTATATATTTAAATATTGTTGATCACAACGCAAACACTAGGCAAATCGTTGTTTGTCGAAACAATGATTATATTTAATTATTAGAGAAATAATTAAATAAAAATGAAATAATACAGTGATTGTTTAAGATGTAAACGACGATAAAATTGTTTAAACAGATAAAAATTTAATCAGTAATTAATAAAACGTTATTTCATTATAACGTTTACGGGTATTTAATTTATGGTGATAAATTAAATACGGATGACGAAGAATTATTAAAGTAGTTAATAATTATTACCGGATAAAATGTTTTAGGTAACCTGGTTAACTAAAACATGGAGATTGATTTAAATATATATCTTTCAGATATATTGGGTATGTTTCGAACATATAAACTTTAAGCTTGTAATAACTGTATTAACAGTATATTACTAGATTATTTATTTGGGAACAAGTTAGTAATTCAGGGATCAGACTAGAAGTTATATCCCTATAAATACAGGTCTGTTTTCCAGCCTAACTACATCTGAACAAGCCTAAAGAATAACCCTGAAATCTCTCTGCTCCTCCCCTCTGCGCAGACCACCTGCGCCACCACCACCATCACTGCCAGCCCTGCAGACGCCTGCCATCCACCGCCCGCTTGCCATCCGCCAACGCTAGACCACGACCGTTGTACACCGCCACCACCGCCGTCCCGTCGGACCGCCGCTACCTCGTCCACAATCTGCTGCCGTCGCCGTTCTATGCCGCCTTCACTTGACCGTTGTCATGTGTCGTCACATCATGTTCAGATTAGCTCGAGTGTGCTCAAGTTCGGGTTTTGTTCAAAGTTGTTTAAGCGCGTTATCAAAGGATTTCTAGCGGATCCGTTTGTCGATTCAGATTGTCTCATCTCGGTCTCGTCAAGGTCAATCTCTAAACACCCTATGGTTGTGTTTTATATTTATATTTATCTGAATTTATTGTAACTGGATCACTGGTATGAAATACCTGACTCGTAAAAAAGTTTTGAAAAAACCGCTTCCACAATAATATTATTTGTCGAAATAATATTTGATCAAATATATAAAATACGATTTAATATTAAAAGTCAAAATTTTGTTTTGACCTAAAACACGAGTCAACGATTTCCAACAGTGGTATCAGACCCACTTTTACAAGGATTCAGATAATAAAGGATTAAGTAATCTTGACTTTATATATGTCCGATTTGTCACGACATATATAATTGTGCCTTTGCATTTATGATTGTGTGAATCGGGCCATCGACCTCATAATTGTTTTAATTGTGATTGTTGCATTTATGATTGTTTGGGTTGATATTGATCATGGTTATTTCCAATTTCAAATGTATGTATTTTTGGGTAACTGTGGACCCACGATGTAATAGTTAGGTTTCGTTTTATTTGTAAAATGTAAATCTATCAACATCAAGAATCTTTACGATTGAAAGCAATCAAGACAAGGAGAATCGAGACGAATCCGGAATGGTGGTTAAGGATGCTCTCAGACGTCTTGCAAGGATCAAGGAAATCAACAAGTAGGGCCAGAACTATGGTTGTTTGCCCCTTATACACCTTATTTGGTATCGCTCGTTGGCTCGAGCGAGACTAAGCATGACAATCATAAGTAGCTCAATTCAATGTGTTTGACTATTTATTTTGAAATAATGCTTTTAGCCAAACTGAATAACACAATCTAAAATCGAACGTTAATAGTTAAAAAGTTGTTTTAATTCAGAAGGCACATATATATAATAAGTTGTTATTATAGGATCGGTTTTGTTTTTCAAGATAGAAATATTGAAAAAACCATAAAATTGATAAAGAGTTTTATTAATTTTAAAAGGAAGAACTCGCGATAAACTACCGACCTAGTTTTATTAATTAGGTTATCTAAAACCGATCGCATCGAGTAATGAAAAGAGTTTTCAAGGTTTATCACGAACCAAGTAAAATATGATTTTACAAACATGCACTACTTATTTTTCATGCAAATATGTCATCCATTATATTTTCAAAAATATAAAAGGAAATCCTAATTTCAAATGATACTTATGCTATCCTACATTTGAAACACTCGAACTGATCTATCCGAACCCCCTTTGTTAGCGCTTACCCTGCATTGGGCCTACGGTTTCAGTACGAGGTCGAACCGCGATTCATGTGTAACATAGGCCGGTGAAACACGTTTCTTATCTAGGAATAATATCACTTGTAGCATGACAAGTGTGCCTGATGCCATCACTGCTAATGAAGCTAATCGCGCCGCTGGAGGCCACCCTGAAGGTGCTCCTGGTGGTAAGACCTTCGATAAATGTTGGAAATCCGAGAATATAAATTGCCCCGAATTGTTTTCAAAGGTTATGTCTAACGTTTTAGGTTCCCGTGAATGTACCTATAAGGACTTCATGAATTGTAAACCTATCAATTTCAAGGGTACCGAAGGTGCTGTTGGTCTTATTCGTCGGCTCGAAAAGACTGAATTTGTCTTCCGTATCAGTAACTGTCCCGACCACTCTAAGGTCAAATTTGCTGCTTGCACATTCATTGATGGTGCTCTCTCATGGTGGAATTCGCATGCCGAAACCGTCGGAACTGACCAAGCATACGCTATGCCTTGGGAAGATTTTAAACAACTACTGAGAGATGAATACTGCCCACGTGAGGAACTTCAACGTTTGGAAGTTGAATTCTGCAGACTAACCATGAATGGGTCTGATATTGTTGGATACACTAAGAGATTCCATGAACTTGCTCACCTTTGTTCCTCAATGGTAACTCCACCATATAAGAAGATTGAACGTTACATTTGGGGTTTAGCACCCAACATTCAAGGAAATGTGATGTCTTCCAACCCAACTACCCTGCAAGCCGTCGTTCTTTTGGCACATAGCCTGACCTACCAGGCTACACGCCAAGGTACTTCCTTTTCCAGGAAGGCTTCCGATCAATCCAAACCTATTATTGATGTCTGTTTAACGTCCTCTTTATCTGGGAAGAAGTTCGATCGTAAACGCAAACGCGGTCATTTTGGTAAGAATAATTCTGAGAAGCGATCTGAGAAACAACCTGAAAAAGCTCCTGAAACAGTCAAAGCTTTTGTTGCTTCTGCAACTGTTTAAGAACCAAAGAAATCTGGCTACACAGGAAATCAACCACTATGTCCAAAGTGCAACCTTCATCACACACTGGATTGCAGTAACGTTTACTTCAACAACTGCAAAGCCAAAGGTCACATTGCCAGAGACTGTCCGTCACGCACTTGTTATGGCTGTGGGGCTGTTGGAAACATGAAGAATCAATGCCCAAAGAAAAATCAAGTTGTTGGAACTGCCCGTGGAAGAGCCTTTGTGATGAATGCTGGAGAAGCCCCGACAGGACCCAAATACTGTCACCGGTACGTTCATCCTTAACGATTATTATGCCTCTGTTTTGTTTGATACCGGAGCGGAGAAAAGCTTTGTGTCTACCGATTTTTGCCCATTACTTTAAATCGATCCATGTGCCTTAGACACTAAGTGCACCATAGAATTCTAGCAGATGGTAGTTTAATCGAAACTGACAAGGTTTTTCGAGATTGTTCCCTACGCCTTTCCGACCATTCGTTTAACATTGACTTGTTGCCCATCGAAATGGGAAGCTTTGATATCGTAATCAGCATGGACTGGTTATCAAAGAATCATGCGGAAATCATTTGTCATCTTAAGCAAGTCAAAATCCCGCTGGAAAATGGCAAAACTCTAGTCATCCAAGGTGAAAAGGGTGGAACCAAGCTAGATATCATATCTTGTATGAAGACACGCCGATATCTTCGTTAGGGTTATCATGCTATTCTAGCACATGTCGTGGGAAAGGAACCAAAAGAGAAACACTGAAGGACGTTCCTATCGCCCGCGAATATCCTGAAGTATTCCATGAAGACTTGCCAGGACTGCCACCAGCCAGGCAAGTAGAGTTTCAAATCGATCTTGTTCTAGGTGCTGCAATTGTAGCCCATTCTCCCTATCGTCTCGCCCTTTCTGAAATGCAGGAATTATCCAATCAGTTGCAAGAATTATTGGATAAAGGATTCATTCGACCCAGTTGCTCCCCCTAGGGTGCTCCTGTTCTTTTCGTCAAAAAGAAGGATCGATCATTTCACATGTGTATCGACTATCGCGAGCTAAGCAAGTTGACTGAGAAGAATCATTATCCACTTCCAGGATCGACGACATGTTCGATCAACTTCAAGGATCAAACTATTATTCAAAGATTGATCTGCGATCTGGTTATCATCAATTGAGAGTTCGTGAAGAAGACATTGCCAAGACTACTTTTAGAACCCGTTATGGTCACTATGAGTTTCTAGTGATGCCATTTGGGTTGACAAGCGCACTCGCCGTGTTCATGGACTTAATAAACCGTGTGTGTAAGCCCTACTTGGACAAGTTTGTTATCGTTTTCATTGATGATTTTTTTAATCTACTCCCGTAGTAAAGAGGAACACGAGCAACATTTGAGACTTATCCTAGAGTTACCTAAGAATGAGAAGTTGTACGCGAAATTCTCAAAGTGTGACTTCTGGCTTCGTGAAGTACATTTCTTAGGTCATGTAGTTAATGAGAAAGGAATACACGTTGACCCTTCCAAAATTGAAGCAATCAAAGATTGGAGTGCACCTACTGCTCCAACTGAAATTCGTCAATTCTTAGGTCTCACTAGCTATTACCGAAGGTTTATCGAGAACTTTTCAAAGATAGCTCAGCCGCTGACTGCTCTCACCCAGAAAGACAAGAAATTTGTCTAGGATTCTAAAGCCGAATCCGCCTTTCATTTGTTGAAACAGAAGTTGTGTAATGCACCGATTTTGTACCTGCCCGAAGGAACAAATGATTTCGTGGTATACTGTGACACATCCTGCCAAGGTATAGGATGTGTGCTTATGCAACGAGACAAGGTCATTGCTTACGCCTCCTGACAATTGAAGATTAACGAAAGGAATTACTCGACTCACGATCTTGAGCTTGGAGCCGTTGTTTTCGCTCTAAAGATTTGGAGACATTACCTTTATGGTACAAAGTGTACGCTATACACTGACCATAAGAGTCTTCAGCTTATATTCAATCAAAAAGAGTTAAACATGAGACAACGTTGTTGGATAGAGTTGCTCAACGATTATGATTGTGAAATCCGTTACCACCCAGGTAAATCTAATGTTGTTGCCGACACATTAAGCAGAAAAGACCGAGTGAAACCTCTCCATGTACGTACCCTTATATTGACCATTCAATCCAATCTCACCTCTGTTGTTCGTGATGCCCAAGTCGAAGCCCTCAAAGATGAAAATATCCCTAATGAACACGTGGAATGGAAAAGCAATTAGTCAAAAAGATTGATGAAGCTTATTATTTCATGGAAAGACTGTGGTTACCGAATTTCGGTTCTGTGAAGAAATTAGTCTTAGATGAAGCTCATAAGTCTAGGTACTCATTCCATCCTGGTTCAGACAAAATGTACCATGGTTTGAAAGAGTTGTATTGGTAGCCTAACATGAAGGCTGAAATCGCCATGTACGTTGGTAAGTGTCTGACTTGCGCAAAGGTCAAGGCTAAATACCAAAAACCCTCTGGTTTACTCGTTCAACCTAAAATCCCAGAATGGAAATGGGAAGGAATTTCCATGGATTTCATTACCAAGTTGCCAAGGACTCGAGCCAGAAATGATGCCATTTGGGTTATCGTCGATCGTCTGACTAAATCTACTCATTTCCTACCTATTCAATTATCCTACACCACTGAACAACTTGCCAAAATTTACATGAAGGAAATTGTGTCTCGTCATGGAGTACCTATTTCTATTATCTCTGATCGAGATAGCCACTTTCTCGCCCGATTTTGACAAACCCTTCAAGAAGCTTTGGGTACTCGCCTTGATATGAGTACAACATATCATCCTCAAACTGATAGCCAAAGCGAAAGAACTATTCAGACTCTTGAAGACATGCTTCGTGCTTGTATCATCGATTTCGGTAACAGTTGGGACGAACATCTTCCGTTAGCTGAGTTTTCTTATAACAATAGCTATCACACAAGTATTCAAGCCGCCCTTTTTGAAGACTTGTATGGAAGAAAGTGTCGTTCACTACTTTGTTGGACTGAATTTGGTGACAGCAAACTCACAGGTCCCGAACTAGTGCATGAGACTTCTGAGAAAATCTCCCAGATTCACAACCGCCTGAAGGCTTCCCGTGATCGATAGAAGAGCTACGCTGACAATCGCCGCAAACCATTGAAATTATTCAAAGGAGATCGCGTCATATTAAAAGTAGCACCATGGAAAGGAGTTATTCATTTCGGAAAGCATGGAAAGCTTAACCCTCGCTACATTGGTCCCTTTGAAATCATCGAGGAAATTGGACCAGTAGCATACTGTCTTCAGTTGCCTCCCGAACTTAGTAAAGTTCATGACGTGTTCCACGTCAACAACTTGAAAAGGTGCTTGTCTGACGAATCTGCCATCATCCCCTTAGATGAAATCGAGATTGACGATCGTCTGCACTTCATTGAGACGCTTGCTGAAATCTGTGATCGTGAAATCAAACCATTGAAGAAGAGTCATATTCCCATCGTAAAGATTCATTGGAACTCACGCCTAGGTCCAGAATACATGTGGGAACGAGAAGATCAAATGCGTGAGAAGTATCCGCATCTTTTTGCCAATGCTGCCATCCCTAGTGCTCAAGACTAAATTTCGGGACGAAATTACTCTAACCGGGGAAGGATGTAACAACTCGTACATTCCAGGTATACATTAATATTATAATTACGTGCAATTAACTGTGATCCTATGTGCATTAGACTTAATTGGTCCAAATTAGGTGACTTTACGTGCAAACATAGACAACATAGGCCCGATAACAATTACCCGTAGTGGAAACCGACTTAAAGTTGTGTGGGAAACCGACTTAAAGTTCTGTGTTTATTCAAGATGGAACTTCAATAATAAAAGAATTTCATAAATATTGCTTTGTGAAATTTAAATATAAAATAAATATTTTATATTTTTCTAAACTATTACGTCGTGTCCAATGTATTTCAAACATAACGTTTATTCAAACGACAATTCAATTCAAACAATGATTAGTTTTTATTTCTAAGACTATTTATATTTCCAACTATATTTATTTTCATCAAAAATAAACATTAAACATTGTCATCAAAATTCAAAACACAAAACGCTTACGTCAAGCGAAACATTTAATCCTAAACTCTAGTTTATCATTGTGCATAATCAAACCACAAACAATCAAGACATTTGACATTCCCGTTATTCAAAATTAAACACGGCGCTTAACTATTTTAATGATTTATATATATATATATAAATCATTTGTTCTCGAGCCAAAAACCGACTTCTCAACCGTTTATCCTTTTGACTCAAACGAAGTGTCGTTGGACTCGTTGGATCGACCCGGACTCAGCCCGACCCGACCCAAAACCCGATTCGGCCTAACAAGCCCAATGGGCCTACCGGCCCAACTCTTTCCTCTTTTCCTTTTCTTTTTCCCTTCGGCCCGTCTTCCGGCCCATTCCCTCTCGGCCCAACCCCCCAGCCCGTTTCCCTTTCCTTTCCGGCCCGCAGGCCCAGCCGGCCCGGCCCACATTCCTCCTCTTTCCCTTTCCGATTTGGGCCAAGCCCAATCTCTCCCTCTTTTCTTCTCTTCCTCCCGGTTCCTTCCTCCCTTCCTCTCATTTGATTCCAACCAAACTCCCTAACACCTCATTAGCTTTTTTTTTTCCAAAGATCACAAGGCTAATTGGTCTTGTTGCTAGATTCCATGACTTGTATGCAAGATATTGAACAAATTGGTTGGCCAAGTACACAACAAAACTAGTGACCCTTGGTTAAAACCATTAACCACTGACACATGAGAGACACTTGTCCCCTAGCCACCTTGTGGTCTCTTTGTCTTGTCCCTCCTCCTTGCCGGTTCTATTTACCCCAAACACACACCATTTTGATTCATTTTGCACCAAGAGAACAAGTGACTCAACCATCTCCGTCTCTTCTTCTTTTTTGGTTCGAACCACCATCAAACCGAACCCCCTTCGGTTCGATTAAAAAAGAGACCAAGCACCACCATTTATCCTGCTTTTATAACACTTAACCATCTCATTTCACACTTAAATCATTCAAGAAACAAACACTCTCATTCTCTCAACTCTCTCTCTTTGCTCTCAGCCACCAAGAGAACCACCACCACCACCAATTTTCACCATCAACCACCACTCAATCTAAGCTTCTAATACTTTCTTTGATCAAGGTAATCCAACAACAACTCTTATTTCATCATCTTTCTTTCAATATTTCTTTCTAATATTTCAAAAACAACCAAACTAATCTCTTCTTTCCTTGAAAAAATCCATGATCTCTCTTTCATCCTTTCATCATTATCGTCGAAATCCAAGATCAAGGGTGGGTTAGGAGTTAAACTTGGAAGCTTAATCAACAACCCATCAAGTCATTACCGATCCGGTTTAAGTTTAAGTGAGGAAATCTCTTTCTTTTCTTAACTTATTCCAAGATTTATTCATATAATGTCACAAATTCATGTTCATGATTAAGTCTTGGTTGTGTTGTTGGATGATTTACTAGCAAACATGCATGTTAGTAGCATTATTTACTTTGATGGAAACTAGAATATTATTTGCAAATTACATGGAAAAATATAAACTTAAAATATATACTTATGTTAAAAGAATCATATTTGGTGACAAAATTCATAAATTAAACATACCATGAGTTCCAAGTAATTTAGTATGTTTGTTGTGGTGAAAAACACATGGATCTATGATGTGCAAAAATCGATCTATAAAAGTACACAAAATTATCATAGACCTAGACTCACTAAATTAAACCCAATTAACCTAAAACTAGACCGACTCAATAGGCAAGCAAACCTATCGAACGTAGAATAGCTATCGGTAAACCGAGGTCGAACCCTAAAGACACTAAAAAGACAAAATTAACTAAGAAAAATAAATTAATGATTAATTGGTGAAATTTGGTTTTTGATTTGAAGAAGTAATTAACTAATTAAATTAACTAAAATTAACTAAGCTAAAATTAACTAAAATTAACTAAGCTAAAATTAACTAAATTATTAAAACTTACTAAATATAGAAACTGCTAAAAATAGAAATTACTAAAAATGGAAAGCAAACCAACAACTCAAAACCGAGAGACGAAAACCACATATGATTCAAAATACCACCTAGACCTAGAATCCTAGTTAATGCTAACGACTTCCCTTAACTATAACAATTATGACTAAATCAGAATCTAAAGATGCAACCTATAGAAAACCTATGAGCCCCCGAAATCCTCTCCGGATGTAACTGATAAGAATCCTAATGGTTGGAAAACGCTCACTGATTTGTTAGTTCACCTTTTAAGTTTATCCTAACCGATAATTCTACCGCTCGATCAATTGGTTCACCTTTTAAGTATATCCCAATTCAATTACCCTAACCACCCGCGAAATTAATCTAAGGCACCTTAAGGAAAAAGGAGCTACCTTTAACCACTATGAAGGTCACAACTAGCAAATTAACTAACTAATCTAGGGGACTTCCTTTTGAGACAATCCTGATCTAGACAATTAACCACCCCAACTAGTTGACAAGTTTATCCCCTTTTAAGTTCTAAACAAGGAAGAATATAACAATCAAGATACTATTACCAATCAATGTTCTAGTTCGGGACGTCTCCTGAACTATTCCTTAGATGAAAACCCTAAAGCTAACACCTCTAGATGCATTACCCGACCCGAAAGACATTCGTAGGCAACACAAACACCAAATAACAATCAAAACCCTAATTGGAATATGCAAACGCAACAATCACAGAAAATTAGAGGAATTGCAATAGATTATCAACACATCAAACAATCGTCATAATCAAGAAAAGTCGAAAAGCATTAACTAGTCATCGAAACGGTCTAAGTGGTACAATAGAACTAACCAAGAACAATTGACATGTCTGAGATAATAATAATAACAGTGGATTTAGTCAAAAACATGATCTGGTCTATGAAAAACAAGAGCAAAATCGAAAATAAATAACAACCCTGAAAGCGAATAGATGTTGAATGCTTCAATCCAAGGCCTCCAAGTGCTCCTCTTTCGAATTCCAGCTCCAAAATCGTCTCCAGGGACTCTGAGTTACGGCAGGGTGCAAAGTTATTCGACTGGAAACCTTCAAGTTGTATTTATAATTGAAAATTAGGGTTTCCGGATTTTTAACCTCCAAGCGTATCGCTTGGAGGAGTCTTGATCAGCAGGCGATACGCCTAAGGCCGCTACGCGACAGATTAGTCGGGTCAACACTTAATCCACCGCCTTTGACTTTTCAGAAGCTCGTGTATTGCTTACATCTTCAGGAACACTAGGCGATACGCCTAGTGCTTACTTTTCAGCACTTTTCTTCTTTTTGATCTTCAATTCTTTTCCAATGCTCGTTTTCTCTCGGGAACTGCACTATAACTGCAAATTTAACGTGATACACACATTAAGACACTAATAATCACAAAGAACTAAATCCTACGTAAAATGACTCAAAAGACTCGCAAAACGACCCAAAAACGTAAACGAAAAGCCATGTGTTTTGCAACACATCAAATATCCCCCCACTTAACCTTTTTTCGTCCCCGAAAAAACCTACAAATGGAATCATAACCTGAGTAATTGGCTTCCAACCTTTTCAATTTCATCAATTTCAATTCAATTAGCCTACTTACATTCCGGTAGCGATTATCGGTATTTCGATCCGATTAAACCCAACCACCAACTTTTGAACCCACAAGGTGTTTATACTTTACCGAATACATTTCAGTCCGCCTATGTGTCCCACTCTAGAAACATCAAGTTCAACCTAATCCCAAATCCTCTTCAGTCCAAATAAAGGGAATTGGATGGAATGTGAAACCTTGAGCATTTATTCTCTAAACTACTATATTTTTTTCCTTTTTCTTTTTTCACATATTTTTTTATAATTGGTCAATTTAACTAAGATTACCAATGAACATCATCAAAGGTACTCTTTTTTAGATGCTATCCCCAAAATCGTACATGAGTATTTTGCCCACGAGATCCAGAACATCATCAGAGGCACTCACCACGGGATACTATCCTTAGTTTGAACATGAGCATTTTGCCCCTTCATTCTAAAAGTATTAACCAATTTATTAACTAATATGCTCATGATGGAAAAAAAGGGGCGCCACCGCATTGGTGTGCCAGGCTATTCTAAGGACATTCTAGCCTAAAGTGGTCTGTTTCCTCCTAATCATCAGTTTCAGTATTCCTATCACCCCTAAAATGGGAACCCACTAACAGACTGATTACTTACATATTTATACAACACTAAACACAATGGGATAATTAAGCTTTACTAAGTTAGTTGGGCCTACCAATACATCACTAACCAGCAATGCTTTCAACTTTTAATTATATTTATCATTTAAGCCCTTAATCAGACAACCAATCCTCGGTTTTACCTATAATCTTCCATCATAAACTGCAGATTTAATCAGAAACATATTTTTCAATTTTTTTTTTCAAATTTATTATTATGAATTTTTTTTTTGTTTTCAACTAGACTTAGACTTTAGACAAACACACTAAAACTGACTCGACTAACGAGACACGACACGTAGTCCCCCATCCCCACACTTGAAACTCACATTGTCCCTAATGTGAACCGAGAAACAACGACATAAACAAATAAAAGAAAAAATGAAATAGAAGAAACTAAAATAAATGCAAAAGAAAAAAGACTTAAAAATAAAAGAACACTAAAATGGAACAGACTCCCCTGATTGAATTCCAGTTTCAACCATCCCGATCCAATGATAAACCAATATCTATATCAATAAAGCAGAATTCATAGAATAAACATGATATTACAAACAAAGCCCAACCAATACCCGACCCACATCAAATAAACAACACAAATTAGGAAACAATTTGAACATCCCAAACTCCAATTAATGCATAAAACACATCCAATTAACAACCCCAGATGAAGATGCTATCAATATCAAATAACTCACTAAGGCATGTAAATACAAGCACAACCCTTGTTCATCTAACAACCCGAACTCCTGTCAATTGTTTGCTAACCTCAATGAATTTGCATCAAATTAACATCAATTGCAAACCAATTTTATCCCAAACCAACAAAACCACTTAAAATTAATCACATAATCATACTCAGCATCAAGAAAAACTAAATTCTAACAAATAATCATCCAAATGCAACTTCAGTAAAAGAAACTAGAACAAAATACAACAGGGAAACAAGAAAACAGTACCTGGAATCGCGAGATGCTAAAAAGAAATGAAATAAAGCGACAGTGGCGGTCTGGTTGGCAACAGCTCTCACTGGAGCTCCTTCAGTGGCGGCGACTAACCGGAGATGGGTGAAGGACAACGGTGGTAGCAGAGGTTATAGGGAGGTGAGCGACGGTAGATGGTGGTAGGTGAAGTGGAAGGTGGGCAGCGGCTAGGGTAATCAGAGATGGGTAAGGGCTGAGGCGGAAAGTGGTTGTCGGTGAAGTTGGAAGGTTCTTGGCGGTGGTGGAGGGCGGCGATAGGATTGGAGGATGGTTGTGAGGTGTTGGGTGATGTGAGGTGGTGCTAGAGGTGGTTACGGAAGGGGCGGCGACCGGTGGTTTGTGTAGCGGAGAGGCGGTGGTGAGTGGTTAAAGAGGGGGCGGATGTTAGAGATTAGGGTTTGAAAAGAGGAAAATGAGACCGACGGGGGTTTTTAAAGGAGATATTTTTTTTCTCGCCGCCTGGTCCCTAAGCGTATCGCTTGTAGGACAAGGAGTAGCAAGCGATACGCTTGCAAGCCTTGTCCGGCTTTATGACCCCCTCCCCCAAGCGTATTGCCTAGAGAAAGGCCCAACCCAGGCGATACGCTTGGAACGATATTTCCAGGGAATTTTTTGAGATTTTCCATACTTAGTCAATTTTTCGATGTTTTCAAAAGTTCTCATCACCCTGGTTTTTCAAGTCCTACAATTTAATACTAACCAAGACATACCTGGGACTCCAATTCCGTATGAATTCGCGCTTCCAGCAATCTTCAATTCCCTGAAACATCAAACAAACAAACAAACGCAACAAACCAAAAAACATGAAAAAAACACGAAAAACAAAAAGCACAACCACACGAAACTAAACAAAAACAATCATGCAACTACTATACTAACTCTACAACTCGGATTTTCACCGAGTACTTACCTCCTTCACTCATTCTCCATCAATGTTGTGGAGAACCAAGTTCTCCTCATCCGTCTCAACCGGTCCTCCTATATAGTGCTTCAATCTATGACCGTTCACTTTCCAAACTCCACTATCCGACTCTAACTGAACCGTTCCATACGGGAACACCTGCTTAACAACATAAGGTCCTCTCCACCGGGATTTCAACTTACCTGGAAAAAGCCTAAGACGTGAATCGTATAGCAAAAATCTATCCCCACACTTAAACTCTTTCCTACCTCTCAACTTACTATCATGTAACGCCTTTGTGCGTTCCTTATAACCCTGGGACCTCTCATACGCTTCATTCCTAAGCTCTTCTACCTCATGAATCTGGAGAAACCGGCTCTTAGCCGCCTTGGCTAAATCAAGATTGATCGATCGAATAGCCCAATACGCTTTGTGTTCCAACTCAACCGAAAAATGACACGTTTTCCCATAAACCATCATAAAAGGCGTGGTTCCTATGGGTGTTTTAAAAGCAGTACGAAAAGCCCATAACACGTCATCTAACTTATAGGACCAATCCTTACGATTGCTTCCAACAGTTTTCTCCAAAATCCTCTTCACCCCTCTGTTAGCATTCTCTACTTGACCGCTCGGTTGTGGATGATAAGCGGTCGATGTCCTATGATTCACTCCATATCTAGCTAACACCTTCTCCATTTGAGCATTGCAAAAATGTGTGCCCCTATCACTAATCAACACATTAGGGGTTCCAAACCTACTAAACAGTGTCCTAAAAAATCTCACTACCACTCGTGCATCATTAGTAGGCAAGGCTTGAGCCTCAACCCACTTAGAGACATAGTCAATTGCAACGAGGATGTACCGATTCCCCCAGGATGTGGGGAATGGGCCCATGAAATCAATGCCCCAAATATCAAACACTTCAACTCCTTGGATAGGGTGTTGGGGCATCTCATTCCGGAATGAGATGTTACTTTCTCTCTGACACGCATCACACTTCCTAACCAACTCATGAGCATCCTTAAAAAATGTCGGCCAATAAAAACCTGAATCTAACACTTTCTTAGCCGAATAAGAAGGCCCGAAATGTCCACCTACTAAACCCTCATGACAATGCTTAAGAATCTCTAATCCCTCCTCACAACTCACACATCTCCTAAAAGAACCATCTATCCCAATCCGAAACAAATAGGGACTATGCCAAATATAATATTTAGAATCGTTAAGAAATTTCCTCCTCTGTTGGGACGTCAAATCATCCAAGATCGTACCATGAACCAAATATTTAGCTATATCAAAAAACCATGGCATGCTCTGTTCCTCAGCACTCGTGACTCCTACGAACTCCTCACTAACAACCATCGCACTCTCTAAAGGAAATGTATCTCCTATGCTCTCTTCCCTCAACTTCTCTCTCTCTTGGGATCCTCAAGGCGCGACAAGTGGTCGACCGCTACATTCTCCGCCCCCTTCTTATCCCTAATCTCTATATCAAACTCAGACAACAAAAAAATCCACCTAATCAGACGAGGTTTCGCGTCCTTCTTCACGAACAAGTATCGCAATGCAGCATGGTCGGTGTAAACGATGGTTTTGGACAGAACGGGGTAAGAACGGAATTTGTCGAATGCGTAAACAACAACGAGAAGCTCCTTTTCTGTGGTCGTGTAATTTTCCTGAGCGTTGTCTAAAGTCTTACTTGCGTAGTAAATGGGATGGAAGTGTTTGTCCCTACATGTCCTAAAACTGCCCCTACCGCAAAGTCACTAGCGTCGCACATAAGCTCAAACGGTAAACTCCAATTAGGGGCTATCAGAATAGGCACACTCACTAACCTCTCTTTCAGTAACTCAAACGCCTTCAAACAACTCTCATCAAACTCAAAAACAACATCCTTCTCTAAAAGACGGGTCATGGGTCTAGTGATTTTGGAAAAATCCTTAATGAACCTACGGTAGAACCCTGCGTAACCTAAGAAACTCCGAACAGATTTGACACTAGTGGGTGGTGGAAGTTTGCTAATCGTCTCAATCTTAGCTCTATCAACCTCAATACCTGCACGAGAAATCTTATGACCTAAAACTATCCCCTCAGTGACCATGAAATGACATTTCTCCCAATTCAGCATCAATTTGGTCTCTATGCACCTAGCTAACATCCTCTCCAAATTACCTAAACACTGATCGAAAGAACTCCCAAAAACAGAAAAATCGTCCATAAACACCTACATGGAAATCTCGATCATCTCCTGGAAAATGGCCACCATACACCTCTGAAATGTGGCTGGAGCGTTACATAACCCGAATGGCATACGACGATACGCGAATGTATCGTACGGGCATGTGAAGGTGGTTTTCTCCTGATCCTTGGGTGCAATAGGAATCTGGAAATAACCGGAAAATCCATCAAGAAAAAAGTAGTACTGCTGACCCGACAAACGCTCCAACATCTGATCGATAAAGGGTAATGGGAAGTGGTCTTTCCTAGTGGAATCGTTAAGCTTACGTTAATCTATACACACTCTCCATCCTGTGAGGGTCCTACTCGGTATCAACTCATGTTTCTCATTCATCAAAACCGTCATACCCCCTTCTTCGGAACTACCTGGACCGGGCTAACCCATGTAGAATCGGAAATCGGATAAATCAATCCCGCATCTAGTAGCTTGAAAACTTCTTTCTTTAAAACCTCCTTCATGTTTGGATTCAAGCGCCTCTAAGATTGGATAACAGGTTTATACTCATCCTCCATGAGTATGCGATGGGTGCAAAACAAAGGGCTTATACCCTAGATATCCGAAAATCTCCACGCAATCGCCTGCTTGTGCGCTCGCAGAACTTGTATCAACTTCTTCTTCTCCTCCTCCGTCAAAGTGGCAGAAATGATGACGTGCAAACGAGACTCACCCTCTAAGAATGGGTACTCTAAATGGGACGGTAACTCCTTAAGCCCTAAGACTGGGGATTCATCTAAAGACGGTTTCTCTCTTAATTCCTCAACTCCACTAACCTTAAAAACCTCAGAGCACTCCTCTACTCCCTCAGTCGAGACATGCTCCTGGTGAGCCTCATCATCGACCTCCCGGTTCTCACTTAACGGGGTCTCACTCTCACTCCTAACCAAATCTGCTCCACAAATGTAGTCTAGGCACCGATCCATAGGAGAAATGAAAGTATCAATGAAGTAGACGAAATCCTCCTGACCTACGGAATATTTTATGGACTGCATGATATCGAATGTGATCGTCTAATCCCCTACACGAAGTGTAATCTTCCTGTCATAAACATCGATCAATGCCTTGGCGGTGCGCATAAAGGGGCGTCCTAGGATGAGTGGACATTTTTCATTTACCTCCATGTCCATGATCACAAACTCCACGGGGAAAAAAATCTATCAACCTTCACCAACAAGTTTTCCACAACTCCCCGTGGATATTTAACGGACCGATCCGCTAAGGAGATGCTCATGCGTGTAGGGGTCAGATCTCCTAGGCCTAGCTTCTCATAAATCGAATAGGGCATCAAACTGATGCTAGCGCCTAGATCCGCCAACGCGTGGTTCACAGTCGAGCTAACAAACACGGGATCGTGAAGATGCCCAGATCAGTCAGTTTCTCTGGTAGCTTGTTCTGGACCACCGCGGAACATCTCTCATCGAGAGTAACGGTCGAGAGCGTCTCCAGATTTTTCTTGTTTGATAAGAGATCCTTTAAGAATTTAGCATATTTGGGCATTAGCTGGAGCGCCTCAACGAACGGAAGATTGATTTTGAGTTGTTTGAACATGTCAAGGAACTGACCATACTCTCTCACATACTTCTGTTGGATGAGACGGGCAGGGTAGGGGACTCGCCTCAAATCCTCAGCGGTTATCTCCTTCGGCTCAAACTTTTTCTTCTTCTTCTCTGCTGCCTTAGGTGGAGGAGACTCGGAGGTTGGCACTGTACTTGTTGGGACTAGCCTCAGGTGTGCCCTTCCATCCGGAGTCTCCACCTCTATCTTCTCATCCACCGGCTCTTCCTCCTCCGCCGATGGGCCTTGGTGTCCGCCTCTGCCACTACATGTAGTCACTGCCTTAAGGGTCGCACTAGGGTTGGTTTGTGTACTACCAGAAAAGGATCCCCCCTTATTCACTAACTCAGAAACCTGTTTTTCTATGTCACCTATGGACCGCTGTAAATCTAGAAAGGCCGACTGTTAGTTCCTAAAGAGTGTGTCGTGTTCCTTCAACTTCTGTTGCGTCTCCTGATCTCGATTCACGATCTGATTTAGCACATGCATTTGTGCAGCCAACATCTCCTCAATCTTCTTCATACTTGACCCTGCATCACCCCCGCCATCCTGGTTTTGACGTGATTGAAAACCCGAAGGGTTCGCGCCACCCCGCCAACCTGAATTTGGGTTGCTCTTCCACCCCGACTGAAAAGAGTTGCCGAACTGGTTTCGGTTAGAAATGAAATCCACCTGCTCATGGGTGGCAAGGGGGAAATCGATGGTGTCATGACCTCCACGACATAACTCACATTTCTCCTGTTGTTGGAGTTCAATGTCGTTGATTTGTTTCTGCAGTGCATCAAGCTGAGCCTGGGAAACCGGGTCAGAACTCACGTGGTGAACCCACCGGATGTAGAAAGTGAAGGTTTTGTTAGAGCTAAAGTGGCCCTACGATCACTGGGGTTCTGCTGCTCGGCTAAGGCAAAACTCTCGAAAAGGCTCTTGCACTCGTTTATACTCAGCTTTCCATCATGTGGCCCCCCGCAGAAATAATAAATTGTTTTTGCGTTTCGTAGGTAAGACCGTTATAGAACTTTTCGATTAAGGCCCAGTCAGTCAAACCATGTTGTAGACATTTACTCAGGAGGGTGTTGAAACGCTCGTACGCGAGGTAGTATGGCTCATCGGGGTCCATGCGTAATGAGTAAATTTGCTCCCTAATACGTGCGGCTTTTGCGGGCGAGTGATATTTCTTAGGAATTTTTGTTGAAGATCGTCCCATGTGGCAATTGAGTTAGCGGGCAAGGTTTCAAGCCATTGGGCAGCACGGGCGGTAAGCGAAAATGGAAACAAGCGAAGGTAGACAATTTCTGGTTGAACGCCATTGAGACCAAAAGTGGCAAAGATACGCACAAATCGAGCTAAATGAGAGAGTGCGTCCTCCTCGTCTAGGCCATGGAATTGAATGGTTTGGGTCAAGGTGTTCAGAACCTAGCGTTTACGACTTCGTCACTAGCTATTTCATGAACAGTACGCCTAGCAGCCATATTTAAATCGGGAAATGGAATGGGTGAAAGTAAACAAGAGACGGTTTTAGGGGTGTGTACCTTACTGTCGCGAATGACTCTCAGTTTCTCACGAAGCTCACGTATGCGCTCGTGGATATCTCTCACAGGTTCGGCCGTAGCAGAAAATTCAGGCGATCCTTTTGAACGGGTATGGGGCATAAACTAGAAAAGCACACAAGAAAAAAAATTAAACCTATTTTAACTAAGGCACACAAAATAAGGCAGAAAACAAAGTGAAGACACAATTAAAACCTAAGGCAAAAATTAAAATTAAATTAACTAAGCACACAAAGAAAAAGAAAAAGCACACAATTAATCCTAATTTAAAAATCAAAGTTAATTTGGCTATTGCCAAGTGTCCCAGACAACGGCGCCAAAAACTTGATGTGCAAAAATCGATCTATAAAAATAAACAAAATTCTCCTATACCTAGACACACTAAATTAAACCCAATTAACCTAAAACTAGACCGACTCAACAGGCAAGCGAACCTATCGAACGTAAAATAGCTATCGGTAAACCGAGGTCAAACCCTAGAGACACTAAAAAGACATAATTAACTAAGAAAAATATATTACTCATTAATTGGTGAAATTTGGATTTTGATTTGAAAAAGTGATTAACTAATTAAATTAACTAAAATTAACGAAGCTAAAATTAACTAAATTATTAAAACTTACTAAAAATAGAAACTGCTAAAAATAGAAATTACTAAAAATGGAAAGCAAACCAACAACTCAAAACCTAGAGACGAAAACCATATATGATTCAAAATACCACCCAGACCTAGAATCCTAGTTAATGCTAACGACTTCCCTTAACTATGACAATTATGACTAACTCAGAATCTAAAGATGCAACCTAAAGAAAACCTATGAGCCCCTGATATCCTCTCTGGACATAACTGATAAGAATCCTAATGGTTGGAAAATGCTCACTGATTTGTTAGTTCACCTTTTAAGTTTATCTTGACCGATAAGTCTACCGCTCGATCAATTGGTTCACCTTTTAAGTATATCCCAATTCAATTACCCTAACCACCTGCGAAATTAATCTAAGGCACCTTAAGGCAAAAGGAGCTACCTTTAATCACTATGAAGGTCACAACTAGCAAATTAACTAACTAATCTAGGGGACTTCCTTTTGAGACAATCTTGATCTAGACAATTAACCAACCCAACTTGTTGACAAGTTTATCCCCTTTTAAGTTCTAAACAAGGAAGAATATAACAATCAAGATACTATTACCAATCAATGTTCTAGTTCGGGACGTCTCATAAACTATTCCTTAGATGAAAACCCTAAAGCTAACACCTTTAGATGCATTACCCGACCCGAAAGACATTCGTAGGCAACACAAACACCAAATAACTATCAAAACCCTAATTGGAATATGCAAACGCAACAATCACAGAAAATTAGAGGAATTACAGAGGAATTGCAATAGATTACCAACACATCAAACAATCGTCATAATCAAAAAAAGTCGAAAAGCATTAACTAGTCATCGAAACGGTCTAAGTGGTACAATAAACTAGCCAAGAACAATTAACATGTCTGAGATCATAATAATAACAGTGGATTTAGTCAAGAACATGATCTGATCTATGAAAAATAAGAGCAAAATTGAAAGTAAATAAGAACCCGGAAAGCGACTAGTTGTCGAATGCTTCAATCCAAGGCCTCCAAGTGCTCCTCTCTTGAATTCCTGTTCCAAAATCGTCTCCAGGGACTTTAAGTTATGGCAGGGTGCAAAGTTATTCGACTGGAAACCTTCAAGTTGAATTTATAATTGAAAAACTAGGGTTTCCGGATTTTTAACCTCCAAGCGTATCGCTTGGAGGAGTCTTGATCAGCAGGCGATACGCCTAAGGCCGCTACGCGACAGATTAGTCGGGTCAACACTTAATCCACCGCCTTTGACTTTTCAAAAGCTCGTGTATCGCTTACATCTTCAGGAGCACTAGGCGATACGCCTAATGCTTACTTTTCAGCACTTTTCTTCTTTTTGATCTTCAATTCGTTTCCAATGCTCGTTTTCTCTCGGAAACTGCACTAAAACTACAATTTTAACGTGAAACACACATTAAGACACTAATAATCACAAACAACTAAAAAACTACGTTAAATGACTCAAAAGACTCGCAAAACGACCCAAAAACGTAAAGGAAAAGCCATGTGTTTTGCAACACATCAATCTAATGATTGGAAATCAAGCTTTAGAAGAAATATATATTATGTTAAAAATTGACAAACATGACACTCCATTTTGTGTGTCATATAAGAGTGTCATCTTGAAACATATATATTTTTACAATCGTAAAAGCACTTCATGATTTTGACTTTATATCTAAACCCAAACTTGTCATAAGAAGATTTTGAGTCACTAAGAGTATTGTTAAAGATTCATTCATGAAATTTCAAAGAAATGGAGTTTTTATGATATAAATACCATTTATTTTCATAAAAATAAGTGAAAATCCTTGTGACCAACAAATGACCACTTAGGACTTGTAACATATGTTTTACGGCTGCCAAGATAATTTTCCAGATTTAGAAAGTGATTCGGAAGTTATACACTTGAAAACGAAACAATCGGATACCGTAATACGACTTTTCAACGAAAAATATAACTTATTTTTGAATAAGAATTGAATCTGGTCCAGAACATGAAACATACTCATTTTGACATATAAAAATGTTTCCTAAGGTTCAAAAGTTGAAAAACATGTTTTAGAAGTAAACCGGACCAAAACTGTAACTTTCGGTAACTCGAAAACGTCAAATTTTACAAGTTAAACTCCCACCGGCACACTTGGTAACTTAAGACCCTAAACCACATTAAAACAAGTCTATTAACAAATCCTAAGTGTTAAGGAAATTTATAAAGCCATAAAATGTGTCAGAACGGTCAAACTGGTGAAACCGGCTAACCACCGGACTAACCGACACTTAATTTTACCAAAATGTAACTTCATTTTATTTTTGGAAACATTTCTTCATACAAATAGACATATTTTCAAATATCGAAATTCTTTTCGTAAAATGCACCTTATACCGTTTAATGATGCGCGGTATAACACGCGCGTTCGAACCTTAAAAATGAATTTTTTTATTTATTAAATTAAAGGGTTCAAAACCTTACAAATATTTAATGAATTAAATATTTATAAATTTTCATAACGATTAATGAAAAATAATCCATATTATCCAATATTTATTTTTCATACCCGAAAATCCAACTATTATTTATTTATTCAAATAAATAACAAATTCCATCAAATTCAATATTATTTATTTGCTCAATAAATAATATCCTAGGATTTTCATCACTGTCATCGGGTAATAACAGTCGAGACTTAACCTTAAACATTGAGTGACGTATTCACTAACTCAAGATAGCCAAACCCTAATACGTCATAACATTTCCTGTAGACGTTTTCTAGGCTAAGTTCAACCAATCATATATGTCAGTCCATCTTCAAACAAGTGAGTCTTCACGGCCCCTTTTACATTTCTGTTTTCTAACTTGGGGGAGAATTGAATGAATGCCTTTCAATTTAATTTTGTCAGATATTATGATAACTGTAAGAAGTATTAATTTACATGTTGTTTTCATTTCCCAAAAATTTGTGTATTCATGTTGATTTATGCTATATGCCTAAGTCCCACTATTAATTGAATTTAATTAGTTCATTCGAAACGATAGCTTGTGAATAGATCTATTTGGGTTGACGACCCTGCCCTGACTTGGTCGCTCCATTCATGACTCCATGGTTATAGTCAAGGGGTACATTTGTTATTCTGGTCATTCGGTATTCTTGGGGAAGAACATCAGGAGTGAGTAAACAGTTAGTTTTGAATTCAAGGTTCATGATTGATCTTTACAACAACAGTGTCAAACAAACTAATATCTTGACAGGCTAAACATTTTTAAACATAATTTCCAACAATTCTAGTGTCATAAAACCTGTGAACTTACCAACAATTCTGTTGACTTTTTAAATTCTTGAATTCTCATGTGATTAGAGACTGCAACTCTATGTTTTTTTCTGTTCCAATCCTGCTTATCATATCATGGTCTGCCTGTCGTGTGTTCATGCATTTCATTTTGGAGATTTAGACGCATTACGCCTTAGGGTTGTTATGTTTATAATTCTCATGACATTGTCTTTTGAAAACTTTATCATGTAACCACTACTTTATTTCCACTGCCATGGTTTTAAATATTTAAATAAATGTTTGAGACTTATATTTTCGAAAGACAAATGGTTAATTAAATGTTCATTTTGAAGTCAATCATTCGTAACCATGACCATGATGCCAAATCAGTCACATGCCCACATTAAGTCATTTCTCAGGGTGTGACAACAGTACAGATGAAAAATAGCACTTTATATTTGTAAATAGGACTTTGTTGTTGTAAATAGCATGTTAAAAGTGTGAATGCCTGGCCAAGTAGTACATACACAAAATAGCACTTTGTATTTTTTATAGAACTTTCTTATAAAGTTAAGTAGCACTATATATAGAACTGTCTTATAAGAAATGTTATAAAACTATGTGTAGAACAATGATATGTATATAAAAGAAGTAGAAGATAAAAGAAGGGGTACCTTCTTTTATGACCAGATGGAAACATTGTTGAAAGCTAGTGGCAAAGATACTCTTACTGGCTTTGACATAGTGTTCATACCTATCATACATGCATCACACTTCTTTGTTATAACATTTGATCTTAGAAATTGAGTTGTCGATGTGATAGATAACTTAGAAGCCGAAGCAGACTTTAATGTTAAGTACACCAAAAACCACAAAATGGTGGTAGGTATGTTTACAAAGTGATTATGAACTTTACAATGCTTCATGGCTTAAACTATTCGATTAACTGCAAAGTTCTTTTGTTTATTGTTTAGTAGCAAGGTGTGTTGTGTCATTACTTGGAGATGAAGAATCACCCTAAAGCATCAAATTTAATGGAAGGCAAACCAGAAAGACTGGAGATGGAATAGAGGACACTGCAGAATTCGGTAGATTGTGTTATTTTTCCTATGAAGCATATGAAAACATTTAAAGGCACGTCGGTGGAAAAATATAAATGTATGATCAAAAGAAACGGACAATCACAAGGCAGAGCTTGATGACCTAAGGGTGAAATATCTTTCTAAGATATTAATGTTGTCTGATATCAATACGAAAAGGGATGTAGTAGAAGTTGATGCGAGGGCATTTTCTGCGTTCGAAGATACTACGAAGATAGAAATGATGGATGGTGCCTTGGATAGAATACAATTGGTTAGTTACGATTATGAAACAAACTTGTTTCAATCCCGTGTGGTTTAAATGAAACTACAATGCTTTGCTATAATTTGATATAGCTACCGTGTTCTCTGGATTGTTAAATATATTGCACTATTATATAAATATCAATGTTGAGTATAATAGTAAAAGCACTGGTATAATTATAAATAGCACTTTTAGGTTGGGCACTTCTTTATTTTAATGAGGTTTGCTCAAAAACAAGCAAATCACTCATATGAAAGTGTGTTTAAAACTTGATAGCACTATGTGTTGATGGTCAGCCCACTTTAAAACAAATAACTTTTGTTTATGTTGAGAAATATATGCCTTGGCATCTAAAGTAGCACTTATGTAATGAACTTACGCAAAGTGTGGTTATTCATATTAAAAATTATAACCATTTCCGGAATAAGGACTCCTTGCTTAATTAATATGTCCGAAAATCTATTACTTTGTAATGTTATGTAGATAGCAGTGTGTTAAATAAAACATATTAAAAATAGTACTTTGTTTAACACCTTTCTTCTACTCTTTTTGTATTGATAGTTCCCTTCACATCTTGCAGACAATGCATCCCATAAATGTCTCGTCTTTTTGCATGTGTTGAATTGATGTAACAGTTCGGTAGGTAAAGCTATGGTAAGATAACCAAAAGTTTTTTGTTCAAGTTCATACCCATTTTTATTTAATTAGATTAGAAATCTTTTATTTCTTTATACTCATCAGTTGGACGTGTGTAAAGTTTTTTTCAATTGGAATCCACAAATCAATATCATCCGTGCTGACATAAGCAGAAAACCTTTGCTTCCAATTGTGATAATCTTCCAATTTTAATAACTTGGGAACTTTCTGACTTGTTCCAATTTCGTTATCAAAGTTGATCAAGGTTTGCATCGCGTTTTGCATGACGGCAAATTCTTGAAAATCAGACATCTTTCACCGAAATATGACACTATCAAAACTTTAAACCCAAAAAACGTACGTCATAGAAGTGGAATTTGGAGGTCGAAACGGAGGTCTCGAAAATCAGAAATCTTTCACCGATCGCCTAACAAACCAAATGTCACACCCTGAACTTTTGGGAGCAGAGGCGTGTGACGTCATGGAGTCATAGTCGTGGATACATTGAACGACCTCTAAATGTTTAAACGTTTTGATTTATACACAATGTCTTACAAGTTACAGCGAAAAATAGTGATAGTAAAACAATGATTGTGAAGCACAAAAGTTGAGTTTGAAAAGTATGATGATTTCAAATTTATAATATGTAATGAAAGCTCCAATTGCGCTAAGTGTTGACTATGACGCCAAACAGAATGCAGGTCCTAATGATGTATGTCATTCCAAGCATGCAGCAGCTAAGTACCTAAGAATTCATGAGCTTAAAAAGTCAACACAATGTTGGTGAGCTCACAGGTTTTATCGTCTTGATAATAAGTTGTAAACAGTTTAATACATACAATTTTGGACTTATGTGAGTCAAGTTTTGAAAATGTCTTGTGCAAGTCAGGTTTTGCACTGATTGATAAAAGACATATGCATGTTAAAGTTTGCACAGTTTGATGAACGCCTTGTGCACGATCAAGGTTTGCATGGTTTGTTGAAATACTTGTGCACGACCAAGGTTTGCACGGTTTGTTGAAAGACTTGTTCACGATCAAGTTTGCACGGTTTGTTGAAAAAACTTGTGCATGATCAAGGTTTGCATGGTTTGACATTACTCGGCTTACTGTAGTTGTTGTTGATATGGTCTCATATGAACCTCAAATTCGAATACTAACGTTTTACCCACTCATGGTATTCTATCCCGAGAAATACCGAACAGAGCAAAATAACTGACATGTACCCCTTGACAATTACCGGTTTCAGGATTGGAGCGACCAAACTGGACAGGGTTGTCAACCCAAATAGATCTATTCATTAGTTATCATTTCGTACAGAACTAATCGAATTCAATTAATAGTGGGATTCTGTTGTACAATCATTTATAACGATAATGTACCATAGTTTGCGATAATGATTTGATGCTCGGACAATGAAGTTGGTAGGTAAACCTCAATAGTTTAATGACAAGATGGGGATTCGACACACAGATCAACGGGTTTTGATCAACAGGCACAAGGATTCTAGCGGCTTGAGTAAATTCTAAGCATGTTGATCGATTAAGGAGTTATGTACCCGTGACAAGGTCGGGGTATCGTCTGGAACCTCCTATGTTGATGACCAAAGCCTTACCTCGAGCTTCCTTAGCATTTCTGATCCTTAGCATCTGGACAATCCTTCTTGAGAAGTCTTGTAAGTCCATATGCTTTAAGTTCTAGGCGCGTAAACATTGGCCACTACTTCGGGCATCCATAATTCTTAACAGGGTGGTCGGTTGCTCGTCACCACTACAGTCAAACTGATGTATGTTCTCTTTCTACAACTTCCTTGTTGTAGGCTTTTATCCTGACGCATAGTGTGAGAGTTCCTTCATAATCGCAAAAGCGGCTCTAGGTGTACAAGGAATCGGTGGTTTTCCTAAATGGCAGGCAGAGGTTGCTTAGTCACGACAGCATGCTACTTGATCTATTTTGTGGGTAAGTGCGAGAAAAGTGGTTTTATATCGTGAGTTCATCATGCATGCATGCCTCGTACTAGAGGTGTTGGTCCACCAACTAGACATGATTCTTCTCTCAGTAATGCGTCCTTTAAACGCCTCCATCTCCAAGCTATGATGTAGGTCATTGATACGGGTGCAATAGTTAAAGAGTTATCCAAATCTAGTGAATGCTTGGAGTATTCTCCTCCTCGTGGCGGGGAGTTAAGTATCCAATCTCAATGGCGGACGTTGGCCAGTTGATTCCACTTAGCAGCAGTCTCGGCAAGAGAGGGAGAAAGAGGGAGAGAGAAAGAGAGAGAAAAAGGGGAGAGAGGAAAGACCTCTTATTGATGTGGTATGAAGGCAGACTTCCTAGTTGTGATCATCACTAATGCGTCGTCGACTGGATGTGATGCATCGGATATATATGCTGTTGTTTATATAAGTACAGTAGGAGTAGCTTTAGTAGACGCAACAACATCGTCTGTTGTGTGACTAGCCAGTCTAAGGATCACATGCGTCTGTATGTTCGTTAATGTCATCATCGGAGACTAACGTGTACTGAGGAGACGTGCGTGTCTTGGGTGTTGAGGGTGAGTGTCCAAACTCATACTTAGGAATTATACAGAATAGTGGTAGTAGGGGTAGACAAGGTTGTGACAAATTTCAAGCGTCATAAAAGAATTTATAAGCATGTAAGCACGTATACAAGCAGAGTGGATGCAACATGAAATGCACACGCAAATGAGTCTATGGGAGCAGGGTTATAGTCTAGGTCCTATTGATGCAACCTAGTTCGCTATAACCACGGCTCAGATACCAAGCTGTCACACCCTGAACTTTTGAGAGCGGAGGCGTGTGACGTCATGGAGTCATAGTCGTGGATACATTGAACGATCTCTAGATGATTAAATGTTTTGATTTATACACAATGTCTTACAAGTTTCAGCGGAAAGTAGTGATAGTAAAACAATGATTGTGAAGTACAAAAGTTGAGTTGGAAAAGTATGATGATTCCAAATTGATAATATGTGATGAAAGCTCCAATTGCGCTAAGTGTTGACTAATACACCAAACAGAATGCAGGTCCTAATGTTGTATGTCATTCCAAGCATGCAGTAGCTAAGTACCTAAGAATTCATGAGCTTAAAAAGTCATCACAATATTGGTGAGTTCACAGGTTTTATCGTCTTGATAATAAGTTGTAAACAGTTTAATACATACAATGTTTTAGACTTATGCGAGTCAAGTTTTGAAAATGTCTTGTGTAAGTCAAGTTTTGCACTGATTAATAAAAGACTTGTGCATGTCAAAGTTTACACAGTTTGATGAAAGGCATGTGCACGATCAAGGTTTGCACGGTTTATTGAAAGACTTGTGCACGATCAAGGTTTGCACGGTTTGTTGAAAGACTTGTTCACGATCAAGGTTTGCACGGTTTGTTGAAAAAACTTATGCACGATCAAGGTTTTCATGGTTTGACATTACTCAGCTTACTATAGTTGTTGTTGTTATGGTCTCACATGAACCTCAAATTCGAATACTAACGGTTTACCCACTCATGGCATTCTATCCCGAGAAATACCGAACAGAGTAGAATAACTGACATGTACCCCTTGACAATTACCGGTGTCAGGATTGGAGCGACCAAACTGGGCAAGGTTGTCAACCCAAATAGATATATTCATTAGTTATCGTTTCGTATAGAATTAATCGAATTCAATTAATAGTGGGATTCGGTTGTACAATCGTTTATAACAATAATGTACCATAGTTTGGGATACGGAAAAGAACATGTAACCATTACCTCGGTACAGTTAACCATAATGTCAAGTAACAGTTTGTGTGTTTCATGAATGATCCCTAAAGATTTTTAAAATAGTTTAAAAAGAAATGGGCATCGTATACAAGTCAAAAAAGAATGTATAAAGTTTAATGTTTCATGAATTCTCCCCCATATGATAAAAAAGTAAAAGAAAAGGGGTCGTGAAACTCACCTTATCAAGGTGAATGGATGTAACGTGTCGTGTTGAACATGATAGAAAGTACATAACGTCCTAATAAAAATACAATGCATAAAGGTCTCGATCAATTGAGTAACGGTTAGTCACCCAAGTGATACCGGTCAAGTCTTGACGTATTATCCCGTTTGTATTTGTTTGGAAAACCCGTTATTAGTATTTATTGTACAAATAAATAAACATTTTTTTCGAGGTTTATTTTATGTTTAAACAAATATAAAGAAAATGTGAGATAAATGAAAACGATTCATTTAAAATAAATCAATCAAGCTTTGAACATTGTATTAAATAATAATGGTTATTATTATTCTTATAAGTTCAATTTGATTTATAATGTAAGTTGATGAGAATCCAAATATGATAAGTTATGATAATAACTAAAGTTTATTGGAAAATGAACTTATAATTTTTGTCAAAATAATTATATTAACTTGTCTAAATAATTTTATTAAATTATTACAAGTCGAAATGGTTTTATATACTACATAAGTTAGGTAAATAATAAAGATATTTCATTATGTATACTAATGCAAAAATGTAAGGCTTTAGTCACAAATTATAATCATTATTTCAATAATTATAACTAACTAGTTTGGTGGGTTTGAACAAGTCATAAGTTTATAAACTTTTGCAAATAATTATTTATGAGAATAATTATTTATTGCTATGTCATAAAAATATAGATTGTTCAAATATTTTATAAACTAAAATGTTTATTTCTATTTTTAGAAGTTTAAACAATGTAATGAAAGATAGGATTTTTGATGATGCTTGGACTTAGAAATATTTAGTATAAAATCTTAAATCATTTTGTAACACAAGACATGTAGCTTGATTAAAATCCAAATATTGACGTTCTCGCGTATATCGTCGTATCGGTCCCGGTTTTCTTACTATGCATCGTCTTTTCGTTTTGGTTACTTTGAATCACCTAAGTAATGATAGGAAGTTATAAAAATACTTAGAACCATGTATGGCTTTGATTATATTTTTATAGGGTTACGTAGAAAAAGATTTAACTTGGAATCTAACTTTTTATAGAAAATTCTATTGTTTTGAAACATGTCCTTTTATGTTTAAAACATTTAATAAGTCCAAGTATTTATGACAAAAAGTCATTGACATAAATGTTATTTTTACATATTTAGCAAAAAATATAAACAATATGCAATTTATAGTTAAATTTATCCACTAACACAAATGTGTTAGGACCAAAAACATAAACAAAATGAAACTTATACATAATCTGCTAACACTAGTGTGTTAGGACCAAGTTATGAACATAAACATAAATGAATATTAACACCCATTTTTATATGACTTTATCCATTTGTTAGCCATTTTTATTAGATTCTAGTAAATCTACTAACACTTATGTGTTAGGACAAATAGAACAAATGAAAATTAAAATGTACGATCACAAGATCATGGTTTTCAAAAATCAATTGTTTTCTACAGACCGCAATACATGGGTTTTCAAAAACCAATTGCTCAACCGCAATACACGGGTTTTTCCCAAAACCAATTTGCTTTTAACGAGAAAAATACACAGACTTTTCAAAACCAATTGTTTAAACCAAGAATAGTACACGGGTTTCTCCAGTTGCCAGACAAATCAAAAAACCAATTGTTTCTAATGACAACGGTACACGGGTTTTTTCCGACCACAACGTGAATCAAACCAACCGTTTTATCAAAAAACAATATCCGGGTTTCATCGATCGCCTAATAAACCAAAACCAACTATTCTTAAACCTTAACCTTAATTGTTACTACCCTTAAACAATTCGAAAAACAAAATACTACCCATCAAATTCCATAAACAAATTTGAAAACCAAAGATTACCACTAATCTGATTTCATAAATAACTTTAAAATCCTATAACAAATTAAAAACTTATCTGAATATGGTTCTTCTGCCTTTTGCGTATCCCAAAAATCAAGTCTCCATTCAATCTTTTGAGTTCTTCTTCCACACATCAATTTGAAACGGATTGTATTTTCACGATCGCCAATTTTTCTTCAATTGATTCCACTGATTTAAATTCATCTGTCGCTCCCTTTGACCAATTGAAGTGCTTGATCGATATTTTTCTGATGTGTCGCTTTCTACTTCACTCCTTCCCTTGATCAATTGACAAACAACGAAACAATTGATGGACAATTTCAACCCAGACTTCGATCAACAATTGCAAACAAGCGGATGTATTTTTCTTCCTTCCTTCGATCAACTAACCGCTCTGATACCAAATGTTGGTGAATCAGAGATCAAGAGCGGAACCGAAAAAAGAATTTGACTAAAACATAAAATGAATTTCTTGATTGTAATTGTACAGATGTTTGATACTTAATAGGGGTGAAGCGCCGCTTCCCATATACGACCAGTTACACACTTTATAACTTGACACAACAGACCTTATACTATTTACAATAACACACTGACTCCAAGCCTGAGTTTGCATATTTACAGGACTGTCCCTTATAGCTTTTAACTACTAATATATTTAGTTTAACACCAATAACTTGTTCAGGGGGCGCATAATTTTTTTTTATAGAGTCTCTATTTTTAAATTCTTCAGTTTTATATAAACATACATAAAAAAAAAGTTGGTCCGGATCGAATGGATCATAAATGTTAATGTATTGGTAATTGATTTGTAGATTACTTGTGGATTACACAATAAGATACTTTGGTTTTGGCTATTACTTACTAATGTTTTAGTTTATTCAAGAGATCAAAGGAAGACACTAAACAAGATTCTGAATACCATTGGGAGAGAGATGTTAATTGATTTTATTTTTTCCAGAATTTATTTAATGACTCTCCATCGCATAAATTTTTTTTTGAAAAACCATACATATAATTTTCACTTCGCGTACAATGTTGAGGGGTGCACGGGGACCCCTGGGCCTTACCCAATTTCGTCCATGCTAGCTAGTACAAACATTATTCGTAGGTTATCCTTGCAACAAACAAAAGACATATTACAAAAGTCATAACGGATAGAAAAAAAGGTAGCTGAATGCTTCAAAGAATCAAAAACGTTAACCCCCAAAAACAAATTTTACAAGTTAATAAACACCAACCTACTTTCATTTCAATCATGTTTTAGACATTGTACTTATTTTCATACATTAAAGTCATTAAATAAGTATCTAAGAATCTAACAATTTAGGTCATCAATGCGAACTCTTCTAAGAATCTACCAATTTGGGTATAAATGAGAGTACCTAAGAATCAAGAGGTGTATAAATATGAGTAAATCAATGTGGGAAGCAAATGGAAAGGTTAGCCACTTTTGTCAATCATTTGAGTGGGTTAGTTAATGATTAAAATTATAACACGTAAGTGACTCAAGCTAGAAGAAAATATCAAACACCAACAATTTTTAACAAGTAAATTATGGAAAATACCAATGTATATCCGGAGATGATGAAATCATAGACCACATGAGCAACTTATGTAATTACTAAGTTTAAGGTAAAAGATGTTTCGCTTGTCCACAATGACGCTCTCTATTACCCGCGGTAACACCCAGTTGATATCTAGTTAAAGAACATGTGTGCTAGTTTGCTTAAATTTTACTTTTTGTTAAGTATTAGCTCAACGCTCAAGTTGTTGTATTGGTAGTTGCGTTCTTTTCTCTAATATAAACATACATTATCCTAATTGTTCATAGGTTATTTCATACCCCCGGCTCCGGTTTAAAACTTAAGGGGTTCCAAATTTATTTATATGTGTGTGTTATTATAAAGATAAAATTTTTTACGATTCTATATTTGATTATTTTCTTTCTAGATTTTTCTTTTATACAATATTCCATGTAATTTTAAAATCTTTACTAATCTACGTCTGAATATTTTTTTTGTTGTATTTATTATTCAAATCGTAGTTTATGTATTACCTTTTTTTCTCGCAAAACGCGTCTTACCTAAAGTTCAAATAGTTATAATTTCTTACAAAATATCTATTTTTTCTCTACTATCTTTGGAACACATCATTTTTGCCTTTGTGCATATATAATCGATATTTTATTAACAAAATAAACAACATTTTGTTTTATAACGGTACCGCCACAATATGCGAACCAGATTCAAAACTAGTTATCATTAAGGACGAAACTAAAAGTTCAAAATAATATTGTTCAAATTCACGGTATGAATTATTATCATTAAGAATTATTATCAGTAAGTAAATAATGTTTTCGGTTATTAGAATTCAATTTTTCTTATTCTTATGCTTCTTTATATATTAAATTAACACGTATATTAGAGCATTCACAACCCATCTTCCATCCCCATCCTTATAATTTATATTTTTATCATTACTTTTTGTCTCTCTTCCACTCACAACCACAATTAAATAATATTTTTTTATACTCTCATCATTACCTTTTCTCTTTCTTTCAAGAGTAAATTACAATTTTTAACATTTATACTTTATAAAACTTTGGATTTTAACCTTTTTTAAAAAAACTTTCAAGTTTTACCTTTATTTAAAAACTTGTTTCATGTTTTAACCTTTACACTAACTTTACACTAACCCAGTTAAATTTCTCTGTTAGTTTTCTAATAAAGGGGGTAGTATTGTAACTTTATTTGAAAACTTGTTTCATTTTTAACCTTTACACTAACTTTACAAACCATATTTGAATTTTTTAGGGTAGTAGTTAAAAAATCAATTAATTTGTTGGTTTTTTATTTTTATTTTTAATATATATATATTTTTTTAATAAAAGTAGTTATAGTTCTTTATCTCTCTTTTAATCTTGTCAAAATATTCTTATGTGTGTAAATATTTACTCATTTTTTCATATGAGAAGGTATATCAAATATGCAAAATTATTTCACATACAAGAAAGTTTTTTTGTACGCCTGTAATTTCCAATTTGATCCTCTCTCTGTATATACATAAAATATCATCTATTTTATTTATTATTAATATAGAAGTTCTTAGATACAATAATACGATATTGTAATTTACAATTACAAAAATGATAAAATAATAAAAACATAAAACAAAAGAGAAACCGGAAAAAACAAATATATAATACCTATGTATAAAATAAAGTTTCTTAAAAATTATTTTATTCATATTATTGATTAAGAATGTGGATAAATAAAGGATTTAGGGTGTATGCTTAGGGTTATATTTAAATTTATCTTCTTTCATCTCTTATTGATTAAAATTAGAGGTGTACAAGCCGGCTTAATTTGAAAACCAGACTAAGTTATGACCGATCTGGTTCTATCAAACTTGGTTAAAATCGGATTGATCCGAAACCGGATTTGATCATAAACCGGTTTGTGATTGCAATCCGAAATTTGTGTTGAACCGTTTGGGATCGGTTTGGTTCAAACCGGGCAATATTTAATATTTTTTGTTTTCAAATACAATGAAAAACCAAACAAAAATAGCTATAATTCATTTATTTTATTTAAAATTTTAAAAATACAACAATAAAAAACCATATATACAATTAAATAAAATTATAGTCTAGAGAAAACCTTAATAACGATATATAGGAATGACATATTAGTCTAAAGTTACAATACTACCCCATTTATTAGAAAATTAACGGAGAAATTAACTGGGTTAGTGTAAAGTTAGTGTAAAGGTTAAAACATGAAACTAGTTTTCAAATAAAGGGTAAAACTTGAAAGTTTTTTGAGAAAAGGTCAAAATCCAAAGTTTTGTAAAGTCTGAAGGTTAAAAATTGTAATTTAGTCTTCTTTCAATCACACAAAACCCCAAATTTTAAAAAATCACCAGTTTTTTCATCAAATATAGAGGTGAACAGTAATTTTTCCTATCTCCTTACTCACAACCACTTACAACTAAACCTCAAATTTTGGGGTTTTACCTCACAATATTATGGGGGATGGGTTGTGAATGCTCTTAATATAATTGACATACTTTTATTAAATTTCGACGCTAAGTATAACAATGTGACTTCTACAATACACAGCCTAACTGCAACTTACAAACACAATCAACATTCACCACTTACAAACAGAATCAACATTTACCACGCAAGCCCCAGTATCCATCACCGTCCTTCGAGTTCAAGAACACACTAGACAAAGAAAAAAGAAGTTATATATGGAACATTCAAAAGAAGCAAATACCAATGTGCTATATAAACTTTCCATCTTTATATTGATCTATTATGATTTTACAAAAAATTTATAAAAACTTTCAAATTAAATCTTCTAATCACTAATCAATCATTGGGATTTAATCACTACACCACCATGTTTATTGACAAACAACCAAACTCTATTGACAAAAAAAATCCTCAGCGACGTACCAAACATCTGGTACATGTATAACTTTAACGTTCCAGTTTTATTTCTCAATCACTTGGCAAGCTTTTTTTTCAGGAACTCCGACAAACTCTGACCACTCCTTTGATCGTTATAGGTGCTGTTATAACTATTTCAAGGTGGATACGGGGTCACGGCTTCTAGTAGGCTTCTAAACTTAAAATAATCAAGTTAAATGAAAGATATATTCCTCTCACTTTCTACTTTCTATTTACACTTGAAATATCAATGAAATTTTATTTATTAAAATTATATAGATTGCTACATGTCATTGTTTGTTATACTTCGTCATGCACGAAATTTTTACTATTTAAATTTGGAATTTTCATAATTAAATAAAATTACATTACTACGTGTCAAAAGTTTGTTAACAAACTTGGTCAGTTAAAATATTAATAACAAATTAATAACGATTTTCTAGTTATTGTACATGGAAAAGTAGTAAAACTACCATTAATAAAGAAACTAAATATAAAACATTACTGAAATGCTCGTTTACTCAAGTAAATTTCTCTTGAATGTGTTGAATCTTCAACTCGTTAAATCTTCAACAAGAGTCATTAATCTCGTTGTAGTCCGTGGGTTTTGAGATCTTGACTCTTCAAATTCAGCACCACTTAATCAATTGACTTAATGTTGGAAATTATAATTTTTTTTTTTTGGACGGCAATTTCGTTAAAGCAGTATTAACTGCCGCTCCTCCAAGAGGAGCCCCACCACCCTACTCTAACCAGACGCGAGTGTCTGAACCGTGCCCCGGCTGGCATCAGAGTTTGGCTTGGGATCCACCGGGAAACCCTACGACCGCCATTACAGTCGGTGTGCCGCCACAATAGTTGGAAATTATAATTGGGATAAACTTATAATATGCAAGTTGGCATGTTTAGGGTATCCCACATTGGTAGAAATAAGAACTATGAGTGGGTTTATAAGCTTTAGTTTTCCTTCAACTTTCAAAAGTTGTGGGGGTTTAAGGAAATGGCTAAGCCCACACGTGCGCCGAAGCGAGGCGAGATGCGAGTTCCGTGAATGGGCGCGTTTGATGTGCACTATAGGGGTGTACAAAAAAACCGTAATCCGATAAAAGCGTAAATCGAACCGTATCCGTAACAAAAAAAAACTAAACTGTTAAACAATTTCGGTTTTCAGTTCGGTTTGTAACCGTAACTGTATTTTTAATTCGGTTTTCGGTTCGGTTATGGATTATAATTTTTATAAATTTCGGTTAATACGGTTAGTTCGGCTTAAACCGAAAACCAAAATTTTATTTAATTATTATATATTTATATATATCATTTTAAACATTAACCATAATATTCTAACTTGAAACACGCCTTGTCGCCTTCGGCTAATCCTCCAGCCTCCGCCCTCCTGTCGCACTTTGCATGACGCATTGGTCGCTGGGAGTTGAGGAGCTTTTATTTTTGGCGAGAAGGGTCCAGGTTCGGTGGTTTTTGGCTAACTGAAACAGAAAAAACCGAAAGTCCGATACTTAGGGAGGAGATAAACGTGATAAACCCACGTTTTCCCTTATCCGCGAGTTGGTTACTCGCAGATTTTTCTCTCATATGGTTGGTATTCGCAACTATATATTGAGACCTTCTGCAACCAGATCAACATTCTTAAGGATTTTATTTATTTATTTTTGTGATTTAAACTTTCAGAAAAATGGACTCTGAACTACCAACTGCAAACCTGAGATTCATGAATCAAGAATTCGTGAAACTGGACCGATTTGACGGCCAAAACTATACTCGATGGGCCAACAAAGTAAAATTCATGCTCATTGTGCTGAAACTTTACTATGTCCTTGATCCTAAGTTGGCTCCTATTCCAGAAAAACTAGTGACTAAAGATGGAAAGGAAGTGGATCAAAAAACTATTACTGATTTGGAAGCGCAAAGACTTAACCGAAAGGAAGCAGAAGATCTTTGCCTTGGTCATGTCAAAAATTCTTTGTCTGATCGCCTTTATGACTTGTACGCGCAGGTGAAAAGTCCTAAAGAACTATGGAAGGCTTTGGAACTCAAGTACAAGGCTCATGAGGATGGTACAAACAAATACCTTATAGCCAAGTACTTGGATTTCCAGATGGTTGACGAGAAATCTATTTTAGAGCAAGTGCGTGAGCTTCAACTTCTGGTCAACAAATTGACATCTCTTTCCATTCATTTGCCTGAAATCTTTCAAGTTGGAGTTATCATTGCAAAGTTGCCACCATCTTGGAAAGATTTTTCCAAGAGAATGATGCATAAATCCGAGGACTACTCCTTGGATGAACTCCTGAAGCACCTCCGAATTGAGGAGGAGACTCGAAACAGGGAAAAACAGGGTAAAGTCGGAACAAGTGTTCATCATTTGGCTGCAGGGAGTTCTGGGGGATCTGGGGGTTCCGGGGGATCTGGTCAAAAAGGGAAATCTGCTCAAAAATGAAAGAAGCCATTGGGACCGAAAAAGCAAGTGTTTAAGAAACCACAACAATCCAACAACCAGGCGAAGAAAAGATCTGGTAAATGCCATGTTTGTGGAGAAACAGGGCATTATGCTAGAGAGTGTGATCAAAGAAAATCCGCCCCTGCCTCCGTAAATGCTGTTGCGGAGATTACTCATTTAGTGGCTAATGTGGATTTGGGTAACATTCATATGGTTGCCCAACGCAACACACGCATCTTGGCGTGTAGGGGATGGTTTTTGGATTTTGGGGCCACCGTTCATGTTAATGGAAATAGAGGTGCATTTATCACTTACGAACCTGTGCCGGAAGGGACGAAAGTGATATGCGCTGATGGACACGGCGTGGAGGTTCGTGGTAAAGGAACGGTGCAATTGAACTTTGCAAATGGTCAACCGGTAATTCTTCATGATGTGTTCCATGTTCTTGGAGTCACAAAGGGATTGGTTTCTGCTAACAAGTTTGACCGAAATGGCTTCAAATTGGTTATCAAAGACTTGCAAGTGATGTTCTCTCGTGGCAGTGTTTATGTTGTTCGTGCAGTGAACAGGGGTGGAATGTATCGCCTCGAACAAGATGAAGATTTTGGTGAAGAATCTTCTGTGAATGGTGGTGTTTCAGTGATAGATATTAGCAGTGACAACGATGATGAAATTGAAAGTGTTGGTAGTGTTGGTAGTTTTGGTAGTGCTAGCACTAGGGCTAGTCGTGTTTCCGGAAAAAATGTAATCGGTTTTGAATTGAATGCTATTATGTCTTTTGATTATATCGCGTGTTCAATTTCTTTATGGCATAAACGCTTAGCTCATACGAATATTAAAAATATTGAAAAAATGCAAACTAAAGGTTTAATAAAACTTAAAGATAAAGATTTTGAAAAATGCGAAACATGTGTGAAATCAAAATTTACAGAGAAAACTTTTCCAAGCGTTCAAAAACGTAACACTACACTACTAGAACTAATCCACTCAGATATTTGTGAACTGAATGGAATCCTTACCCGCGGTGGTAAAAGATATTTCATCACTTTCTGCGACGACTCGAACCGATATTTGCACGCTTATTTATTTCACTCAAAAGACGAAGCTTTTGAGACATTTAAAATATATAAAGCCGAAGTCGAAAAACAACGTGAGAAACACATAAAAATTCTACGCTCGGACAGAGGCGGAGAATATTTTAGTCGAGAGTTTGATACATTCTGCGAAGAGAATGGCATCAAACATGAAAGAACTTCACCATATACTCCCCAACAAAATGGTTTAGCAGAGAGAAAGAACCGAACTTTGGTAGAGATGGTCAACTGTATGTTGAACCAGTCAGGTCAATCCAAAGATTTGTGGGGGGAAGCTTTGTTAACCGCGTGTCATGTTCACAATAGGATCACTAGTCGTGTGATTCCTAAGAGTCCATACGAGTTGTGGAAGGGAAGGAAACCAAACCTAGAATATTTCAGGGTTTGGGGATGTGTTGCTTATTATCGAACGCCTGATCCTAAGAGAACCAAACGTAGAGATCGAGCGATGAAAAGCATATTCATAGGATATGCTCCTAATAGCAAGGCTTACCGACATTTGGATGACGAATCGGGAATAGTCGTTGAATCCAGAGATGTGGAATTTTTCGAAGACAAGTTTTCTAGTGATGATGAAAACTTAACCCCGACTTTAACTCCTAGTACCTCTCGAGAGATAGTTCGACCCTCAAAGGTTATTGAAGAACCAAGGAGAAGTACTAGAGTTAGAAAGGAAAAGAGTTATGGGGAAGATTTCATTTCTTGTTTGGTTGAAGGAACTCGAAAGAAAGTGACAACAGAACATGTCATTTTCTCCATTAATTTGGATGATGATCCTAAAACCTACAGTGAGGCTATTTCTTCTAGAGATGCTCCTTTATGGAAGGAAGCAATCAATGATGAAATGGAATCAATAATGGGAAATTGAACTTAGGAGATAGCTGATCTACCCAAGGGAAAGAAACCCATTGGATCTAAATGGATTTTCAAGAAAAAATATCATCCAGATGGATCCATCTTTGCATACAAAGCAAGATTAGTTGCTAAGGGATATACAGACAGAGAGAGGGAATCGACTACTTCGACACCTATGCACCAGTTGCTAGAATTAGTTCTATTAGAATTCTTATAGCAAGTTCTGCATTGAAAGACTTGTACATTCATCAAATGGATGTTAAGACAGCCTTTCTGAATGGGTATTTAAGTGACGAGATTTATTTGGAGCAACCATAAGGGTTTGTATTACCCGGACAAGAAAACAAATTGTGTAGACTTATCAAATCTCTATATGGTTTGAAGCAAGCTCCTAAGCAGTGGCATGAGAGATTTGACACCACTGTGACTGCATTCGGTTTTCGGCATAACAGTGCTGACAGGTGCATTTATACTAAATGCAAATCAAGTTATACGGTGATAATCTGTCTTTATGTCGATGATATATTGATCATTAGTTCTCACCTAGAAGGTATCTCTGAAACTAAGAAATATCTATCCCTAAACTTTAAGATGAAAGATTTGGGAGAAGTGGATACTATTCTTGGCATCAAGGTGAAGAGAACCGGCAGTCAGATCTCTCTAAGTTAATCACATTACATAGAGAAAATTCTGACAAAGTTTCAGCACTTAAACATCAAGGAGTTCAATACCCCTTTCGATCCAAGTGTGAAACTTAAGGTGAACTCTGGGAGAGCTGTGGTTCAACTAGAGTATGCAAGTGCAATAGGTAGCATGATGTATGCTACACATTGTACTCGCCCTGATATCGCCTTCGTTGTAAGCAAACGGAGTCAGTATACTGCTAACTTGGGCACAGAACACTGGAAGGCAGTAGGTAGAGTACTTGGATACCTGAAAAGAACAAGTACTTTCGAACTGACATACACGTCATCTCCAAGAATAGTAGATGGATATTCTGATGCTAGCTGGATTGATTAGACAAATGATTCAAAATCCACAAGTGGGTGGATTTTTACTCTAGCCGGAGGAGCTATTTCTTGGGCTAGCAAGAAACAGACGTGCATTGCACATTCTACAATGGAGGCCGAGTTCATTGCTTTAGCAGCGGATGGAAAAGAAGTAGAGTGGATTAGAGATTTGCTCACCGACACCCGTGTTTGGGATGATCCTTTGTCATCAATTCCCATGTACTGTGATAGTGAGGCCACACTATCTAAAGTATACAACGCAGTGTATAATGGGAAGTCAAGACACCTAGCTCTGCGGCATAATTTCGTGAGACAACAAATTGAAAATGGTACCATCAAAGTTGTCTATGTCAAGACGAGTAGGAACTTGGCAGATCCTCTTACCAAACCTCTGACGAGAGATTTGGTAGTTAAAACCACGAGGGTCATGGGTCTAAAACCACAATAGAATCGTTGGTGATGGAGACCCAACTTGAACTTAGTGCTCATATTTCTCAAGTTTAATGGGTAATAACGAAGTTATTTAACGATAGAAGGTACTATCAAATTTGATAGATCCATGAGTGGTAAGATAGTATGCCGTTGCCGAGAACGAGGTTGAGCTTTATCTCTTAACAAAGTTTTGGAGGCATCTAAGCAACGAGGATGATGTAAAACTTTGCCTATATGACCTAGAGGTGGTGCCGCCTCAAATGAAGATCTGTGGTTTATCTTCTAGAGGGTCATGAAAAGGATTTATAGCGCATGGCAATAATCGCGCTAAGTGAGAACACAAAGTCGATCGTTGATGTGTGGGGGTAAACCGAAGGGGTCAACAGGTTCTTAGTTTAAGTCCATAGGACACCGTAGAATCAGTCTCTTCTTGTTTATCAACATAAACAGGGTTTAATCTACGTGACACCCATGTGACATCATCTGTTTAAGTGAAAGGAAACATTCCAACTTGGTGGGGGATTGTTGGAAATTATAATTGGGATAAACTTATAATATGCAAGTTGGCATGTTTAGGCTATCCCACATTGGTAGAAGGAAGAACTATGAGTGGGTTTATAAGCTTTAGTTTTCCTTCAACTTCCAAAAGTTGTGGGGGTTTAAGGAAATGGCTAAGCCCACACGCGCGCCGAGGCGAGGCGAGACGCGAGTTCCGCGAATGGGCGCGTTTGAGGGGCACTTTGCACTTCGCACGACACATCGGTCGCTGGGAGTTGAGGAGCTTTTATTTTTGGCTAGGAGGGTCCAGGTTCGGTGGTTTTTGGCTAACTGAAACAGAAAAAACCAAAAGTCCGATACTTGGGGAGGAGATAGACGTGATAAACCCACGTTTTCCATTATCTACGAGTTGGTTACTCGTAGATTTTTCTCTGATATGGTTGGTATTCGCAACTATATATTGAGACCTTCTGCAACCAGATCAACCACCCCAAATTCGCAGCTCTTTCTCTTCCTCTATCGAAGTTCTGTTTCTGCTCACAGCTTTCTGTTATAATCTGCTTTTATTGCTGTTGAAAGCCAGATTAGTTTCTGTATTAATCCTGGGAATTTACGTGAAATCCTACAGCATAAAAGGCCGTAAAATCCTTAAGGACAGAAGTTATTCTGTACAGCAAAACACTCACTCATTCACCGACTTTCAGGTTGGTTTTATATTCTAGTACTGTTCTTTAAATTCGTTCGATAACGGGACACTCTCATTCTACCTTTCTTACATCAGTTTGATCGTGAAGGACCAAAACTGATTTGACCAACAACTCCGTAAATAATAAATTATTAAATCGTGTTTATTTGTTTTTGATTGAAACAAATTTCAACATTCTTAAGGATTTTGTTTATTTATTTTTGTGATTTAAACTTTCAGAAAAATGGACTCTGAACTACCAACTGCAAACCTGAGATTCATGAATCAAGAATTCGTGAAACTGGACAGATTTGACGGCCAAAACTATACTTGATGGGCCGACAAAGTAAAATTCATGCTCATTGTGCTGAAACTTTACTATGTCCTTGATCCTGAGTTGGCTCCTATTCCAGAAAACCCAGTCCCTAAAGATGGAAAGGAAGTGGATCAGAAAACAATTACTGATTTGGAAGCGCAAAGACTTAACCGAAAGGAAGCAGAAGATCTTTGCCTTGGTCATATAAAAAATTCTTTGTCTGATCGCCTTTATGACTTGTACGCGCAGGTGAAAAGTCCTAAAGAACTATGGAAGGCTTTGGAACTCAAGTACAAGGCTCATGAGGATGGTACAAACAAATACCTTATAGCCAAGTACTTGGATTTTCAGATGGTTACGAGAAATCTATTTTAGAGCAAGTGCGTGAGCTTCAACTTCTGGTCAACAAATTGACATCTCTTTCCATTCCTTTGCCTGAAATCTTTCAAGTTGGAGTTATCATTGCAAAGTTGCCACCATCTTGGGAAGACTTTTCCAAGAGAATGATGCATAAATCCGAGGACTACTCCTTGGATGAACTCCTGAAGCACCTCCGAATTGAGGAGGAGACTCGAAACAGGGAAAAACGGGATAAAGTCGGAACAAGTGTTCATCATTTGGCCGCAGGGAGTTCTGGGGGATCTTGGGGTTCCGGGGGATCTGGTCAAAAAGGGAAATCTGCTCAAAAATGGAAGAAGCCATTGGGACCGAAAAAGCAAGTGTTTAAGAAACCACAACAATCCAACAACCAGGCGAAGAAAAGATCTGGTAAATGCCATGTTTGTGGAGAAACAGGGCATTATGCTAGAGAGTGTGATCAAAGAAAATCCGCGCCTTCCTCCGCAAATGCTGTTGCGGAGATTACTCATTTAGTGGCTAATGTGGATTTGGGTAACATTCATATGGTTGCCCAACGCAGCATACGCATCTTGGCGTGTAGGGGATGGTTTTTGGATTCTGGGGCCACCGTTCATGTTAATGGAAATAGAGCTGCATTTATCACTTACGAAACTGTGCCGGAAGGGACGGAAGTGATATGCGCTGATGGGCACGGCGTGGAGGTTCGTGGTAAAGGAACGGTGCAATTGAACTTTGCAAATGGTCAACCGGTAATTCTTCATGATGTGTTCCATGTTCCTGGAGTCACAAAGGGATTGGTTTCTGCTGACAAGTTTGACCGAAATGGCTTCAAATTGGTTATCAAAGACTTTCAAGTGATGTTCTCTCGTGGCAGTGTTTATGTGGGTCGTGCAGTGAACAGGGGTGGAATGTATCGCCTAGAACTAGATGAAGATTTTGGTGAAGAATCTTCTGTGAATGGTGGTGTTTCAGTGATAGATATTAGCAGTGACAGCGATGATGAAATTGAAAGTGTTGGTAGTGTTGGTAGTTTTGGTAGTGCTAGCACTAGGGCTAGTCGTGTTTCTGGAAAAAATGTAATTGGTTTTGAATTGAATGCTATTATGTCTTTTGATTATATCGCGTGTTCAATTTCTTTATGGCATAAACGCTTAGCTCATACGAATATTAAAAATATTGAAAACATGCAAACTAAAGGTTTAATAAAACTGAAAGATAAAGATTTTGAAAAATGCGAAACATGTGTGAAATCAAAATTTACAAAGAAACCTTTTCCAAGCGTTCAAAAACGTAACACTACACTACTAGAACTAATCCACTCAGATATTTGTGAACTGAATGGAATCCTTACCCGCGGTGGTAAAAGATATTTCATCACTTTCTGCGACGACTCGAGCCGATATTTGCACGTTTAATTATTACACTTAAAAGACGAAGGTTTTGAGGCATTTAAAATATATAAAGCCGAAGTCGAAAAACAACGTGAGAAACACATAAAAATTCTACGCTCAAACAGAGGCGGAGAATATTTTAGTCGAGAGTTTGATACATTTTGTGAAGAGAATGGCATCAAACATGAAAGAACTTCACCATATACTCCCCAACAAAATGGTTTAGTAGAGAGAAAGAACCGAACTTTGGTAGAGATGGTCAACTGTATGTTGAACTAGTCAGGTCAATCCAAAGATTTGTGGGGGGAAGCCTTGTTAACCGCGTGTCATGTTCACAATAGGATCACTAGTCGTGTGATTCCTAAGAGTCCATACGAGTTGTGGAAGGGAAGGAAACCAAACCTATAATATTTCAGGGTTTGGGGATGTGTTGCTTATTATCGAACGCCTAATCCTAAGAGAACCAAACGCGGAACTCGAGCTATGAAAAGCATATTCATAGGATATGCTCCTAATAGCAAGGCTTACCGACTTTTGGATGACGAATCGGGAATAGTCGTTGAATCCAGAGATGTGGAATTTTTCGAAGACAAGTTTTCTAGTGATGATGAAAACTTAACCCCGACTTTAACTCCTAGTACCTCTCGAGAGATAGTTCGACCTCAAAGGTTATTGAAGAACCAAGGAGAAGTACTAGAGTTAGAAAGGAAAAGAGTTATGGGGAAGATTTCATTTCTTGTTTGGTTGAAGGAACTCGAAAGAAAGTGACAACAGAACATGTCATTTTCTCCATTAATTTGGATGATGATCCTAAAACCTACAGTGAGGCTATTTCTTCTAGAGATGCTCCTTTATGGAAGGAAGCAATCAATGATGAAGTGGAATCCATAATGGGAAATGGAACTTAGGAGATAGCTGATCTACCCAAGGGAAAGAAACCCATTGGATCTAAATGGATTTTCTAGAAAAAGTATCATCCAGATGGATCCATCTCTGCATACAAAGCAAGATTAGTTGCTAAGGGATACAGACAGATAGAGGGAATCGACTACTTCGACACCTATGCACCAGTTGCTAGAATTAGTTCTATTAGAACTCTTATAGCAAGATCTGCATTGAAAGACTTGTACATTCATCAAATGGATGTTAAGACAACCTTTCTGAATGGGTATTTAAGTGACGAGATTTATTTGGAGCAACCAGAAGGGTTTTGTAAGGAAATGATTTTCTGAGTCAACCGGATCAAGACGAAGATTTCCGGTTGAAGATATGTTCAAGCGGAAGAACGCTCAAGCGGAAGTTTTGTCAACCGGAAGCTCAACCGGAAGAACATTTTCGGGTGAACTCTTTTATCCAACAGTATAGAGAGTTCAACCGGAAAAGTACAGAAAGAATACTTTTGCAGAATTCAGACCTGCAACAACTTATATTCTTCCAAAGTCACATCCTAGCCGTCTCCTACTTATAGATAAATGCATTTTGCACATTTCCTCTTTTGTATGTTTACTAATGTTCTTTTAGTAAGTTTATTGTTTGACTTTTATGTACGGTTAGATTAGCCCGTATGAGATCAACGGCTGTAGTTGATCTCCTTAGTACTATTTATAGTTGTTAGCTAGTTCATTCACAAGTACCCGTTTCAGTGCTTACACTTGTAACAGTTTGAACTTGAGTTAATGCAAATAGTACCGAGAAATTTATTATCTTGTGTTCACTAGTTTATGCAATCAATACAATCAAACTACAAGTATAAGAAAAACAAAGCTTAAGTAAAAACAAGTATGATACAACTTTATTCCGCATGGTTGTGATCTTCAAGTAAAGAGTTCTTGTTTTAATTATTTCTCTGAGTAATTAACGGTCCTACAAGTGGTATCAGAGCTTTGGCTCTACACTTTGAAGACTTCTAGTGCTTCAAAGTTGATACTTTACTTGCTCACTTGAGTTTTTACAAGCTTTTTCTGTTTTAAAAACTGTTTTTCACAATGACTGACTTAACTCTTGGTTCACTAAATGGTAGCTCTAACAAACCACCAATTTTCACTCCTGATGACTTTGATACTTGGAAACTCAGGATGGAAGGTTTTGTTAGAAGCCTAGACAGACGCATTTGGAACAGGTTGACTATAGGTCCTTATAGTCCAACTGTTCAATCTGCTGATGATGCCGAAGTGCAAATACCAAAACCACTAGACAAATATGTTGAAGCTGATTATAATGAGCTTGAATATGATCACAAGGCCTACTGGACACTCCAGGCTGCATTACCCAACTCTATACTGGTAGGGTTTAAGGGATATAAGACAGCAAATGGCTTGTGGAATGCTCTCAGTGAAATGTATGAAGGGTCTAGTGAGGTTAAGGAAAACAAAAAGGATGTTCTGAAACAAAGATATGAAAACTTCACTTACAAAACTGGTGAATCTATGACCAACCAGTATCTTAGATTTGTTTCACTTCTTGATGAATTGCAAAAGGTAGAAGTAACAATAGAACAGGCTGATGCTAACAGGAAGTTCCTGAGATCCTTACCTCCAATGTGGACTGTTTACACAGTAAGCATTAGGGAGTGCAAGGACCTCAAAAAGCTTAAACTAAGTGAACTCCATGGAGTCCTTAGTGCTTATGAAATGGAGCTTAATCTTAACCAAAATAACTTCCCTGAGGCATCACCACAGTTGCAAACCACTGCTTTGGTTACAACTGATTTTCAAAAGATCTCAAATTCTTCTCAATATCACTCTCCCTCAGTCAGTTTCAATGAGTCAACTAGATGCTCAGAGAGTTCTTCAACATTGTTTGACAACTCTCACTCTGCCTATGTGGCAACTGACTCATCTCAAGGATTCACACGTGAAGACTTGGAATGCATAGGGGCAGATGATCTAGAGGAAATGGACATTTTAACTCAATTAGCTATGGTTTCTGTAAGAGCCCAAAGGTTTTATAAGAGAACAGGAAGAACTTATAAAGGGTCAAAGGGATCATCAATTGGGTTGGATAAATCTAAAGCTAAATGTTATAATTGTCACCAACTTGGTCATTTTGCTAGGGAATGCAAGCAGCCAAGGAGAGATGGACAGAATAACAACAACAATGTCCAACAGAGATCAAATCATGGAAGCAACAACAGCAGCAGTCAACACATCAACAGCAACAGCAACCAACAGCCAACTCAACCAAAACCACTTGGAAATCAAAATGTAGTGGCAGCTGTAGCTAACCAGACTGAATGCTATGAATGGGATGACTTTGTCACTGAGTTTGAGCCAATCAATCATGCTTTGATGGCCAAAGAAGATTCAACAGAACAGGTAAATGAGATTCCTGAAAAAGTTTTGGAAAATCTATGCAGCCCTGCATGCATAGAACAAGTGTCAAAGTACAGGAAACATAACACTGATCTAATTGATGAAGTTTCTAATCTGAATGAGTTGAAAAATTGCTTTAAGAAAACTGAAAATGCATACATCACCAAACTTGAAAATTTGAACAAAGAATTTGATGCATTGAAGCTGACTAACTCTATTTTGGAAACACAATTGGAAGATTTGTTGAACAAACTAACTGTTTCAAGACAAGAAACAAAAGATGCAAAAGCAGAAAATGACATTCTTGAAATTAAGTTAAAAGATGCTTTGTTCACCTGTGACAAATTTCAAACAGCTAACAAGAAAGCTGAGAAACTTTGGAATGGAGTAATGCATGGGAAAACAGGTATTGGGTACAACAATGTTGAACCACCCAAGGAATATTCGCCTGTTATTGCTCCAATCCAAGCACTTCAGAAGGAGTGTGGTGTGAGTCTAACTGTTGATAGCACCACATGCTCTTCTCCTGAAACAAACTCTGTTGAATCATTATTAAACTGTGAAGTCAAAGATGCTAGCACATCAGCATCTGTTGACCAATCCAAGGTTTTAAAACCAAAAGTTGCTTTTCCACCACCAACTATTTATGAGCCCAAAGACTCAAAAATTGGAGGAAAACTACCTGAGCAGCCAAAACCCAGTGAAACTGAGAAAATGGGTAAGATAACTTACCACCAGGTCACAAATGAAGATTCAGCCAAAAACACAAACACTTACCAAAGGAAAATGTTTGAATGTGTTTTCTGTGGTGAAAAAGGGCACATGGCTGCAATGTGCAAATTCAATCCTTTGAGCAAAACCCAAAATTTGTTAAAACCCAAAACTGTTCTTACTCAGAAAAGATCTACAGGAAAAACTTCACCTATAAGAAGCAACACTTTGAAATATTTCGATACTGAGTCAAACAAAGTTTTAATTGGGAACAACAAAAATGGAAGTTTTTCAGTCTTAAAATTGAACAGGGTTCCGGCTGAACTTCAACCGGAAAAATTTTCAACCGGAAATGAAGTTCAACCGGAAAGCTCCAAAACACTGAGATCAGTTACTGCACCTAAACAACGACCCAGGGTTTAGTTTACTGATGAGTATGACCATTTTGAAGGTCAAGGAAGGAGAAACCCATCTAGAGGCAAGACCACCTCTAGAGAAAATTTTGTGAAAAACAAGCACAACTCTCAACCGGAAATTCCCTCTAGTTCAAGTGGAAATGCCACTGTTGCATTTCACAGTGAGAGATCTAGCCAGTCAAACAAATTTTCAAATCCAAAGGCTAGAATCTCACCAGTAACTAGTGTTGATCAAACCTACATCTCACACAATGAGGTGCCAAAGGTTTTGACTAACAAACAAAAGAAATATAGGGAATACAGAGAGAGGAAAATTGCTGAGAGAAGGCTTAGCAAAACAAACAGGCAAGATCAAACAAGTGAAAAGTCTGAACACTTGAACATTGATCAAGATGATCTGTTGAATGAGGATCCAATACAAAATACTTTAGTACTTAAAGAGTACAAGTATTATGATGCTTCTGGCAAGCCCAAGACCTCAAAGGCTTGGGTTCCCTTTAGAAATTAATCAATTTTCTCTGTGTGTAGGTGCATAATAAAGGCCAACAAAGCCTATGGGTTGTTGATAGTGGATGCACTTGCCACATGACAGGAAATAAGCATGTATTGGAAAACCCCAAAAATATAAACGGAGGTCCTGTAGCTTTTGGGAGTGCAAAAGGACACATTACTGCACAAGGTGCTGTTAGTAATGGGAAGCTTACCTTTGACAAGGTAAATTTTGTTGATACATTGAATTTCAATTTACTTAGTGTCTCACAAATGTGTGACAAAAATTTGAATTTGATGTTTACTGAGAGAGAGGCAATAGTCTTAAAACCTGGTGTTAACATCCCTGAGGAACTTGTGTTACTCAGAGCACCTAGGAGAGAAGGACTATATATTTTGGATCTATCTGTTGCCACTCCAGCAAGTGGAATTGCATGCTTTATATCCAAAGCCTCAGTGGATGAATCTGATTTATGGCACAGGAGGTTATGTCATGTTAACTACAAGAACATGAACAGAATAGTGAATCTTGGCTTGGTTAAGGGTCTTCCTAACAAGCAGTTCAACTGTTCTGAGCACTGTGTTTCTTGCCTCAAGGGTAAGCAACACAAGACCTCCTTCAAGCCAAAAACTGAGTCTTCTATCACTCAACCTCTAGAACTTTTACATATGGATTTGTTTGGTCCAACTAGAGTGATGAGTTTGGGAAAAAGGTCATACTGTTTTGTCATCATTGATGATTTTACAAGATATACTTGGGTGTTTTTCTTAAAAACAAAAGATGAAACTGCTGAATTGTTAAAAACACTAATTGTATCTTTGGAAAATCAAGCAAAACTGAAAGTTAAGACAATCAGAAGTGACAATGGCACTGAATTCAAAAATCATGTTTTGAACTCATTTTGTGAGGAAAAGGGAATTCTTAGACAATTTAGTGCTCCTAGAACTCCACAGCAAAATGGTGTTGCAGAAAGGAGAAATAGGACATTAATTGAGGCTGCTAGAGCAATGTTGGCAGATTCTAAGTTACCTGTGATATTTTGGGCAGAAGCAGTAAATACTGCTTGCTACGTCCAAAACAGGACTTTGATTGTTAAAGGTAAAAATAAAACTGCTTATGAACTTTGGAGAGGTAGAAAGCCTAACATTTACTTTTTCAAATCATTTGGATGTCCTGTTACTATCTTGATAACTAATAGGTTGTTATCTAAGTTTGCTGAAAAAGCAGATGAAGGATATTTTGTTGGATATTCTGGTGTGTCAAAAGCATTCAGAGTATACAATAAAAGTACCAAAATTGTTGAGGAAACCATTAATGTGACTTTTAATGAGAAATCTCTTAACAACTTTGTATCTCAACCGGATTGGTTATTTGATATAGATGCACTAACCTCTGCTTTCAATTTTACCATTGAGAAGCCATTAAGTTCAACAGTGCAGGAACATGAACATAAGCAGAATCACATGAGATCAGCTGAGAATATCTGGCAGATGAATACCAAGGGCCTGCAAATGCAACCTAACTTCTTTTCATCACTCAGCACCAAGCCTGTGACACCCAACAATTCAAAGAAAGTCTCTGAAATTGTTATTGCTGATGCAGAAGTTCATCCGGTTGAACTTCCGGTTGAAGTTCAAACGGATCCTGTGACAGTAGAATCTCCGGTTGTCACTCAACCGGAAAACAATTTTTCAGAAAATTTTGAGAACAATGAATCCAATGATTCAACTGATGCTGGGTCAAATGAATACAGTTTTGAGCATCTAATCTCAGATTCAGTCCCCAGTTCTCAAGAAGTTTCAGATCCTGTTTCACAAATCAACAATATTGAGTTACTACCTTAACTCAATATTCCTCACAATGGGAGAAGCCATGAATTTCCAATGTTTACTGATAGAAGAGTTAGTAAGAATCATCCAAGGGAGAATATTATAGGAGACTTGTCAGCTCCTGTGTTGACAAGAAGCAAGTCTATTGATGCAAACATTTGCCTACATGCTGCATTTCTGTCTCAAGAAGTACCCACAAAGATCAATGATGCTCTCGAAGATGAAAGCTGGGTAGAGGCAATGCAAGAGGAATTGTTTCAGATCAATAAACAGAAGGTTTGGGAATTGGTAGACCTTCCAGAAGGTGAAGAACCAATTGGCACCAAATGGGTATTCAGAAACAAGAAGGATGACAGAGGAATAGTGATCAAAAACAAGGCAAGACTTGTAGCTCAAGGTTACACTCAGGAAGAAGGCATTGATTATGATGAAGTTTTTGCTCCAGTGGCCAGGCTTGAAGCAATCAGAATATTTCTTGCCTATGCTGCTTTCAAAAACTTTCTGGTATTTCAAATGGATGTCAAATGTGCCTTTCTGTATGGTCTTTTGGAACAGGATGTGTATGTCAAGCAACCTCCTGGTTTTGAAGATCCTCATCACCCCAACAAGGTATGCAAGCTAATCAAGGCTTTATATGGTCTCAAGCAAGCTCCTAGGACATGGTATGAAACTCTTTCAAACTACCTCCTAGAGAATGGCTACAAGAGAGGAGCTATTGACAAAACACTTTTTGTGAAATCTGATGGCAAAGATACCTTGATGGTACAAATCTATGTTGATGACATCATCTTTGGTTCATCCAATGCTGCCTTATGCAAAGAGTTTGAAGGTCTGATGCAATCTAAGTTTGAAATGAGTTCAATGGGTGAACTGAATTTCTTCTTAGGATTACAAGTGAAGCAAACTGCAAATGGAATATTCTTGAATCAGTCAAAATATATTCAAGATATGCTAAAAAGATTTGACATGCTGTCTGTTTCAACTTCAAGAACCCCCATCTCCACTTCCCACAAGTTAAACAGTGACTTAAGTGGAAAGCCAGTGGATGTTCATCTCTACAGGGCAATGATTGGATCACTGCTCTATCTCACAGCTAGCAGACCTGACATCATGTTTAGTGTCTGTTTATGTGCTAGATATCAGTGTCAACCAAAGGAATCACACATGTTAGCAGTGAAGAGAATTTTTAGATATCTCAAAGGACAACCAAAGCTTGGGTTGTGGTATCCAAAGAATTCAGATTTCTCCTTCAATGCTTACACTGATAGTGATTATGCTGGCTGCAACTTAGATAAGAAGTCTACTACTGGAGGATGCCAATTTTTAGGAGAAAGACTTGTGTCTTGGCAATGCAAGAAGCAAACCTGTGTATCTACTTCTACTGCTGAGGCTGAATATATTGCCGCATCAAGTTGCTGCAGTCAAGTCTTATGGATTCAGAATCAAATGTTGGATTACGGCATCAAGTTCATGGAGACTCCTATTCTTGCAGACAACAACAGTGCCATCTCAATCACAAACAACCCTGTTCAACACTCAAAAGCAAAACACATTGACATCAGGTACCATTTTATTAGAGATTGTGCTGAGAAACATTTAATTAGAATGGTTAAAGTTCATACTAATCAACAATTGGCTGATTTGTTTACCAAAGCATTTGATGAAGCTAGATTTTTCTATCTCATTAGTGCCATTGGTATGATGAACTTTGACTGATTAAACTGTTTTCACAAACTTAATAAAAGAGACCATTTTGTGTCAAAGAGCCCGTCTCTTGATACAAAAAGAAAAAGAAAAAGAACAGTCTCTGTATCAGTTAGACACCTTTTCAAATCATAGTCAGGTAATACTGTTAAGCTATGATAACTGATACATGAAATTCTTCAAAATCAAGTGTTTTTCTATCTTCCGGTTGAACTTTCCAGTTCAACATATCCGGTTGAATCTCAACCGGAAAGTCATCTTCAACCGGAAAATCAAGTTTTGATCACACCATCCCAATTTCTGAAACTGGTAAACGAAACAACAATTCTTTATTTGAAAGATCAGTTTAACTTTGAAAATTTTTCAAACGGAAATTTTATTTCCTGTTGACAATCTCAACCGGAAAAATTTTCAACCGGAAATCTGTCCGGATCAACTTTCAAACGGAAAGAAATTTTGTTGTGAGGAGAGAAAAATCTCCGCTTGAATCTCAACCGGAAAACTTTTGCTTTAAATGAATCATTTAATTTACCGGTTGAGGCACATATTTTCAAGCGGATTGTGCATTTAAAGTGTTTGAATTTATTGTTCGAGAAAATATCTGAATTAAATTCAAAAGACACGCAACAGGCGGTTGTACTATACAATCACCTGAAGCACACTTTTTGCGGACCCACTTGCACTTTTTCCTTTCTCTCTCCTGTGACTCAGCGCACTTTATCCATCGCTGTTAACTGTCACTCACCGTTAAACCCACCAGATAAATACCCCCAACCCCTTCAACACTCCTCATAATCCAAAAGCAAGAAACCGTTCAAAATCCGAAAACCTAGAAATTTTCAGAACCATTTCTTCCTACTCCCAAATTTTCTCTCAAAATAAATCAACAATGGCACCGAAGTCCAAAGCACGAGGGAAGCAACCAGTGAAGAATGATCCTTTTCCTCTTGAACACAACTTGGTTGCGTTTCTTGACGAACCAGTGAACTCTACACACGCTGAAACTTTCACAGGGATGATCAATTTTCTCAAATCGTCATATCTGAATCACGCACTCACTGTTGCGGTGTATATGTATGAGGAAATTCTCTCTGAATTTTGGAAGAACATCCAACTGCTTGAGAAGGATGTTGATGATGTGGAGGAAGATACACTGAAGTCAACCGTAAAGGGGGAAACTGTTCTCATCACTGAGTCGCTGATAAGGGAATTGCTGAAGTTAAATGACCAGAACGGGTATGTTCGAAGAACACCAAAGCAATACATGGCCCTGCTCAACAAAATTGGCTATGGTGGTGCTACTGAAGGAACTGCCACGGTTCACAAGGGTCAAATACCCTACAAATGGAGATTTCTGGCTCACACTATCATGGTGTGCCTCTCGCCAAAGAGATCAGGTTTTGATGAAATGGCTACTGAGCAAGCATCTGCATTCTATGCTGTGGTGAAAGGGGAGGTATACAACTTTTCTGCTGTAATCTTTAATGCTCTAAAGGGTAATGCAAAGAATTTTGCTTTTTACATGTACCCTAGATTTCTGACTTACATTTTGCAAAAACAATACCCCCAACTTAATTTAGAAGGAAACATGATGCTGGTTCCAAGAGCATTATCTGAAAACACTTTTTCTAAATTAACCACCAACAAGAAGCCTTTCCTTGGGAGGGACACTGACCATCCCATGCCAATCCAAAGGGTGATTCCGGTTGAACAGGGAGAACCTAGTTCTCAACCGGAAACACATGCTTCTGAAGAGCAACTTGCTCCAGTGGACAACACTGTATCATCCACAGTTGTTGAACCCACCACTGATCAACCACCTTCTCCTTCTGATAAACAAACCTTAATTTTCAAACGAAAAAGGAGAAGAGATTCAGACCCACCATCAATTCCCATCATCCCCCCTTCCCCAAAGCCTACAAAGCTCAAAAGGCTCAAAAAGGTTGTGCAAGAGCCTACTCCTCTCTTGCAACCTATTACCTCCAGCCCTGAACCAACCCTTGGCACACAGCCATTTGGGTCAGCCAAATTGGGATTTAAACTTGTTGATGAACCTTCTTCTGAGGGGGAGTCATTTCATATGGATGTACAATCCCCATCCACTTTCTCACCCTACACTTCACACTTCTCACCTGTGAATGATGATGTAGAAAGAGTTGTCACAGATGATGGTGTTATTAACCCAAGCACCACATTACATGGGAACATTCTGAGTGACACTCACACTGCTACATCTAACCCCCATTCACCCCAGGAGGTGAATCTCAGGAGTTTAGATGAGATTCATGTGGAAAGGGCTGCTGCCACTCAAAGTTTCTCATTGAACTTTGATGTTGGTAATAACATCAATAAGACCCAATCCATGGCAACCCACACTTTAGTTCAACCGGAAGATCCCCTAGTGGATCCTAAGGGAAAAACTATAGTTGAGGGGAATCCCAGGCGCCAAGAAAACCAGGGTGGTGGACTTGATCAACCTAGGGTTGATGGTCCATCTTTTTCCTATGATGCTGGTAAAATTCCAGTTGAGGATAGTTTAACACTTACAGAATTGACGGTCTTGTACAAATCACTACAGGCTCAGGTAACCAGTCTCAATTCGACTGTTGCCAGCCTTGTAATGTCATCTCCTGCTGCTGCTCAAGCTCAAGAAGTTCCTGTTGATGCCCCAACTGCTCAACCGGAAACTTCCCCTACACCGAAATTCCAACCGGTTGCACAGCATTCTGCTGAGGTTAGCTCTTTGAACCCATTTCCTTTTGGAGGTCAGGCTGTAGAAGCTGATGCTGCCAAAAAGGGGGAGAAGACTAATCCTCCAACACCTGATATTGCTGCTGCTGCAACCACAACTGAAGAAGAAGAAGTCGATCAAACAGTGCCTCTACCTGAAGATGTAAGGCATACAGCCTTCAAACTGGCTGATGTTGACCCCTTTTCAGTTGCTGATGGGTTGACTAAGGTGAAGATGAGCTCACTTATGAAGGTATTTCCACAGGATCCAAGCCTGTTGGGAATGATTGAAGCAACAATGTTAGTTGCAGGTGCTCAGCCAGAGAGCATTCTGCAGGTCAAGCATTTCTTGACCAATGTGATTATCCCACAAGAGGAGGCAATTGCCAAATCTAAAGTGGATGAGATCACAACTAACATTGCTTCTGAACCAGTTGTTGATATGGTTCATGAAGATGTGGTTGATGATGCTTCAGTCACTCAGACTGAAGAAGTTGAAGGTGAAAATGGAGAAGAAGCTACAACTGAAATAATCAGCAATGTACTGAAAGATACAAGTACAAAATCTCCGGCTGAAGTTCAACCGGAGGAGTCTCAACCGGAAAAATCTCAACCGGAAGAGACTCAACCGGAAAACTCAACTGAAGCTGAGATTGCTGAAACATTGATCCAAATGCATTCCACCTCCGACTCAGAACCTCCTCTGAGCTTTAAAAGAAAGAAACAAACCAAACCAAGGAGGATGATCAGACTGAAGAAGAGTAAGGATTGCATAACTCCTCAACCAAGAGCATTAGATACTATGGTTGATTCTGACCAGTCAGAAGAGCAAGAGACTATGGATGATCTACTTGAAGAAGATTTCGTCCATGACTGGGAAGATAATCAATCCAGAATAAGATCAGAAGAAGCCAAATCAAACATACAATACAACAAATTCTTGGCAGATCTAGATCTTTTCTCTAATGATTTTGTGGTTGAAGGAATGGTAGATGAAGCAAGGAAGAGGTCAATTGAATGGAGAATGCAGGTCTACGACCTTGCTAAATTAGATGAACAGGAGAAAAACAGGCTGATCAACATAGCTTCCAAAATGCCAACTGTCTTAAACAAGAGTTTAGACAACCTGGAGCTATTGGAAAGGATCAAGAAATGTGCCATCATCAGATGTCTCAAGCCTGCTGCTGAAGTAGAGAAGATGAAGGCTAAAGATACTTGTAAAATTGTTGATGAGCTGCTCAAACAAGTGAAAGGAGCAGAGTTTGCTGTGATCCCAAGTCTCCAAATGCCCTTGCCATCTGAGACAGTCACAGGTAACCCCTCATCTACATACATTAAGCCAGAACCCTTTGAAGAATCTGACCTACTTGCTGAGTCCCTCCCCTCCAACTTGTTGGAAAGACTCAAGCAATCAGCCTCCCGTGTTCCCACTCCATCTTCCAGATTTTACTCCCATAGACCCAGGGGAATGAATCCTAGGCCCAGGGGATCCAGATCTACCAAGCCTAAGTATATTCATCCAAAATACAGGTTAGATAACTGGACTGATATCACCCCTGCTAAGCCTAAACCCTGCCCACCTACTTGGAAGTATAATCAACCTTCATCACCACCTAAATACTCCACTTCTTCAACCCCACAACCACAAGCCATGAAACCACCCACCATATCTCCAACAAAACCTTTTAAACCCACTGAGTCAGCCGCAACCAGTTCTGTTCAAGCTACATCTCAAGCAGATAAAGGGAAAGAAAAAGTCCCAACTGAAACTGTCAAGCCATCTGCTGATCCTGCCTCTGGTGCTTCACCTGGAAGGAAGAAGTCCATTGCTAAACGATCCCTTCTTTCAACCAGAGACTTTAAGACTAGGAGGATCATGAGAGAATTGAACAAAACAAGGATTCAATTTGAAAGGCCACCATCTCCTGAAGAATGAAGTTCTTGGAGATAGTCAATTTTTGAAGAACAACATACAGAGGACAAATTTTGGCAGCATCATCTTAGGGGGAGATTGTAAGGAAATGATTTTCTGAGTCAACCGGATCAAGACGAAGATTTCCGGTTGAAGATATGTTCAAGCGGAAGAACGCTCAAGCGGAAGTTTTGTCAACCGGAAGCTCAACCGGAAGAACATTTCCGGGTGAACTCTTTTATCCAACAGTATAAAGAGTTCAACCGGAAAAGTACAGAAAGAATACTTTTGCAGAATTCAGACCTGCAACAACTTATATTCTTCCAAAGTCACATCCTAGCCGTCTCCTACTTATAGATAAATGCATTTTGCACATTTCCTCTTTTGTATGTTTACTAATGTTCTTTTAGTAAGTTTATTGTTTGACTTTTATGTACGGTTAGATTAGCCCGTATGAGATCAACGGCTGTAGTTGATCTCCTTAGTACTATTTATAGTTGTTAGCTAGTTCATTCACAAGTACCCGTTTCAGTGCTTACACTTGTAACAGTTTGAACTTGAGTTAATGCAAATAGTACCGAGAAATTTATTATCTTGTGTTCACTAGTTTATGCAATCAATACAATCAAACTACAAGTATAAGAAAAACAAAGCTTAAGTAAAAACAAGTATGATACAACTTTATTCCGCATGGTTGTGATCTTCAAGTAAAGAGTTCTTGTTTTAATTATTTCTCTGAGTAATTAACGGTCCTACAGGTTTGTATTACCCGGACAAGAAAACAAAGTGTGTAGACTTATCAAATCTCAGTATGGTTTGAAGCAAGCTCCTAAGCAGTGGCTTGAGAGATTTGACACCACTGTGACTGCATTCGGTTTTCGGCATAACATTGCTGACAGGTGCATTTATACTAAATGCAAATCAGGTTATATGGTGATAATCTGTCTTTATGTCGATGATATGTTGATCATTAGTTCTCACCTAGAACGTATCTTTGAAACTAAGAAATATCTATCCTCAAACTTTTAGATGAAAGATTTGGGAGAAGTTGATACTATTCTTGGCATCAAGGTGAAGAGAACCGGCAGTCAGATCTCTCTAAGTCAATCACATTACATAGAGAAAATTCTGACAAAGTTTCAGCACTTAAACATCAAGGAGTTCAATACCCCTTTCGATCCAAGTGTGAAACATAAGGTGAACTCTGGGAGAGCTGTGGCTCAACTAGAGTATGCAAGTGCAATAGGTAGCATGATGTATGCTACACATTGTACTCGCCCTGATATCGCCTTTGCTGTAAGCAAACTGAGTCAGTATACTGCTAACCCGGGCACAGAACACTAGAAGGCAATAGGTAGAGTACTTTGATACCTAAAAAGGACAACTACTTTCGAACTGACATACACGTCATCTCCCAGAATAGTAGATGGATATTCTGATGCTAGCTGGATTGATCAGACAAATGAATCAAAATCCACAAGTGGGTGGATTTTTACTCTAGCCGGATGAGCTATTTCTTGGGCTAGCAAGAAACAAACGTGCATTGCACATTCTACAATGGAGGTCGAGTTCATTACTTTAGCAGCGGCTGGAAAAGAAGCAGAGTGGATTAGAGATTTGATCACCGACATCCGTGTTTGGGATGATCCTATGTCGTCAATTCCCATGTACTGTGATAGTGAGGCCACACTATCTAAAGTATACAACGCAGTGTATAATGGGAAGTCAAGACACCTAGGTCTGCGGCATAATTTCGTGAGACAACAAATTGAAAATGGTACCATCAAAGTTGTCTATGTCAAGACGAGTAGGAACTTGGCAGATCCTCTTACCAAACCTCTGACGAGAGATTTGGTAGTTAAAACCACGAGGGTCATGGGTCTAAAACCACAATAGAATCGTTGGTGATGGAGACCCAACTTGAACTTAGTGCTCCTATTTCTCAAGTTTAATGGGTAATAAGGAAGTCATTTAACGATAGAAGGTACTATCAAATTTGATAGATCCATGAGTGGTAAGATAGTATGTCGTTGCCGAGAACGAGGTTGAGCTTTAGCTCTTAACAAAGTTTTGGAGGCATCTAAGCAACGAGGATGATGTAAAACTTTGCCTATATGACCTAGAGGTGGTGCCGCCTCAAATGAAGATCTGTGGTTTATCTTCTAGAGGGTCATGAAAAGGATTTATAGCGTATGGCCATATTCACGCACAGTGAGAACACAAAGTCGATCGTTGATGTGTGGGGGTAAAACGAAGGGGTCAACAGGTTCTTGGTTTAAGTCCATAGGACACCGTAGAATCAGTCTCTTCTTGTTTATCAACATAAACAGGGTTTAATCTACGTGACACCCATGTGACATCATCTATCTAAGTGAAAGGAAACATTCCAACTTGGTGGGGGATTATTGGAAATTATAATTGAGATAAACTTATAATATGCAAGTTGGCATGTTTAGGCTATCCCACATTGGTAGAAGGAAGAACTATGAGTGGGTTTATAAGCTTTAGTTTTCCTTCAACTTCAAAAAGTTGTGGGGGTTTAAGGAAATGGCTAAGCCCACACGCGCGCCGAGGCGAGGCGAGACGCGAGTTCCGCGAATGGGCGCGTTTGAGGCGCACTTTGCACTTCGCACGACGCATCGGTCGCTGGGAGCTGAGGAGCTTTTATTTTTTGCTAGGAGGGTCCAGGTTCGGTGGTTTTTGGCTAACTGAAACAGAAAAAACCAAAAGTCCGATATTTGGGGAGGAGATAGACGTGATAAACCCATGTTTTCTATTATCTGCGAGTTGGTTACTCGCAGATTTTTCTCTGATATGGTTGGTATTCGCAACTATATATTGAGACCTTCTGCAACCAGATCAACCACCCCAAATTCGCAGCTCTTTCTCTTCCTCTATCGAAGTTCTGTTTCTGCTCACAGCTTTCTGTTATAATCTGCTTTTATTGCTGTTGAAAGCCAGATTAGTTTCTGTATTAATCCTGGGAATTTACGTGAAATCCTACAACATAAAAGGCCGTAAAATCCTTAAGGACAGAAGTTATTCTGTACAGCAAAACACTCACTCATTCACCGACTTTCAGGTTGGTTTTATATTCTAGTACTGTTCTTTAAATTCGTTCGATAACGGGACACTCTCATTCTACCTTTCTTACATCAGTTTGATCGTGAAGGACCAAAACTGATTTGACCAACAACTCGGTAAATAATAAATTATTAAATCGTGTTTATTTGTTTTTGATTGAAACAAATTTCAACACTTAATTGGTAGTATCCTTGATAGATTTTGCCATCTATGTTGCGACTTACAAGCTATTCAATGTCGGTTCATGTGAAATTTAATTATTTGTTTTGTGTGCATCCTCAGTGTACGTACCGCAATGAAAAAGATTTAAATAAACATAACCTGATCACCGTCGCAAAACGGATACGATGCGTATCTAACACTAGTTAGATTTAATTACTAGATTTTAAGGATTTCACATTTTCAGAAAACATATATTTGCAAATTACTCATAGAGGAGCTGACATGGGAATGATTGTTAGGGGTTTGGGATCCCTGAGGTCTCATGTTCAAAACGTGACTCAAGCACTTTTTCAAGTGATGAGTTTCCTTCTTATTGGTGTAATTGAATCTGGTCTCAGGAACACTTACTCGGATATTGGAATAGTTCCAAGTGACATCCAAAAAAGAATATATATATATATATTAATACATTTGAGGAGGGCACATTTCTTATTTACTTTAAAAAATTAAGAGTTTAAGGAAGCCAAACCGTTTTTTTCTATTATGTTATTAAATATAAAAAAAAGTAACCGATAAAGCAATTAATAAGGAAATTAATTTATAGTCGTAATCATGTAACAGTATTTAACAAAATTTTAAAAATCATTTTATTTTATAATTATAAACTTTTATTAAATATTTAAATTTATATGAAACGTTTTATATATTATAAGTATATTATATATGGGTAGGGATAAATATAACAAGCAATTAGGATTAATATACCAACTTTAATCAAAAGGGGTAAACGAGGATGGACCCGGTACAAACCATGCTTTGTGTAAAAACCATAAGCACTGTTCTGAGCCATTAGATCTACTTATGAGTGGGTAATATCATTTACACATCACCACCTCACAATTCATTATATATTGCTTATTGACTTATTAGCTTTTTGAAGAACCAATATGCATTTTTTTATGTTTGGGAACTCAATAAGCACTTTTGCTTTCGGCTTTTTCAAAAGCTAATAAGTCAGTTTTTGATAAGTCAACTTTTTCTGGTTTTTTCAAAACTGCTTATAGCTTTTTGGTGTGCGCGTGGTGTATATAAAATTCATCATTATTTTGTGACACCTTTTAGCAGTTAAGCTTTTAAATTTATAAACACGATTTACATAACCTACTACTATTTCACCACATTCACAGGCAAGTACACCCATCGTGGGAAGTATAGTAGTGGTAAGTTGAATCGGGATCGTTCAAAGACACAAAGGAAAATGAGGGATCTTGGTACTTCACCGTTGCTGACGTCTAACCCGGTCAATCATCAAGTGAAGATGTTAGTAAAATATGTGAAATAATTTTAACTAAAAATACTAAAAAGGTGTGTCTTGATCAACTCGGTCATAATTATTTGGGATACTTATCAGTGGTGATGTTTGTACCCGTAATTTATACCCTTCCCGTAAGATTATTTACCAACAGGCAACAGGACCGCCTCGCAGCCTCAAATCAAGCATCACTACTCTCCCGAATGATCGTCTACGAGGAGTACGAACCCCGGGGAGCTGTGTTGTTGGCAAACAAATATAGTGAAGCTAATGTCACTTAGTTACGGGGTCCCTCAAACCGGCCGCCTTACCGTACTCGACACGCCATCATGAACCAGCATAGGAACAACCCTGTGTGCCAGATTAATTTATTATAAAAATTATCTTTTTAAGGAACTAAGGTCCATTTCTTCCGCGTACCGCTCTCGCGCATGCACGTCCGGCATAACCAGATCCAAGTTCACAAACACGTACATCTCGGCTTCCGTGAAGTGACAAAATATTACCAACCCCTATTCCTAACCAAATACTTTCAGCCCGCACTTGCATGGTCAGCCGAGTTTGCTTATATTGACATAAGGACCTCGAACGTATGATGTAGCATGGGACGCGAGTCACCTTTCGGATTATGCATCGTCCCCCGACCTGGTGTCATAGGTCCGGCCTTTGGGATTTCGGCTCCCCAAATGGTCTGTGATACGTAGAGCACGTTTGGTTCAGAAATCAATAATAAACTTTCAATAAAAAGAGTTTTCATAAAGTCATTAGTTCCCCTTAAAGCAAGTTTACAAAAGACAGTTTATCAACCCACCAAAGATTCGTTTATTCCCAAATAAGTGTAAGAATTTAGCTAACACTTGAAAGATTGAGGCTGACAAGTGTTAGTCTAAAGATTTGCTTACTAGATAATAAAATATTCATAGAAAAATAACAATTTATTATCACCATAAGTTAAAGTTCTTACAATCTTTAACGAGTAAATCAAGAACACTAAAACAAATGGTTCAAAACCGAAGATGCTAAACTAGTGGAAGAGAGGGAGGAGAATTGAGCAAGTTGGAAGTGAAGAGGAGTTGCCCTTTATATAGACCAGCCGAGAAAGGCATGGCTCATGCTAAACTAGGCACGGCTCGTGCCAAGTCAGGGGGCACCGGTCGTGTCATCAGTGGCACGAGGCGTGTTGAGTCAGACCGCTGATCTTCAAATCTTCAAGCATAAGAGGCACGGGGCGTGCTAGGTGGAGCACGATCCGTGTGTTGCAGAGCTTGATTCAGAAGCACGATGCGTGTCTCTATAGGTGCTGTCGGGGCTTAAGCTGGCTTGGGCACGGGGCGTGCTAGGTGGGGCACGGGGGCGTGCTAAACTCAAAATCTTCACTTTCTTTAGTTTTCTTGCATTTTTCGTTCATTTTGTGATTTTGGCTCAGTAAAACCTGAAAAACTACAAAGAAGACAAAAAAAACTGTTTCTTGCAATATTTAGTCATATTTTACCCAATACGAGAGGGATATTTTTTTAGAAAATGTGTTTAATTTAGGGTACATCAAATATCCCCACACTTAGACTTTTGCTTGCCCTCAAGCAAACTTAGAAGATAGCCACCGTTTGCCATTCTGATTTTGACCTTGACCTGTTATGGACCTTTCACTCGCCTAAAAACTTGTCTCCAATTACTTTGATTTCTTAATCCATTTAGTTTGCTTTATTGAAGTATTAAGGGTGACAGTTATACCTACTGGAAAGTTTAGATTTATACAACTATGTACACCTCACAAGGGATCACTCGACACTTGGACTAGTATATGTACGGACCTTGAGGGATCACTCATACCAAGGTGAAATCAAACAAGGGTCATAGGCTTTTGAAGGGATCAATCTGCCTCAAATCTCGCCAAAATCCATCTTGTCATCATGAGGGCTTACGGGTTTTAAGGGTAGGCTAGGAGTTTGGAAGTTGGTGTGAAAAAGGGGTAAAAAGTTGCAAAACTTAGTTTTTTTAGAAAAGTTCCTTTGTGACCAGGGATAGTGACTTTGAAGAGCTTTTTCTCTTTTATTTCCAGAAATAAAAACTAAACATAGAAAATATAAAAAAAATTTAAGACAAATAACAATTGTACATACCAGCATAGATGTCTTCTTGAATCGGACATATTTCTGCAGTAATCGTCCAGACAGATGATATTGTATTCTGATGATAGGCGGGGTCACTTATTTTTAAAAAAAAATTCTTCAAAATCTTTTGTTTTGCGAAAATAAAAGGGGTGTAAAATTGTGCCAAATATTTACGTTGTGCAAGGCTTGGTGCGAAACAGGCTATTTAGGGGAAAAGGGGTTGATGCAAATAAATTTGCGGGTTTAGAAACGAAAGGTTTAGGCTCAAAAGGGTTTACTAGGGGATATTTTGGGTAGTAAAGAAATTGTTGGGGGGGGGGGAGATAGAAAAGGGGTTTATCCTAGGGGCCTTAATCATATGAAAACATGTTTCCCGACTTTGTCCATCTTGGACTGTATACCCTTACCAAATTCTGGCTTGAATGACTCACCTAGTTTCTCATAATTTTTGTAGAGGGTGAGCATGTTAGGTATTTACAGGGGTTAGGCTCGATCACTCTTTGAAAAATATTGGAAAAACGGTTCAGTTGTATAAAAATAAACTTTGGGCTCAACTTGCTGTTCCTGAAAATACTTAAATGTATGCTACCAATGGTTTGGATCTTTTCTATTTGGAAAACTTAGTTTTTATTCAGCTGATTGTGGTCCATAAACAACTTTTATTGGTTTTTTAAAAGACAAATTTTTGGCTTGTTTTCGAATAAAAATTTCAAGAGAAGCAAGAGTTCAGTGTTGCGTATTTTCAGCTAAGATTGACAATCCCATCCCCACACTTAAATTGCACATTGCCCTCAAAGTGCTTATCGTTTGCACAAATAAAGCAAAAATGTGATTTAAATAGTTTACGGGTAAGAAAATTATCACCGACTGCATCAATCAGACGCGCATTGTACTTCTGAGGTTGCATCACCTAACTGAATCTCCTGGCTCTTGCTTGCTCCTTCTTGGTTGTCTTCCTTATTCATTACCTTCTTGTTTGCTCCTTCTTGATTGAAACACTTATCCACTTAAATAAGCAAATACAAACACTTTTTTAAAAACTTCTTTTTAAAAAGTCATAAGCCAATAAGCACTTTTGATAAAAAGCGCTTATCCACTTAAATAAGCAATCCCAAACAAGCCCTTAGGCTTGAAAACCCGATCAATCCTCTAGCGCGATCTAGAAATCAAGAAATCTCATAGCTTATCTCAGTATCTGACTATTTTTTAGTGCAATTTCGTTTACGCAGTTGAAGTTTTATAGCATTGTTGGTGCGTTTTTTTTTGTGCGATTTAGGTTTAGAGGCGTTGTTAGTGCGTAGAATTGGTTCCCCCTTTTCTCAATTAAAGTTGTAATCAAGCTACTAGTGGTGCGATTTAGGTTTAGAGGATTAAAATCAGTTCCCCATTTCTCGCAATTAAAGTTTTACTCCAGCTTCTATTGGTGTGATTTTGCATACAGAACTTTGAATCAACTCATGGTAGGAGCTACAGATAAAGGCAATGCATTCCAAACTCGTAAGTGATTCAATCAGTTTGGGTAATTTGTGGCTATTTACACATGACATGAGTGTTAATTTGGGGATTTTTTATGCTTAATATTGGTTCTAGGGCTGTGAAAATTTTTTTATTGTTGTGAAAAACGAAACTGTTATGCTATTTAGGATGGTTTCACAAATATATTATGCTATTTAGGGTGTTTGAATCGTTGAAATGTGACGTTTTGATATTCATATTGTGTGAATATCGGTTCTAGGGCTGTGAATTTTTTTGACTCTTGTGAAAAACAAAACTTTTACGCTATTTAGGATGGTTTCACAAACATGCTATATAGGGTGCTCGGATCATTAAGAATATGTCGTTTTGATATTCATGTTGTTTAAATAATCGTTATTTTGTTATTTAGGATGGTTTCACAAAAATATTATGCTATTTAGGGTGTTTGAATTATTGATAACGTGCCTTTTTGATAATTATGGTGTTTGAATAGTCGTTGTTTTGCTATTTGGGGTGTTTGAATCATAAATTTGATCAGTGCATCTATGTATGAAAAATTGAAATTGATATTGGTATTTCATCGATGTTTGTGCTTGATGAGTAGATGAGTTTGTCGGATATGTCTACATATCCGACCATCGGACATCTAAGTCCTCAAAATATTGTAAGTGGTTTTACAGGTGGATGCAAGGCGAGGATCTGAGTCAAGATCCGAGATAAGAGCCGGAGAAGTGGAATTAGAAGCCTATAAATACTCGAGATCAGACTTAGATTAGGGATACTTGTATCATTTCACTTTGATCATTTGTAACATTCTCAATCAATAATCACCATTTTTCTCTCTAAGCTCAGATCTCTTTCACTTTTGTTTAACCTTCCTGATTTGGCGGTAAAAGTGCTCTTGGTGACACTTTTTCCTTTTTCAGTGGCGCCATCCATTAGTTGACTGGATCCTTTGTGATAGAGTTTTGAGTTAGAATCATGAATGATTTGGAGAAATCCTTTTCAGTATCAGCTTCGAGTGAAAAGATGAAGTCGATTTCTTCTTTTAAACAGAATTCAGGTTTTTCCGGTGATGATTCACCGGTGAAGACTACGTCGATATTTGCGGCTTCGTTTTTGGATTCTAAAGCTTCGAATCCGAAGAATGTCGATGAAACGCTAAAATCCGGGGGAAAAAATGATGCCGATAAGCAAGATATGGTGGTTTTTGGGGAAAAGACTGCGAAAAAAGTTGAAGATTCGCCGGTAAAGGAGTTGGATGATGTTGATCTATTGGAGTCTGATGTAGAATTTTTGCGAAGGAACAAGGATCTGTTGTTATTTTTGAAGCAACAGCGTCTCGAAGAGGAAGAAGAAAATGATATCCAGCTTCAATTGGCGAAGTATAAAAGTAAGTATCAGTCTCCGACGAAGGACGTGGTACGCGTGGCAAATACGACAAAACCTCCGGTGAACGGTATGATGTTGATACGTTGGCATTTTATTACCAACAATTTAGAATTTCTTTGAGCGTTAAGTATGGTTTATGAGATTTTTTAGTTGTTTATTGGAAAATAAGCTAAGTTTTGGGCGTAAAATTGTTTTTTTAAGTCTTAAGTTTTTTAAGGTTTTGTTAGCGAATTGTTGATTATTTTTCAACATAAGTTTAAAATTGTATATGACGACAATTTTTTAGTTAGTAATATGATGTATGTGAATATAAGTCATGCATTATCGTAAATGGTTGATTATTTTGAGTATTGATGAGATGCAGGGATGGTTGTTCCATACATGCCAGAATCTATGACGTCACAGTCAAAGTTTACTTCCTGGATAGCAGAAGCAACGTTCCCTCGTAAGTTGAAGATGCCTTCTACAGTCGGAAAGTATGGGGGGTTGACAGATCCGGATGATCATGTGTTTGAGTTCTATTCAGCGGCAAGGTTGGAAAATTGGGCCGAAGAAACTTGGTGCCATATGTTTGTTCAGACATTTACAGGCATAGCCAGAGTTTGGTTCGATGCACTTCCAGTTGGTGGAATTGTAAGTTTTGAAGATTTAAAAGGACAATTTTTGCGGCAATTTAGTCAGCAGAAAAAATGTACGAGAGACCCAACGGAGGTGCATAACATCCGGCGTAAGGATCAAGAATCGATTGAAGATTTTATAGGCCGGTTCAATAGAGAAAGTATGAAAATTTCTGGGGCAGGTGATCAGTTGCGTATTTCAGGTTTTTGTCATGGAGTTAGATGCGCTCAGTTGGTTGAGAAGCTACATGAGGATCTTCCAAAGTCTATGGAAGTGTTGATGGATAAAGCTAGGGCTTATGTTCGTGGTAAAAATGCATGTGGAAGTTTTATTCAGCAGGAGAATCGCAATACACTTCCACGGGGAGGATATGTAAAGTCGGATCAGGCCAATAGAAAATATGCTGGTCCAATAAGAGGAGGTGGAGGTTACTTCCAGAACAAGTGGGTTAGGCCTATTGGTTCTAGAGCAAGGTATGTTGGAAATCAGCCAAGGGGTGATTATTTTCCTGCAAGACATGATAAATTTGTGGAACTTATCAAGACGCCAAGTGAAATCTTGTCAACCGAGCGAGTGCAATTCCAGGCTCCTCCCAAAATAAAGTCTGCTCCTATGAAAAATCTTGACAAGTACTGTGATTTTCATCAAGATAGGGGTCACACAACTGATGCTTGTTGGGCATTGAAGAAGGAGATCGATAAAGCGGTACGGTCTGGGAAGTTGGGACATTTGGTAAAAGTTTTGAAGGGTGTGGGTGCTGAACCGGCAAAAGTAATTCATATGATAGGTAGGAAGCGGTTGCAGCAGGGAAGCTTACAACAGAGAAAAGCAAGTAAACAAGCTGATTGGCAATATCAGGAGATTACGTTTCCTCCACTCTTAAGGCAGATGGTAAGGGAGGAACCTGTGGTGGTAGTTGCGACAATAGCAGATTATGAAGTTAAAAGAGTGTATATTGATTGTGGAAGTGCTGCGGATATAATGTATGAGCAGTGTTTTCAGAAAATGGGTGTCGAAGTAAGGCAAAAGATGGTTCCGTCACAAGTTCCTCTGATGGGCTTTTCGGGAGAAATGGTCAAACCCATGGGAGAAATTACTTTGCCAATGGTTATAGGAACAGGAGAACAGATTCGAACTTTGGATGTTACATTTCTGGTAGTCAGTGCGGCATCCTCTCATAACGTAATCTTAGGGAGACCTGTGTTGAGCCAGTTGAGAGCTGTCATATCAGTAACTCATGGGATGATAAGGTTTCCAACACCAACAGGGGTCGCATCTTTAACCTCTGATACATGTTTAAAGGTATACACTGTGCAGGTGCCAGAAGTAAAGAAAGAAGACAGAAGGGAGATGATGAAAAAGGATAAGTGGGCGATCAATTCAAAATACCCTGATCAACAGTTGCAAATTGGTGATCAATTGTCAGAGGTGGCGAGGGCAAAGTTATATGATTTGCTGATTAAGAGTGTGGATGTTTTTGCATGGGAACCTTCAGATATGACTGGCGTTCCGAGGCACCTGTCGGAACATAAATTAGCTTTGTACCCAGGAAGTGTGCCATATCAGCAAAGGAAGAGAGGGATGGATGATGAAAGGGCACAAGTTGTAAAGGTCGAAGTGGATAAGTTGCTGGAAGCGAATATCCTTAGGGAAATTCAATTTTCAGATTGGGTGTCAAATCCCGTGTTAGTTAAAAAGAGTGACGGGTCGTGGAGGATGTGCATCGATTTCAAAAATGTAAATAACGTGTGCCCTAAAGATTGTTACCCACTACCGGAGATCGATTGGAAGGTTGATTCGGTCACTGGGTTTAAGTGGAAATGTTTTTTGGACGCATATAAAGGGTATCATCAGATACAAATGGCAGTGGAGGATGAGGATAAGACCACGTTTATTACAAGGGAAGGTCTGTTTTGTTATACTAAAATGCCTTTCGGTCTGAAAAACGCTGGGGCAACTTATCAGAGGTTGATGGATAAGACGTTTCAAGATCAGGTCGGACGGAATTTAGAGGCGTATGTGGATGATATAGTGATTAAGAGTAGAGAGGAGGATGGAATGTTTAGGGACATTGAGGAAACATTTGCAAAGTTACGAAGTATAAATATGAAACTGAATCCAAAGAAATGTTCTTTTGGCATGCAAAGCGGAAAGTTTTTGGGAATGATGGTGTCTAATGAGGGGATTCGGGCGTGTCCGAAAAAAGTGGAAGCAATATTGCAGATGGAATCACCAACTTCAGTAAAGGATGTTCAGGTTTTGAATGGAAGGTTGGTTGCGTTGCATAGGTTTGTTGCCAAAGCCGCAGAAAGGTCTTTACCTTTCATGAAAGTATTGAAAGAGTGTTTAGGAAAGGAAAATTTTCAGTGGACTCAAGAAGCAGAAGATGCATTTGCAGAGTTAAAGGTAGTATTAACTATGTTACCAACTCTAACAGCTCCAATTGTGGGAGAAACATTGCAAATGTATATAGCAGCGACAGAAGGATCTGTGAGTGCGGTTCTTGTGGCTGAGAGAGCGCATGGTCAGATGCCGATTTACTATGTGAGTAAGGTATTAAAAGATTATGAGAGGAGATACGTACCTATGGAGAGGCTAGTGTTGGCGTTGGTTGTGGCTGCAAGACGATTGAGAAGGTATTTTCAAGCGCATTGTGTGGAAGTATTAACGGCTTGTCCAATCAATCAAATTTTGCGTAGAGCGGAGATGTCGGGGAGAATGGTCAAATGGGCCGTGGAATTAGGGCAGTTTGACATACAGTTTAAACCAAGGGTTGCAGTAAAAGGGCAAGTGATTGCTGATTTTTTGGCTGAAATGCCTATGAGTCAGCAGGAGCCATTGGATGTGATGGATGTAGGAAAGATGTTGCTCTGGAAACTATTTACAGATGGGTCAACAGGAAGTGAAGGAGCGGGTGCAGGTATGATCTTATCTACCTTTTTTATCCATAAAAAAGAAGTCATCTATTCCTTTTATTGTTTTTATATGATGGCAAAAATTCATAAAACTTGAATCATTTTGGTATCATGAGTTACAGGAATACTAATAGTGAGCCCAGAAGGCGATGAAATGACTTATGCTATACGGTTTAATTTTGGAGTTTCAAATAACGAGGCTGAGTATGAGGCTGTATTGGCAGGTTGCTTAGATGTGACAAGAGAAACTGTTTTAATTAGTTTGTTTTGATATGTTTTATTCACAAATTTTTGGATTAACAGGTTTAAGAATGACGAAGATGCTAGGGGCGCGCGAGGTGCAAGTGTGTACTGATTCGTTGCTGATTGTCAAGCACATAAGTGGTGATTACGAAACTAAAAGCGCAGCAATGGCATTATATTTAGATCAGGTTAAGATCTTGATGAAGGAATTCGGTAAATGTGAGGTTATACATATAACTCGGAGTCAAAATAAGAAAGCTGATGTGTTGAGTAAGTTGGCATCAACATCTTTCAAGCACTTGGGAAAGGAAATAAGAGTGGAAGTTCTGGAAGGGCCTTCAATATTAAAGAAGCAAGTTTCAGATGTGACAATATCTGGTTCAATATGGTACACGCCAATATACGAGTACTTGGTGACAGGGAAGTTACCGGAAGGGAAAGAAGAAGCGAGAAAGATAAAAGTTAAATCTTTGCAATACCAAATCCAAGGAGGAATATTATATAGAAAGACGTATGTGGGTCCTTTGTTGAAATGTTTGACTGAAGATGAAGCAGTTTATGTGATTCATGAGGTTCACAAGGGGATCTGTGGGAATCACATGGGACCTCGGATGATAGTTAACAAATTGATTTTGTTGGGTTATTATTGGCCCAATATGCATAAGTTTGCTAGTGACATAATTAAAAGGTGTGATGAGTGTCAGAGATTTGCTCCGGTCAGTTTGAAGGCGAAGCATGAAATGGTGCCAATCGTATCAGCTTGGCCATTTCAGAAATGGGGTATTGACATTGTTGGGCCATTTCCAGAAGCTGCGGGAAAAGTTAAGTTTTTAATTGTGGCTGTTGATTATTTTACTAAGTGGGTCGAAGCTAAAGCAGTTGCAAGCATTACTGGGGTACAAGTGAAGAAGTTCGTGTGGGAGTATATCATCTCAAGATTCGGGCTACCCTTATATATAATTTCCGATAATGGAAAACAGTTTGCTGATAACCCCTTTAAGGAATGGTGTGAAGAACTTGCTATAACACAAATTTTTGCATCTGTTGCGCATCCGCAGGCTAATGGGCAGGTCGAGCGAGTTAATAGGAGTTTAGTTGAAGGCATAAAGGTACGCTTGGATAAAACAGGAGGTGGATGGGTTGACGAGCTAACGCATGTGTTGTGGGCCTATAGGACAATGCCAAAAACTGCTAACGGGGAGACGCCTTTCAGTTTGACGTATGGTTCTGAGGCAGTAATTCCAGCAGAGGTGGGAGTTCCGACGCAAAGGATGGCTGGGAAAGATAATAATGATGAAATGATAAGAGAAAACCTTGACATGTTAGAGGAAAGACGGGAAGTTGCAGCTATTAGAGAAGGGAAGTACAAAACTGCGATGGAGAAATATTATAACGCACATGCGAGGGTTTATTATTTTAAGGAGGGTGATTTGGTTTTACGAAATAATGATGTAAGTAGAGTGCTGAAGCAAGGGAAACTAACACCACAATGGGAAGGTCCATATAAAATTGTGGAGGTTTTAGGAAAAGGATCTTATGTACTTGAAGATGAGAGTGGAAAGGTCCTGCCAAGGTCGTGGAATGGAATTCACTTGCGTAAGTATCATGTGTGAGCAATCAAGTAGAGGATGATGTGGAGGTGGTTATCGAAGCTGTTGTTTTTTATTTTCAGTTCGTTTAATGATAGTCATTTTCGAAATAAGATTGAGTATGTCTCAATGAGTAAAACTTTGTGAATGTGAAAATTCTATATAGTTGGATATGTTCTGATTAAATTGTTTGAATATGGTTCATGCAAAGTTAGATGTATTCTAATTAAAACCATTCGAATATGTTTCGTTTGAAAGGAGGATATGATCCAAAGAATTAAGTTGGAAATGTTTTACACAAAATTGGTTTGGTCTAAATTAGACTTGCAGTGAATATGTTTCGCTCCGAAAGTGGATATGTTCCAAAACGTGGATATGTTCCAAAATTGGATATGTTCCAACACATGGATATGTTCCAAAAATGGATGTGTTCTAAATTAATTAAATGTTACTTGTGTATGAGTAAGGTTTGAATTTAACTTTACTACTGAAGTTCTTTTTCTTTAAACAGTTTGTACTCATGTGTCTGATCAACACATAAGTATGCAGCATTCATAAATTTTTTAAAGCAAAGTTAAATAAAGAAACATGAGATATTATAGTAAGAAACACATGCGATTACCACAAGTCAAAATGTGCAAAATATCAAAGTTAATTGCCCTACACATACGGGCTTAGTAAGTTCATCCGCATGCAAGCGGGAATTGTTTAAAAAAAAAAAAGACTGAAGTTTTTCAAACACAAAAGGAAGCAGCAGAGTACCGTAGGTGATCATGTGGAACCGGAAGGTGTATTGCGTGACTTGGTAGCAGGTTCAGGTTGGTCGGAACGGTGAGTTAGTTTGTCGCCAAGAATGATTTCTTGGATAGTTTCCAATGGGGCATCATGAAGGTCCGGGAACTGCTTCAGAAATGGAATGCTCAGGTGTTTGAAGGCCTCCGTGGCTTCATGAAGTTTCTTGTTCGCGTCCTTGTCAAATTCCTTCAATGCTCCAACGGAAGTTCCTGGCGTTTTTGCATAGTGAAACCCGAGGATTAAACCTTCATTAACTCCACATGCGTTCATCGCATTGTTGATGTTCCCAACAGTGGACACCAAGTCAGGGTCTTTAAAGAGCTTCTTCACGATAGCATCAATGCCTTCCTGGAGTAACCATGATTTGTCATATTGTAAGGTACGCTTCTCTTCTTCCAGTTCTTCAAGCTTTTTTCCCAAGGCTTTCCTTTCCTCTTCAAATTTATGGCGTTGTTGGATCAACGCATCTTTCAAGCCAGTAACCTCTGGTAATGAAAGTAGGATAAGGAAGAGGATTTAGTGGGAAAATTGTAAGACGTAAATAAAAGAACAATGTAAAAATATATAGAGTAAAGAAAATTAACCGGCAGAAGATGTTTGCAATTGATCATTGAGCAACTTCTTTTCTTGCGTTAAAGACTCGGTTTCCTTCAAGGCATCTAAGTTCTTTTTCTCGAGAGAAAGTTGTTGTTTCTTTAGCATGTCAACCATTGAGCGAGTCTCATTCAACGCAAGTTCCGCCAGGACTTTCTTTTGAGCCATATCATTTTTCGCCTTCGTCAGAGCCATCTTGTCCTTTTCCAGACGCTGAATTTTGCTTTGTATTGCTGGGGTTTGCATTTGTGCAATTTCGTTAGACAAATTGGCATTTTCAGCTCTGATCCATCGGTTGTAGAGCTCAGGTATGATTGACTGATTCTCAGCTTGAATAGCAGCAATGCGGGAGGCTAAAACAGAAGGGGGAAGACCTTGAAGGAACTTCACATCATTAGGGGTGGAACTGTGCAAAAACATGTTTTTTGCAATTGCAGGATCTGTGAAACTATCGTTGTTGTTTATGTTCCAATTGGGAAGGAACAGTTCACCTAGGTTGTATCCTGCGGTTCTTCTTGTTTTAACTTGTGCGTATTCGCTTTTCAACCACTCGATTTCATTTTGGGTAGAGGAAAGGAAGGTTGAGATACTGGAGGAGGACAGGCCGCTTTGAGATGCTGGGAAGATTGTTCCAGTGCTAGGATGAATGGGTGGTAAGATGGTATGGCTGGATGTGAGAGTGGTAGAGGGATTCTCTTCGGTGATCTCTAAGGTAGCTGGGGGTGATGTGGCAAAGTATTCATTCATAGTGATGTCATCACTAGAAATCATATATGACAAACTGGGCGGGCTGACAGGTGAAGATTTGGATTTTTCAAATTTGAAACTTACATCATCAGAAGGGGAAACAGCATCAGCCAGACGATCCATTTGTGTTTCGCTAGAGGGAGTGTCGTCATTTCCGGAGGGTGTGAGGTTCTGAGTATTGTGTCGAGGAGAGCGCCGGGGAACATCGGTTTTCTCACTTTGGACAATTACAGGGGGTGCATTGGCATCAACTGCTTTTTCGGTTTTTCTCGGTACTTCTTTCTTGCTCCTTTTACTCGCAAGTGGTTCATCCTTCTTTGGGGATTCATGATGGCCTTTGGCAATATGCTTCCTTCTCTTGGTTGTAACAGTAGGTGGGTTTTGAGCAGAATCAGTTTCTTGGGTTTCCGATGGTGTTTTGTCAGTAGCAACAGTGGTGCTGGAAGTTGCGCCAGTTGGTTCCAAAGCGGGAGTTGCATCTGAATGGTCGGTAGGCGATTCAAAAGTTAAAGACGAGAAGTCTCGCAGTTTCAGTACACCAGATAGATCCATCTCTAACAAAAAAGATAACAACATAAGTTAGTATGTTATAAAGCAATAAAGAAAGAAGAAAATGAAATATGAAACTCACTAGCGCCTTCGTTAAAGAAGGAAGGTCGCAAGTGAGGGTTAGACCAATGCGTGCTGATCTGTGCAGCAACTAGAATTTCTTCAGGAAGTTTGCGAACGGGGAATGAGAAGCTGCCTATAAGGGTAAAATGCTTTTGGTTGATGGTTTCTTTTTTGGGGGGATCATCGCGAATAGCGAACTTTGGATCGCGCCAGATCATGGTTGATGGAACGCATGTGTTGTCAAGGTAGAAAAATTGGTTTTTCCAAAGTCGATTAGTGGCAGGTTTGCTGCTACAAATTGGGCTGAGTTCACGGCGTTTTTCAAATGTATACCAGTTTCCGCCCATGGTTAAGCGATAAAAGGCACGAAACAGAGTAACGTTGGGGATAATTCCAAGGGCTCGGCATGATAACTCAAAGTGGTTTAAGATAGACAGGCCTGGTGGGTTGCATTGAGCAATATGAATCCCGAAATATTCTAGGGCTTCAAAAAGGAACGGGGTGAAAGGAATCCTGTAATTTGCTTGTTTAAAGAAGTCAAAGTACAACCCTATTTTACCTTCAGGAAATGGGTAAATAGGTTTTTTGGAACCAGGCAGAGTGGGATGGAAATTTGAAGGAATGTGAAAGTCCTCAACGAAGGTATCAAGGACTTCCTGAGAAATTAGACAATAAGAAATGTCAAGATTGTGTTTTGTTGGAACCTTCTCAGGTTTTAGGTTTTCAGAAGTGGCCGCCATTTTTGAAGTTTCAATTTCGGGTGCTGCGTCGAGATTATCAGTCTCGGGGACTGGATTAGGTTTAGGCGATTCAGTGGAAGTAGTCATTACAAAGGAGATAAAAGTAAAATTTTTTGAAAGAAGGAGAAGAGGGTATGGATGGAAAGAACTGACCTGCAGATTGTCGAAGAATGAAGAAGATGAAGTAGTAAACTTTTTAGCCAGAGGAGAGTATAAGTAAGAAAGGGTGAAGGTAAAAGAGTTATAGGGGCTTGGGTTGCGTATTTATAGGAGCAGGTTTAAATGAACAAGGACAGTTGATGGATGTGACATAAAGTATGGGACGATTGTACCGTACAAATAGATAAAGCCTTTTTTGGTTAGATGCGAAAGATGAATCGTTAAAATCAAATGGATAAGTAGAATTCTTTGAATCACTTTTTTAAACGATAAGTCTATTAATCCTAAGCATTATACTTAATAGACTTGGGGACTTGATGAGTAGATGAGTTTGTCGGATATGTCTACATATCCGACCATCGGACATCTAAGTCCTCAAAATATTGTAAGTGGTTTTACAGGTGGATGCAAGGCGAGGATCTGAGTCAAGATCCGAGATAAGAGCCGGAGAAGTGGAATTAGAAGCCTATAAATACTCGAGATCAGACTTAGATTAGGGATACTTGTATCATTTCACTTTGATCATTTGTAACATTCTCAATCAATAATCACCATTTTTCTCTCTAAGCTCAGATCTCTTTCACTTTTGTTTAACCTTCCTGATTTGGCGGTAAAAGTGCTCTTGGTGACACTTTTTCCTTTTTCAGTGCTATTTAAGATGTTCTTGGGTTTGCGTTTGAATTTTCATCCGAAGTGACTAGTTTAATTTTAAGTTTGGAAACATGTTTGTAAATAGCACAGATGCGTTCGCTAACCCGTAGTTTAATTATACAACATATAGTTTAAATAGCACGTGTGAGATGCATTTGTTAAGTGCTAGAATATAGTATAGATGCAAATAGGACTCCATGATTGTAAATATATCTAATATATGTTGATCAATGTTGCATTTGTTTAGTCCGAGAAGAATAACACCTATGCCACATAGCTCCTTATATTTACAAATAGCACTTCGTAGTTGTATATAGCATCTAGTGTTTGATGATTATAAAGGAAAATAAACAGCATTTGTCGACATCTGACAAAATATCACATACAAATAAATAGCACTTTGTATTTGTGAAGAACTGGCGTAATAGTACAGATGAAAAATAGCACTTTATAGTTGTAAATAGGACTTTGTTGTTGTAAATAGCATGTTAAAACTGTGAATTCCTGGCCAAGTAGTACATACACACAATAGCACTTTATAGTTAAAAATAGCACTTTGTATTTTCTATAGAACTTTCTTATAAAGTTAAATTGCACTGTATATAGAACTGTCTTATAAAATATGCTGTAAAACTATGTGTAGAACAATGATATGTATATAAAAGAAGTAGAAGATGAAAGAAGGGGTACCTTCTTTTACGACCAGATGGAAAAGTTGTTGAAAGCTAGCGGGAAAGATATTCTTACTGGCTTTGACATAGTGTTCATACCTATCATACATGCATCACACTTCTTTGTTATGACATTTGATTTTAGAAATGGAGTTGTCAATGTGATACATAACTTAGAAGCTGAAGCATACTTTAATGTTAAGTACACCAAAAAACCACAAATGATGGTAAGTATGTTTACAAAGTGATTATGAACTATATAATGTTTCATGGCTTAAACTATTCGGTTAACTGCAAAGTTCTTATTTTATTGTTTTGTAGCAAGGTGTGTTGTGTCATTACTTGAAAATGAAGAATCACCCTAAAGCATCAAAGTTAATGGAAATCAAACCAGAAAAACTGTAGATGAAATGGAGGACACTTTCGAATTCGGTAGATTGTGTTATTTTTTCAATGAGGCATATGAAAACATTTAAAACCACTTCGGTGGCAAAATGGAAATATATTATCAAAAGAAACAGGCAGTCAGAAGGCAGAGCTTGATGACCTAAGGGTGAAATATCTTTCTAAGATATTATTGTTTGATATCAATACGAAAAGGGATGTGGTAGAAGTTGAGGCGAGGGCATTTTTTGCGTTGGAAGATACTACGAAGATAGAAATGATGGATGGTGACTTGGATAGAATTCAATTGGTTGGTTGCGATTATGAAACAAACTTGTCTCAATCCCGTGTCGTTTAAATGATACTACAATGCTTTGTTTTAATTTGATATAGCTATCGTGTTCACTGGATTGTTAAATATATAGCACTATTACATAAATATCAATCTTGAGTATAATAGTAAAAGCACGGATATAATTATAAATAGCACTTTTAGGTTGGGCACTTCTTTATTTTAATGAGGTTTGCTCAAAAACAAGCAAATCACTCATATGAGAGTGTGTTTAAAACTTGATAGCACTATGTGTTGATGGTCGGCCCGCATTAAAACAAATAACTTTTGTTTATGTTAAGAAATATATGCCTTGACATTTAAAACAGCACTTATGTAATGAACTTACACAAATTGTGGTTATTCATATTAAAATATAACCATTTCCCGAGTAAGGACTCCTTGCTTAATTAATATGTCCGAAAATCTATTACTTTCTAATGTTATGTAGATAGCATTGTGTTAAATAATACATATTAAAAATAATACTTTATTTAACCCACTAAGTGATGAGTTAGCTACGGATATAATCCTCAACTCGTTGTCCAAGTCATATGACCAGTTCGTTCTGAACGTCAATATGAATGGCATGGATAAGTCCATCACACAGCTACATCAGATGCTTAAAACTACTGAAACGAACATTCCACCAAAAGTTGGGACTAGTTCAGTATTGATGGTTCGAGATGGCCGTATTAGTAAGAAAGCTAAGAAAACCAAGGGCAAGAAAAGCAATGGAAAGGGCAAGGGCAAGAAATCAAAAACTCACAAGGTAAATCCTTAGAAGGATGCAAAGTGCTTTTATTGTGCTGAAACAGGGCACTAGAAGAGGAATTGCCCTAAATACCTGGCTTAAGTGAAGCTTAAGAAGCTATCAATTGCAGGAGATTCCGCAGGTATACATGTTATCGAATCATTTTCTTTTTCTTGCAAATCATAGGTGTTAGGCACTGGATGTGGTACTCATATCTGTAATGATTTGCAGGGACTAAGAAGAGTTAGAAATGTGAAGCAAGGTGATCTTGAACTGCACGTTGGGAACGGGCAGAAAGTTGTTGTTAGGGCCATAGGCGATTTTACTATTTATTTACCTAGTGGTCTTTCTCTTGTTTTAAACAATTGTTGTTTTGTGCCTAGTGTAACTAGGAACATCATTTCTTTATTTGCTTTGAAAAGACAAGGTTTCAAGTATGCTTTTAAAAATGATAATGATTTCATTTTTGCGTATTTGGATGATATGTTCTATTTTGAGGCAAAACCGCATAATGGGATCTATGAGATAGATACCAGTGATAACGTGTTATACAATGTCTCCAATAAACGTGCTAAGACTAGTGTCAATGGCACGTTTCGATGGCATTATCGACTAGGTCACATAAACAAGTATCGCATCAAAAAATTACAGACTGCGAGGATTTTAGAATCCACTGGTCCGAATCCTTCGCCAAGGATCTCTTGAATCCTTCAAAAGATTTTCTCAAAACTATTTTCTTAAACTTTCTTTCACTTTTTCTTTTATTCAAACCTTTATTATTTTCATTATATGTTTTGTCAAGCTCTGTATTTCTTTTCATTTGTAGTGTAATTTCATTTCATTGTAATCTATATTCATTTCTTTGTATTGTATTTTCTTTCCGTGTAATATTTCATTATTTCGTCGGAATGGTTGATAGGAGTAGATCTGTTATTTCCATTGTATTGTATTATTTCTTTTGTTGTAATCGTATCATAAAAATAAGTAATTTATTTTGTATTTAAATTTACGAACGGTATTCCTACATTCGATATATAAATAGCACCTCAGTATATAACGACACATTGAACAAAGAAAGAAATTTTTCATGTAAAAAGACTATTCAATTTTAAACACACCAAATAGCACGAATTTTAATCAGAAGAACAAAAACTGTAATATAGTCGACCAAGGAATTGATCAATGTAACCCAGAATTAAAAAATAGAACTTCAAAAGAAGGGCGTCGATTGTGAACTTGAATAGCAGTTCAGACCTTCAATTCCACAAAACTAGATCGATTGTAATCACATATATACCTAGTACAGTCGTATGTTTTAAAAAATCTTCATAGCAAATTTAAAATAAATTTTCCAAGTCGAGGATATGGAGGATGATGAATTTTGAAATTGGTTTCGAAATTTTCCAAGTCGATGTTATGGTCGCATATGAAGAATCGATTGTAATGAGTTTGGCGCCATAGAATTTTCATCGTGATATTGATTTTGATTTAGGAGAGAAAATCGCAAAAAGCGTTGGAAGTCGATCAGATTATGAATCGTAACAAACCTTTGAGGATTTTCAGATTTTCTTAAGTCCATCTGGCACCACGTGGCAAAAATCTACGGGTCCTCTCAGTTTTTACGTTAAAACATGTTTGTATATGAGGCTATGTGTAATGGTCTCCTATTACCTTTCACTCCTCTCACTTATTTTTTTACCAACTCAGCGCCACATCAGCACCACTCACTCCCCTCACTTTCACTCCCAATACCTTCCTTTCACCTTTCACTCCCCTCACTTTACTTTTATTATTATTTTATTCAATTAATTTAAAATAAAGAAAAATAAAAAAATATACATTTCATTTCACAAAATTAAAAAAAAGATACATTTCCTAAAAATTAAAAAAAAACACACTTCCTAAAATTACATTTTCCTAAAATTTACTTATTCGCAAAAAAAAAAAACACACTTCCTAAAAATTACCACCAATTCCTAAAAATTACCACCAGAAATCCGAACTGGAATCGGTGTCGGAATCCTCAACCCGTCGGGCCGCCTCAGCTTGTTGTTCCAGTTCCTCCTCCCACACCTCACGAAGTGCCGCCTCATCCTGTAATTCAACATCATCAACCGGTTCTTCTATGTCCTCCAGATGGACTTCATCATCAAATTCGTTGTATTCTTGGAGTGGTTCCTCTGGTGCGTTCTCTGGCAACCAATAATCAAAAGCCCAATTCCAGAAAGCTTCATCCTCCCAAAATTCATCAACATACGGTGGTGGCGGGGGGTGTTGAACTGCAGGTGGATGTGGAGGTCGGGGCTGAGCAAGAAGTGGGGGTGGAGGTTGTTCAACTGGTGGAACAAATCCTGGAGCTGGAACCAGAACAGGAGGTTGTGCAACAGGTCGAGGTCCTCTAGGACGTAGATGATTATAGCGTGCTCGTCTTACTCCACTGTATCCATCAAGAGCATCCCTCGGAGGAGTTGACATTGTAAGGTTGTGGAAGTCGTGCAGAATCGAGAGAAAGTTTTCATACGATCGCATGTTTAATGTAGTAATTCATCTAGGAGGCAGGAGGATCTATTTATAGGGTCATAAACCCAAACGGTCATATTTTTCAAACGGTCAGATTCTCTAACGGTCAGATTTTCTAACGGTCAAATTTTCTAACAGTCAAATTTTCTAACGGTCAAAATTTCTAACGGTCAAATTTAACAATTACTGAAATTTGAAAATACAATTACTGAAATTTGAAATAGAATTACTGAAATAGGAAATACAATTATTGAAATAGGAAATACAAATACTGAAATAGGAAATACAATCTATCACCACTCGTCCCAATCTTCGTCGTCTTCATCATCTTCTGGATCGCTTGGAATGTAGTCTCGAACATTATCAATGTGTTCAATCAAATCCGCTTTCAAATTATTATGTATTTCGCGGTTACGAATTTCCAGAACATTTTCATTGATGATTTCTTCTGGAGGCTCCCCCTGATCGGGCTGAACATCTTCTAGATCGCACTCACAAATTGCATAACCCTCGTCCTCCCTGGTCATATTATTCAAGATCATGCAAGTGAATATGATGTCTGTCATCTTATTAATTCTCCAAGTTCGTGTTGGATTTTCAATAATTTTCCATTTTTTCTTTAGTACTCCAAACGCTCTTTCCACGTCCTTCCTTGCCCCCTCCTGAGCCTTAGCATACTTTTTCCGTTTTTCTGTTGTGGGAGCGGTGAGAGTCTTGACAAACACGGACCATTCCGGGTAGATTCCATCAGCAAGATAATAACCGTGTTTGTAAAATGTGCCGTTAACTTCAAACGACGAATCGGGTGCCTTGTTCTTAATTAAATCATTTAATAAAGGAGATTGCTGGAGCACGTTGATGTCGTTGTTGGAGCCGGCAACTCCAAAGAATGCAAGCCAAAACCATCCATATTGTGAGGCTACAGCCTCTAGCATAATCGTTAACAATGCGTAAAAAAGAGATTTATTCATACGAAATCGACGACGAAACTTATCTTTAAATATTGCATTTTCGGAGAAGTAGTCGTTGACTAGTCGTTTATGTGCCTTTTGTCGTTCTCTTTTGATTGACTTCCGGGTGTAATACGGTTTAGAACTTTGGCCCTCCTCCTGTGCAGCAACGATCACCGTCTCAGGTACTAACATAGCCGCGTCGTCGTCGGAATCGAACATTGACGAGGAAGATGATGAAGAAGACATTTTTTAAGATGGTGTGAAATGGGTATGAAATGAGATGAAATGAGTGTGAGTGTGTGTGTTTAAATTGAGTTAATATATAGGTGTAAAATTAATTAAATTTTTTTTTAGAATCAAGAAATAACCGTTTGGGGGGGGGGGGGGTCCCACCACCAATGGGTCCATTTCACCGAGAAACAAAGCAAGGGGAGCGGTGCCCGAGCTCGTCCCCGCAAGGCCTTCACCGTGGCCCACGCTATGGTGGCACCGAGGCCACCGCAGTCCACCTCAGCTTCACCGAGGGGCTCGGTGTGCCCATTGCAACCAACCTGATCTTTCTTCATAATAATAACTAGCCACTTACCCGGGTAAATATTCGGGGCTGTAACGTAAAAATAAATAATTAAATATAGTATGGAATAAATAATTGGTAAAACATAATTCAATAATAATAAAAAAAAAGTTCAATAACAATTACAAATTTAAGAAGAGAGACTTAAACACTATATTTTCTGTTACATTGGTTGGACGACCGTGTTCATCCAAAATCAACAGTTATAAAAAAGTATGTAATGAAATATAATATTTATTTAGCAGATGTAATCAATTAGAAAATATATATACCTTATGAATAAGTGTATGCTGTAATAAAAAATATATAAAAACTAAAAGAAACAATTCTTAAAAGTAAACCCGCAATAAGAATTTAAAATAAGTAAATTTACAAAGTCAACCATTATGAATTATTCATTGCACCCTCAAGTATCTTGAAATGTACCCATCATATCTAAACAGCCACTAACTTTTACTTATTTGATCGTTTTTGTCAAAGTCAACCGTTATGGATCTACATCCTCATTGTTGACCCCTTTAGCTCCATGTCTAACAAACTGCCCACAAACGCATGGTATTTGTTCTGCTAGCTTCTTTGTGCTCTAGTATCTCACCTTTAAAAGCCACAAAAGAAAATTGTTACCTTCATGTCAGGTGGATATTAGTAGAGTGATCCCTTCCATTTGTTATTAAAGCCTACAAAAGAGCATCATTGAAAAACCAAATACTAATTTAGAATAGCAACAGGCAAAGACATCAAAATTCATCAGGACCTAAGCACCTTGTATCTAGACTAACCTTCAAATTTATGTTATCAATATCAGGTAAAGATCCAATTAGTGATCACTCCAATGCAGAAACTGCACCATTTCAAAATGGGGACCGCAGTCAACAAAATTGAAGCATTACTTGCAAGCTCACCTCTATAACCTCTAATTTGACCTTCTACATGATTTGTTCTAAGTAAATGGAAGCTACAACACCTGACCTGTTAACAAAATATGCAAAAGAAACGGGATGGTGACTAAACTATTTGTAGACAATGAGAATCGCTTAGAAGTTAACGACACATTTTGAAAACTCATAAGAGCAAAATAATATGAATACACCTTTACCAATAATAGAAGGTAAACATTAAAGAAGATAAACATTGAAATGTTTCAGCAAATCTTCTTCCTTCCTGTCACAAACTTCATTATCCTCAACCTTCAGTAGATTGCACTTAACTCATTCCTAGGTGAAAAGCAATGACAAATAAACAATTGAATTTCTATGTTATATAATAAGTAATCAGCATAGCAACTGCAACCACTTCCGAGTTACTATGTAGTAGCTATTATGTGCGACCGATGACGACAGACAACGTGATTTGGCAGTTACACATTAATAATTCATGATGGAAAGCAATTTAGATCTTGAGCAGATGTCGTAGTCTATGTTCACCTGGACCTATTGACTCGGTAACCTAAATACAACTAAATTATTTTTGCAGGTCAGCATCATGCTCTTTATTAACAATGAATTAACAGATAAAAGGTATTCAACTTATTATTCTTTATACTTTTGTTTGAAGAGCTGGTGTGTTAATGGTTCATACAACAAAAAAAACTTAAGACATTATAAAATGAGTGCTATTTTATTTAAAGCAAATACGACAAAATATGAGTAAAAGCAAATGAGTATCAATTACTAACCAAAAAGACATACCATATATGTTTCAAGATGGGCTTCACCTGCAAACCAATATCCAAAACACCTAAAACTAAGAAGATGAAGAACATATAAAATGAACAATACCAACATAAAACAAAATACCTTAATTAGATGAAAATATCATTCACTAACATGTATAACTCAACCTTTACCCAAAAACATGTATAACTTAATGCATCTATTCAAACAAAACCTACATCCATTTTGTAACTAAAAATAGGCTAACAAATAACATATACATAAACTCATATAATTAAAACATTAAATCATGATAAAAATATTAATGAACCATCTGCATTGGTGAAAATAATTGGAGATAACACAATGAGGAAAACAAATCTTGTAGCTTTGATGCAGAAAAGGCCGTCTAATACTCAATGGCATCTAAAAAGAACACACCCAATTCATGTAAAGCTAGACTAAAAAAAAGAAAAAAACTCAAGAAGAAATCATAAAAATCAAATCTGCAACCCATTTGTGTAGAACTCTAACTTGGATTGGTATTCCTGTCATTAATGGTTGAAGTTGAGAAACCCTGTTCTCTGTTAATTACAAATCACTTGCAAACCGTTTGACCCACTTGCCATTTCATTTTCAGTTAAATTTTCTATTTTACCCATTTGACCCTTTAGAGAAAAAAATCAGCCCAATCGACCCATTCGTAAGTACATTTGTCAAAATTGCCACAGTTACAACCAACCACGTGTTCCAACCTCTATATTTAAATCTCTAAAATAAAAATAGAAAACAAAAATCATTTACCTGTATAGAAACAAACCACTCATTTTCACAATATTTTGACATGTCCATGAGATGAGCATCTTCTAGGACATCTTTCAACCAAAATAGACATGGTAGTTTGACTTTGACTTTTAGAGCCTTACTAACAGAAATTGAATGCTTTACACCAATACCCCATGTACCTCCTCTAACATACACAATATAAAAATTAACTAACTTCTCATCCGAATCATACAACTTAAAAAGCATAGACTCATTACACTTGCTTGTCAAATTCGCATAAAAGTAGTCCCATTTATTTCATAAAGTGAAAAATGCTAATCACTCTATCTAACTTATATCAACTAACTTTATGATTCTTATATGCAAATAACTTGATTAATAGACATATTAACCAACCTCAAGCGTGTATCTTTCTCATTTACAATTCAAACCGCTAAATCGTATGAACCGAACCTGAGAATTTCGAACAAAATAACAAAGCACCAAACATTGTTCAAAATCCCAACCACGCATAAATACTCAATTTAAAAAAAATGTAACCAAATTGCAGCACACTGTCAAACAATCAAATACATAATTACTAAATTTACTATAAAAACAAAAACGAATCACACCTATGCTAAACGAAAACCGAATTTCAAAACAAAGAAAGTGAAGCTAGTACAAAAAACAACAATGCATGAAAACTAAAAACCAAAAACAGTGAAATAAAAAAAACGACATGAAAACTCAGTTCGATCAGACTATGTGTTTATTATAGAATGCTAATAAATTGAACATAAGTTGCAACAAAAAAAAAAGCAAAAACTCACCTTTGTAGACTTTTCATGAGAATCCACATATGTTTTGAACCCTGCAAGCACATAAAAAATAATAAGTATTGCTATAACATGATCAAAAATAGAGGAAAAAAATAATTTTTTGGATAAACCAAAAATTTTATCACAATAATTCAAGAGAAGTTCAAAAATCTCATTAATGACCAATAAGCAAATCTAACCAAACCATAAACTAAGCAGCTAAAAAACTCACCCATTTTTGAACAATAATCAAATTAACCATCAAACCTTAAACCAAATCTAATCGGCTTTCATTTATAAGCAATCACAATTTTAAGTTTTAGGTTCAGTTTTGGGTTATAACAGATCCATGTTCTAAACTTGTTTCAAAACTTATAAAAAAGTTTCTAAATACAAAAAAATAAAATCGAAGGACATGATGCCTATAAATTTTAACTCATAAAATAGGTAAAAGACCCAACAAACATAACTAACCGGCAGATTTGTTTCAATTACTTCACAAAGTCTGCATATCCATAACCTGCATGTGAATAGATTGTTACTTTCTAATGACCTTGTTGAGTGCGGCATATAAAAATCACCCAAATTGAGAAATATATCAAGAACCGTCGAAAGATTGTTACTTTCTTTATAATCATTTTTTTTATATTTGCAAGGTCATTCTCTTAGGATAATAATCAATATTATTAAATCGATTGGCTCTGTGGTTAAACCGATCTATCATTTGTTTCCCACAATGGCATACCAGTAAAAATGGAATTCATTAGCAAATATACAATTGAAAGTATAGTTATAAGAACTTTCATGTTTATATTTTTCTGTTTAGCTAGGCATTTTTTATTTTCTATAGTTTAGTAACATACATATTAGGAGTGTAATAGTAGGAAGATCTCATATGATTCTGCTTCATATTAAGAAACTGAAAACACAAAGATACCTTACTACAAAACATAAACACATGATCGAAGAACTCCAATGGTACCTGCAAAACATACAAAAGAGCAAAAACTATCTACAATTAGCATAAACGAATAACTGAAATAATCGTCACTCGGAAAATCAACACTCACCAAAACATGGTATCAACAGCAAGTGAGAAGGAAATGAATAATCAATGAGGACGAAAATACATGGCAATCGAATGGGAGAAAACACACAAATCACTAATCATGCTTCTATGGATGATTGTACAACAGGATCATAAACGAATGTACAATACTTTGACCCGTTTGCCAAATTATCATTTTAGTAAACATTGATTATTTCTATAACCAATTAGGTAGATGATTAACAATATAATGACTTGAAAAAAAAATGAATAGATTCAAGAACATATTAAAGCCTTAATACATAATTAAAATGAAGAACAGATTCTTGCAGAAACACTAAAATACACGGGATTATAGAAACCCTAAAAATCGATTTGTAAAATACTTCCAACAAAGGTTTCGATTGAAACAGAAAGACGGAATAACTTGATAATGTTAAGCCATCGATCTCTAAACAAAGAGAATATCATTATTCAAGCACGGTTCAAAAAAAAATTGCGCCGAAGTTTCGATTGAAATACTGAATCGGAAAAACTTGCTCATCTGAACCAATCGATTAAAAGACTGAATCGGAAAACCCTAATCTGAGAAGACGGCGGATTAGAGACAGAAAACGAAATCTATTACAAATCTGTAACAAATCGGAGAACACTCGGTACGAAATCGGAGATTGAACTCACCGGAGATGAACGAAGAGACGACGGCGGAGATCGAGATACGCTTGGTGAGATCGAGAGAACTTCAAACGAAAACCCTAAATTGTGTCGTGGAAAATGAGACTACGGTTTGAAAAAGAGGTTATATACTCGGGTCGAAACTAATCTCCGGATCTAACCCAGTATCCGCGGAATAAACCAGATGAAACGTGAAATTTTAAAAGAAAAGTTAAAAACTCAAGAATTTGACACATAGGATTTGGTTAGTGTGAGAGGATGCCACCTCATCACTTGATGATGTGGACAACCTTATAAGGTGCCAAATCAACTTGATATGTTTTGTTTAATAGATAGGTAGATGTAATAATTACTAGATAGAAGTTCAAATAAAAAGTTTTGTTTAGGTAAAAAGGATAAGAAAAAATTCAGTTATTGGATCTTGATCTAATAAAAAAGTAAGGGGGTATTTTAGTCTTAGTCATCTTTGTTAACTTTTTATTTACTTCCTCCATTTTTTTAAACATTCATAACTTTCACATACGACATTATTTTTTTAAAAAAATTACACCATAAAAACGAGCGTTTTTTTATCTTTAAAACGCGTATAGTGTTGCTATATAAAAATAAAAAAATTACTCTTTAAGTTTTTAACACAATGTTCAGATCATTGTGTCATTGTATCAAAATGTTCAGATAATTGTGTAATTATGTCAAAAATATATATAGTGTTGCTATATATAAAGTTAGAAAAAAAATTACTCTTTCAGTTTTTGACACCATATGGCATAATGATCTGAACATTTTGACACAATATGACACAATAATCTGAACATTTTGATACAATCGAAAGAGTATTTATATATATATATATATATATATAATATATATATATATATATAACAACAATGTACACGTTTTAAAGATAAAAAAACGCTCGTTTTTTATGGTGTAATTCTTTTAAAAAAATAATGTCGTATTTAAGAGTTATGAATGCTTAAAAATGGAGGGAATTTGATAAAAAGTAAAAATAAAATTCCATATTTTGTTTTCTTTATTTTTTATCCCTAATTCTACACATAAAAACTTTGAGCCATAGACCTTCATTTAATTGAAGATCTAAACAAACTTCTCACAATAACCTCACACATAATTACATATAAGTATTTTTTAGAAAAATGCACTTTTAGCTCCTACTCTTATTGGTTAAAATATTTTTTTATTTTAAAAATAGTTTTCTAATAAAATTAAAAAATAATTTGTTAGAAGTGATCGATATTTTCAAAAAATAATTTAATGTTCTATAAATCATGTATAAAAGTTTTTATTAATTTTCTAATTTTTTAATTTTTTAATTTTTTAGTTTTATCTAAGTATAGATTTTTTTTTTGTTATCTTCCATCGATCTTTTTATTTCTTTAAGAATGCATATTATAGGAGATGATTATTTGAGAATCAATTGGGTTTGAGAACTAAAAAGAACTAATCTCAGCCACTAGTTTATATATATAGAAAAACCCCTATGAATTATAATGGTCCCCACCTGAAATTAGTGGTTGAGATTTAGTTTTCAAAATAAAAAGTTCTCATTTGAACCTAACCCTACATATTATAATATATATTTTTAATTGTTTGATGGAGATAAAAAAATAAAATTACTTATAAAGTTTTGTATAAGTATGTTAAAAGAAAATATTGTTTTTCTATTTTTCCAAGAACTAAAACAAAAATACTTTATATGTGTTTTTTTCTTTCGTTTTTAAATTTAACTAAACGTTTTTATAATTTAATCGACTTGGTATTTGTTTTTAAAAAATAATTGAATGTTTTTAAATAATTAAATAACAAAAACATTTTAACCAAATGTTTATAAATAATTAGACAAAAAAAAACATTTTAACCAATAAGAGTAAGAGTGAGAAAGTGCATCTTCTAAATAAAATTCATTTTGATAAAATGAGAAGTTACTTTTTAGAGTAAATTACGGATTTCGTCCCTGAGGTTTGCACAAATTTCGGATTTCGTCCCTAAGTTTCATTTATTACGGATTTCGTCCTCAAGTTTTGCAAAATCGTATCGGATTTCGTCCTTTTGACTAACTTCGGTTAAAATTCTCTGTTAAAAGGATGTAAAAGGACCTTAATACCCTTTTGTGTAAAAACAAATAAAAAATTAAAAGAAAAAACAAACTTAATTAAAAAAAAAGAAAAACAAAAAGAAAGGCATTTCAGTTCAAACCGCCGAAGACTACGACGATCATCCCGCCACCATCACCGGATCTAGTTTAATCGACCACAACTTGAACAAAATTCATCGAATCATAAAATTAATCACACGGTTACACTCGAAATAAGCAACGATTCCGTCTAGATCCATTGTTAATATGTTTCGGTGAAAATTTGAAGATTCTATCGCGGGTTTGTGAACCTCGCCGCTGCCGGTGGTCAAAGGGGGTGGCCGGTGGTTGAAGCAGTCGCCGACGAGTTCAATTGCCGCTGCCGATGGTCGAAGGGGGTGCCGGATTCGCAGGGGGCTGGTGGTTGCCGGCTTTACAGGGGTTGGGGTGCCAGATTTGCAGGGGGAGAGCTCCCGGTTGATCGTCCACCATGCCCGTCGGTGGAGGCAGAACTTCACGCCACCGTCGGTGGTTGCCGGATTTACAACTCCGATCTCTTTCTTTTTGAATGGTGAAGTTCCGTCGGTGGTTACATACTTACTGTTAGGTTATATAACTATTTATCAAATAATCACGAGTACGCAGCGGGATTAATCCTATGAATTAATCTAACTAACCGGATAGATAATGTGTACCTTTTTAGCTCGGCAAGAGAAGATCTTCTAGGATTTGAAGTAAATCCCTCTACGATCGTACACACGACACACCGATGTACGTATGCTAGTACTGATCACGAACTCCTCTTGATGAAGATGGCTTGGTCGAACCACACAAGAAATCGAAACCCCTAGGGTTCTTTCTTGTTGCCGAAAATTGGAGAGAAAGAGAGAGATTTAGGGTCTGCACCTTTATCAGATAAATTCAGCTCATAAACCTTAAACCCAGAGGGTCTATTTATAGGATTTAGGAACTTGATAAACAAGTTAGGGTTTGGGATAGGGGCTTTACGATTTTCGGCCCTAAGGCCTATCCCAAAACCTTTTCCTAATTGTAATCCAACTACAACTCTCTCTAATTACGACTAACACCCCTGTTAACAATTAACTGTCAGTTTTTAACGAAACCTCGTTAAATGTTCATGATAAATATTAATTAACTAATTAATTAATACAAATACATTAGTGTCGAGACGTGTAACCCCATAGGCTTAAATATTTTCCGGACATACGCTTATTAATACGTGATCATATCCCTACAGCTCCCACTTGAGCTCGTAATAATAAAGGTAAAAACATTGGTTAGCGTCTAGCAACACGCCAATGCTCCCGGAAATATTTAAGTACAGTTTCTCAAAGTGTATTTAAATGGTACAGTCATTTACTATCCCTTTGTTACCGATACCGTTGTTAAATATGAATATGGATCAAGTCATTTCATACTTTAACGATTTTGTTTCTCATTTCATAACTAATTAAAGATTACCAAATTCAAAATCGAGACACATCTGGATTTCATTTGGGCATGGCCATGCAAACATCTTAATTAGTCCCAATGAGGGGCCCAGTGGTATCTGCTTCAACTTTTAAGCTGAAGGAACAAATCCTCTTGACTACACGTGTCCAGTCACATACTTCACTACACTTACTGAAAATAGCCCTTTTGTACTACCTTATTCAGGATAGTTAGAACTATATCAAGTAGTGCAATCCATACATGCATGACCTGCTTGTATCTCAAGTCTAAGGATAAGTAAAGCAACCATTTACGAATTTCACTCAATGACGACGATCCATAAAGTGACAATTCGTTAGTGGGGTTGTCCGATATGCATCTTATGAATACCATGTGAGTTTGGTGGGACCATTCCATTATATATTCCAAGAATATTACCAATCACTCAGATTTGTCTTAGTTTAACTATATTCCCATATAGTTAATCGACAATGGACATTTTAGAATACTTGACAAGTACTCAAGGATTAAACATGCAAATATAGGACACAATTTACTATTAAATGAAATCAAACATATCAAGTACTTTATTTCATTATATATATAGAAATTGTTTAACATCCGTTATCCAAATACCGAACATCAGACATACATGATTTAACTAGCTAATTTAAGTCCCATGCCCTCGGCATGCCTTTCAAGCTTCGGCCTCGACAAAGCTTTCGTGAAAGGATCAGCTAAGTTAATATCTGTGTGAACTTTGAGTAATCTGATTTCACCTAGTTCGATCTGTTCACGAACATAGTGATATCTCCTGGCATAGTGTCTGGCGCCCTTCTGAACTTCAGGTTCTTTGGCAATGATTAATGCACCAGTATTATCACAGTACATATCAATAGGCAAGTTACTTGTAGGGATCACATCAAGCCCACAAATAAACTTCCTTATCCAGACTGCCTCCATTGTAGCCTCTGACGCAGCAATGTACTCAGACTCTGTTGCAGACATAGCAACTGTGGTTTGCTTCTTGCTCTTCCAATCCACAGCGCCTCCATTTAAAACGAAGATGTACCCAGACTGAGACTTCGTGTCATCTCTATCAGTCTGAAATCCAGCATCACAGTATCCGGGCACTTTGAGCTCTTGATCTGGATTTCCCCCAAACACCAAAAACAAATCTCTAGTAGCCCGTAGGTACTTGAGAATGGTCTTAACATCAGTCCAGTGACTTTCACCTGGATTCTTTTGAAATCAGCTAACGATATTCTGCGCAAACGCTATATCAGGTTTAGTGCATCTTACCGCATACATTGTAGAGCCTACAGCCGAAGCATAAGGGACTCTCTGCATACGCTTCACCTCATCAGGTGTAGAAGCACCTTGTTTGACCGATAGACCAAGTCCTTCCTGCATAGGTACTATACCACGCTTGGAATTCTCCATCTTGAATCGCTTCAAGATCTTATCAATATAAGCACTTTGACTTAGTTCTATCTCTATAGATCTTGATTCCAAGAATGAATGCTGCTTCTCCCAAGTCTTTCATGGCAAAACACTTCCCAAGATGGGATTTTACATCTTGCAACATTGGAATGTGTTTTCCTATTATCAATATGTCATCTACATATAAGACAAGGAAAGTAACATTACTCCCACTTGCTTTGCGATATACACATGGCTCATCGGGATTCTGAACGAAACCAAACCTTTTGATTTCTTCATCAAACCGTTTATTCCAACTCCTCGATGCTTGCTTTAGTCCATAAATGGACCTTTGAAGCTTGCATACTTGGTTGGGATGTTTTGGATCAATGAACCCTTCAGGTTGATCCATATAGACTTCTTCATCCAAGTAACCATTTAAGAAGGCAGTCTTAACATCCATTTGCCATATCTCAAAGTCATAGTACGCTGCTATGGCTAAGAGAATCCTAATAGCTCTAATGTCTGCTACTGGTGAAAAGGTCTCATCATAGTCAACGCCAAAACGTTGAGTATAACCTTTCGCCACAAGACGAGCTTTATAGGTGTGTACATTTCCATCCATGTCGGTCTTCTTCTTGAAGATCCATTTACTCCCAACGGTCTTCGCGTTAGGAGGAAGATCAACCAAGTTCCAAACTTGATTATCTTTCATGGATTTCATTTCCACGTTCGCAGCTTCAAGCCATTTGTCAGATTCCGGATCTGATAATGCAGCTTTGAAGTTCGGAGGCTCATTGAGATCTCATGATACGTTATCCTCGGATTCGACTAGACCAATCCATCTATCCGGATTACGTACGACCCTTTCGGATCTACGAAGTGGAATCGCAACATCATCGACTTGAGGTTCATCACTTTGAACATCCCCCCCCCCCCCCCAAGTTGATGATTGCTAGTTGTTTCAGAAGGTGACACATCTTCTAGTAGTTCTACAATTCTCCCACTGTTCTCTTGAACTATAAAATTATTTTCAAAGAATTCAGCATATCGAGTAACACGAACAGTATTTTCGGAAGGATTGTAAAAATAGTAACCCATTGTTTCCTTTGGGTATCCTACAAAGATGCACTTAGTAGTCATGGGTTGTAGTTTGTCAGGCGTATCACGCTTCACAAGTGCCTCACATCCCCAGACTCTTAAGTAAGACAACACAGGGACTTCTCCATGCCACAATTGGTGCAGTGTCTTTTCAACCTTCTTGGTTGGAACCATATTTAGAACGCGTACAGCGGTTTCTAGAGCAAAATCCCAAAATGATATTGGGAGAGTTGTAAGGTTCATCATCGACCTTACCATTTCTAGTAAGGTTCGATTCCTCCTCTCAGAGACTCCATTATGCTAAGGAGTGTAAGGAGGAGTAAGCTGTTGGACAATTCCACACGCTTTAAGATAATCCTTAAACTCTTGGCTTAAGTATTCTCCACCACGATCCGATCGAAGGATCTTGATGGTCTTTCCGAGTTGATTTTCTACTTCGTTCTTGAACTCTTTGAATGTTTCAAACACTTCATGTTTATGTTTAAGCAAGTAAACATAACCATAACGGCTGAAATCATCCGTGAAAGTCACGAAGTAGCTAGCACCTTTTCTTGACACATGTCTAAATGGGCCACAAACATCAGTATGAATGAGTCCAAGTAGTTCTTTAGCCCTTTGCGGCTTGTTCGGAAAGGGTTTTCTTGTCATCTTTCCTGAGATACAGGAAACACATTTATCAAATGATTCATCATTTGATTGTAAGATTGTAACATCCATGGTCTATCCATTTCGTTGTACCCGACTCGTATTCCATGATCCATTCAATAAGGAAGTTCATTTCATTTTATTTGGTGTTTCAATGTATAATTTACGATTATTTCAATTTATTTTGTTTCGATTTCAATTCGTATTTCAATATTCCAAGCTTTCAATTTATTTAAATTAGACCGGGACTTGAGTATGCTATATACGTGTGGAAAATGTGGGCAATACTAGTTACGCACGCAATTGAAACACAAATTATAGTTGTACGAATGTTTTGGGTTAAAATTATAAATATTGAAAGTTTGGGCCACTTATGTAATTTCGATAAACTTCGAAAATTATTTTATAAAAATAAATTTTATGTTCTTAAATGATACGTAATTAAAGGCATGAAAAAGACCGGGTTATAAACATAAATTGTGGGATTTAATTGTGTCTTGTATGGGTTGTATTTAATTTAGAAAAAAAATAGAAAGTATATTTAATTTAATTTAGAAAAAAAAGAAATAGGGAATGAGGGCCGGCAGGATTCGAACCTGCGACCTCCCCATCTAAAGTCGCAACCTTACCACTAGACCAATCCTGATTTCATGAATCCTATTCGCATCAAGTATTATTATAGTGAAAGTTGTGCGTGAATTCCCCTCCCCCCTCCTTCCTCCACGCGTTTCTTTCCTCTGTTCTTTTTTCTTTTTTTTTCTTTCTCGCGAACATACATATAACTCACATAAATCCGTTTCTTTTTACCAATTAAATCTATAAATTGATTACATATTCATGTCCCAAATTCAATAACGATTTTAATGACACCACAATCACTCAAAACCGTTTACAATCAATGATTTTCACCCAAAACCTTCAAATTCATAAAAACCTCCATTAAAACGAATTTTAAAGCTTATAATTGACCCAACTCCGATCTTTTCCACTATAAATTGAGATCGTAAACCTGTTGTATACCTACTCACGATCAAAAACCCTCTTCCAATTCCAATTTTCATTCGGGCAATCAAAAACCCCCAATTTCTAGGGCTCCAAACTTGTTCGTTCGATTCCGGGCTCAATTCTCCGTCAAATTGATCAAGTAAGTAGTCCATTCCACCTAGTTTTTCATTATCTACAAAACCCCTCTGTTAATTTTAGGTTTTCCAAGTTATTTCATAGGCCATTTTTTTAGGGTTCTTCGTGATTTGGGGATTTTCATGAAAAATATAAATTGTAACCTACTTTAATCTAAGCATCTTAACATCAATTACTTATGAACGATTGTTGCAATTAGAATATATTTACAATCATTTTGTCCATGTTATTACTTGTTATTATTTTCTAAATATACACATATTATAAATATATATATCACATGATAGAAAAAATTGGTCACTTGTATATCAACTATAAATCATGATAAAATTTATGATGGGTCCTAAGCCATTAGATCCTATTATAGAATTACTTTTATAATTAGCGTGTATTACATTACTTGGTGATAGTTATAATATTTTAACCGAAATACATTTCAACTTCGTATAATTATATATATATATATATATATATATATATATATATATATATATATATATTCTTTTTATGAATCATTCAACCTTGTAATGCTAATCAAGTCATAAATTATACAAAACTTGAGGATACTTTAGACGATTATAATAGTATTAACATTATTATGTTGTTATTATTAATAATATTATCATTACTATTTAATGTTAATTAATATTATTATTACTAACATTATTATTAGACATTGATGTGTTATTCAAATAATTGTTGATTAATAGTTAATGCGACAACATTTATTGTTATTAATATTATTATTATTATCGTCATTAGTATTATTATTATTATTAATATCATTATTATTATTATTATTATTAATACTATTATTAATATCATTATTATTAGTTAATGTTGTAACATAATTCAAACCCATTATATTAAGTATTCAAATAATTAAAGAATATTAAAACACATCTCATTTATGCCATAAGAAGTTACTAAACATTTATACACTATATAATTTTTATCAAATAAATAACATTACTTTAAACAAAACCCCAAATGCCCACGAACCCCTAGTCTCCTAGCCTCGTTATTCAACTAAGTCCCCTCATTTTCCTTTAGGTTGACCTTCGGGACTACGACTTCCATTCTCGCGTTATTTTGTGGAAACTCTTCAATCTATCAAGTGAGTAATCCTTGCCCCTTTTTCGTTTTTTACATTTTGGGGTGCAACATGTATCCTATATCAATCTATTGATTTTCATGATTTTCATATAATGCGATTGTAGACCATATGTGTGAATGTGTGTAGGATTTCATTCTAGCATAACTTGTCAATGTGTTGGGATTTCATGTTTTTCATAGTGTTTCATGTATTTCATGTCGCATAAACATTAACGTAAGGCCTGGGGAATCAAAGATAGATCTATTGGCTGACAACCCACTCAACTTGACCGGTTCTGGCGTTGGGTGTTTGAGACCTATTTCATACAGTCTAACCTTCGGGTTAGGGAATCCTTGTCATTAAGGGTTGTTTATGCATTATTTTCATGTTGTCATTTTATCTAGTATGTTGATCTTTCATATCATTCTATCATATGATACAATTCGCATGTTTTCATTTTATATATCATATTACATATTAAACATGTGATTACTCACCAACTTTGTAGTTGACCTTATCTTATACATGTTGCAGGAAATAATAACGTTTGATCCAAGTTGCTCCACTTAGGGATTTGGACCTAGTTAAATTATTAATAAGACATTGTTTAAGCATTTATGTTATGTTGAATTCCAAGTTTATGTAATGACATTTGATCATTAATAATAGTGTTATTTAAATATTGTCATCTTAATTTAGTTGTCATGAGCTTTTGGGCAATCTAATCATGCCCCGACGTTTCCGCCGTCGGTTGGGGTGTGACAAAGATCCCTTCACATTGAAGTCTTTCGATGTGGTTTTTGCCAACATGGGCAAGACGACAGTGCCAAAGATAGGTAGAGTCAAAACTTGTTTTGGCTCGTTTGCTAACAGTGAACATTGAATTATTTGAAACACAACCACGCATATCAATTTCATAAATGCCATCTCAAGGAATAGTATCAAAATAATGAACATTATTTTTAGAAACTGAAATACTAATATTATTAAATGCATTAATAAATCCTTGGTTTTTCAACAAAGAAACTGAAATAACACCTCTAGTAATAGAAGGTGCATAGTGATAATTGTCTAATACAATGAATAACCCAGAAGGCAGAATTAAATGATATTCTCCTATAGCTTCTACAACTGCTGGCAAACCATTTCCCACGTACAACTGCAAAGCCCCAGGCTTCAGTTTCCTCCTCTTTCTAAGACCCTGTAACGAAATGTGAGTTCCACAGCCGGTGTCATACACCCATGAATCAAACTTAGAAAAGCAAAATAATTCAATTGTGAAGATACCTGAAGTACTAGCCCCGCTAGTATTCTTTCTCTTCTTCATCAACTCAGCTAGATAGGTATGACAGTTCCTCTTCCAGTGTCCAACTTCACCACAATGGTGACAGATCTGGTCTTTAGCCGGATGCTCTTTTGCGGTCGGAGGGGTTTGCTTGGTTTTAGGAACAAGCGCAACTGCCTTGTCTTTTCCTTTACCATCATTCTTGCCCTTCGCCTTTTACGGTCGTTTAGCCTTCTGGATCTTTCCCCCCTTGATCATAAGAACTTGGGGTGTTTCAGTGGCCTTCTTAGGAATCGTTTTTTCATACTCGACAAACATAGCATGAAGCTCAGGTATAGTCTTAGTCATACTATGCATGTTGTAGTTGCGCACAAAACCCTCAAAATCCTTCGTAAGAGATTTGAGGATCATGCCAACTGCCACAGCCTGATTATACCCATAATTGAGCGATTCCAATTTGTCAAAGTAGCTCTTCATCTTGAGCACATGACTACTGACCGATTTACCAGTTTCAAGCTTCAAGTCGTGGAGTTCCACAACTAGGTCGAACAATTCAACACCAGCTTGTTTTTCATACATCTTCTTTAGCTCTTTGATCATATCACAAGGTGTATGAAATTCGTATTGCTTCTGAAGATCGGGAGTCATACTCGAGATCATCATGCAAGAAACCTCATCATATCTGCTATACTCTGCATTGTAGAACGCTTTCTCTTGATCAGAAGCATTAGCAGCTGGCTCGGTCGGCCAATGATTTTCAAGGACATCGGTCCTTCGTTCAACTCTAAGGACAATCCTCAGTGACGGTACCAGTCATTGAAGTTAGATCCATTCAGCTTTTCTCTTTCAAACATTTGACGAAAAGCATGACCAACATTGTTTTGAGGAGGGTTTGTTGCCATCTACAAAACAGATTAAGTTCAAAAATCAGTATTTTCGATAATCTTTTCCTTAATAAATTTAATTACCCAATGTTTAAACACTTTAAACAATTAAGTTTATTAAGGCTAGGATCCAATCGACATGCCATCATTTCATCAGTTGATCTGCTAGAAATGATGCACTCAAAAGGTAAGTGACGATCAATAATTGTACTTCAAGTACAATTCCTAGATTTTATGGGACCTACAAATAATACTTGTGAATCTTGCACCAAGTAATTTGTAGTCATGTTTCATCCCATCTTTTGCCACGGGCCAAGGGTCTCACCGCCTAGCTCGCTTTAAGTCGTCCAACTAAGAACGCACAAATTGTCCACCATTGTGTACCAATGAGTGGGAATTTGCCATTTTACCATTGTGTACCAATGAGTAAAATGACATCCACAAGTGTCTTTTTCAAGGTGGATGGTAAAGACTTAAGTTTGGTTTGGGTCAAAACAATTTTGATGTGTGATCAAAAATGTTATGTGTGAAGGTTCATGCACACCTTCACCACATAATGTGTTTATAAAATTCTTAGTTTGTCTTCCAAATCAAAAAAGCTCGGTAGCTCCATTTGCAACACACAAAGAAGCGTATGGGTGAGGTTTGCACTTTGCAATTAATAACCTACCCGCTTTAGGGAAGCAGAGCGACCCGACTTATACCTCTCTTAAAGTATGTTCGAATGGGTGAGCCGGTGTTTCTTTTGAACTTGTAGGACAAAAATTTTATTTTATAAACAAATCATATTTCGATAGTTAGTAAACAAATTTCAATTTTCATAAAACAATTTGCGATTTAAAACCTTTTTATTATGTCTCAATTATCACATAATTACACATAATCTTAGGGTTTCTAATTATCTTACATAATTTTAATTTTTAATTCTCTCGTTTTAAGTAATAACCATGATCGTTTTGCATGAAACTTCATGGTTTTTACTTCTTTTTAACTCATTAAAATTAAAAAGGTACAACATGTTGATTTCTAACAAATAACAAAAACTTGGGTTCTTAATTTTAGATCACAAGAATCGAATTTTAGACCTAAAATTAGGGGTGTTCATCGGTTCGGTTTTCGGTTAAAACGGTTTAAACGGTTCGGTTAGTTCGGTTAAATTTTTTTTTTCCTAACCGAAAACCGAACTGAACTTGGAAAATGACTAACCGAACCGAAACCGAACCGAACCGAATTCGATTCGGTTACGGTTAAAACCGAACTAACCATATATAACTGAATTAACCGAATTTATCCAAATTTAACCGAAAGCACTGCAACTTGCAATTTCCAGCCTCCAAATCTTAGGTTGAAACAAAATAAATCATTCCAAACAAATTCAAAGAACCAAAATAAATCCATCCAACTTGAAACAAAACCCAAGGAAACATAAAAGAAATAACGAGGCATCTCACAACAACTAGTCAACACATCATCAAACAAAGTATAAAAGTTACCAAGAGAGAACTCGATTAATGGGCAAACAAAGTATAAAAGTTTCCATCTGGATCTGACTGAGTTTTATAAATCGATCCCTCAAACAACACATCATCAAACCTGAGTTTGAGAAACGAAAGAAAAGATAATCGAAAGAAAAGTACCTGATGATGATTGAAAGCTCTCGAAATTCGCAAAGTCGCCGGCGTGAAGGAAGGCGACAGGGAGGAAGGCTACGGGCGAGAAGGAAGGTGACGGGGAGGAGAGCATCTGAGAATCTGACCAGCGAGTGGGAGGGAGGCGACTAAACTAAAAGTTAGGGTTAGGGACAATTTAGGTTAAACTTGGTAATATAATTATATAATTATATAAATAATAAAAACATATATTAATATTTTTCGGTTTATTCGGTTCAACCGAATAAAACGAATTAACCGATGTTTTTTTAAATGCGTATCCATAAACCGAACCGAAAACCGAATTTTTATTACGGTTACGGTTACTAACCGAACCGAAAACCGAAATGTTATTACGGTTTGGTTTTTTTCGGTTACGGATACGGTTCGGATATCGGTTTTTTATGGATTTCGGTTATTCTGAACACCCCTACCTAAAATTAGGGTTTCTGATTCGGCTAGAGGTTTTCGATCCAATGTAAAGATTACGATCGAAATAGGGTTTCCGATCGGTATTAACGTTTCCGATCAAAATCAGGGTTTATGATCGGAATTAAGGTTTACGATCGGAAACAAGAGATTCCGATCAGATACAACTGCCGACCTTTAGTTTACGATTTTGCAACAAACCTAGTCGTAAACAAAAATTTACGATCGGAAACTTAGGGTTTCCGATCGGAAACAGACGGTAGATCGTAAACTATTTACGATCGATTAGGGTTTGCGATTTTTACCAATTTGCGAAATCCGATTTTGCCAATTGTAAAAGACGATTTTGAGTGGATCGAAAAGCTAGAATCTTGATTTGAAAACTTGTTTCTAATCGACTTTAGTTACCCCCCCCCCCCCTTCAAGTTTTTATTCCCGGTAATTAATTAAAATCATAGGTGGCTCGTGATACCACTGTTAGGTTATATAACTATTTATCAAATAATCACGAGTACGCAGCGGAATTAATCCTATGAATTAATCTAACTAACCGGATAGATAATGTGTACCTTTTTAGCTCGGCAAGAGAAGATCTTCTAGGATTTGAAGTAAATCCCTCTACGATCGTACACACGACACACCGATGTACGTATGCTAGTACTGATCACGAACTCCTCTTGATGAAGATGGCTTGGTCGAACCACACAAGAAATCGAAACCCCTAGGGTTCTTTCTTGTTGCCGAAAATTGGAGAGAAAGAGAGAGATTTAGGGTCTGCACCTTTATCAGATAAATTCAGCTCATAAACCTTAAACCCAGAGGGTCTATTTATAGGATTTAGGAACTTGATAAACAAGTTAGGGTTTGGGATAGGGGCTTTACGATTTTCGGCCCTAAGGCCTATCCCAAAACCTTTTCCTAATTGTAATTCAACTACAACTCTCTCTAATTACGACTAACACCCCTGTTAACAATTAACTGTCAGTTTTTAACGAAACCTCGTTAAATGTTCGTGATAAATATTAATTAACTAATTAATTAATACAAATACATTAGTGTCGAGACGTGTAACCCCGTAGGCTTAAATATTTTCCGGACATACGCTTATTAATACGTGATCATATCCCTACACTTACATGCGTCTGTGTGTGGTGGGGGGGGGGGGGGGTTGGTTTTAATTTAACTGAAATGCCTTTTCTTTTTTTTTCTTTTTTTAATTAAGTTTGTTTTTTATTTTATATTTTTATTTGTTTTTACACAGAAGGGTATTAAGGTCTTTTTACATCCTTTTAACAGAAAATTTTAACAGAAGTTAGTCAAAAGGACGAAATCCGACACGTTTTTGCAAAACTTGAGGACAAAATCCGTAATAAATGAAACTTAGGGACGAAATCCGTAATTTACTCTACTTTTTATGTCAGAAAAGTATTTAAATAGAATAAAAATGAAATTAATTTCACTTTTTTTATAAATTTAACACTAACCATTATATATTAGGGTGGAGGGTACGGATATCAGGTAGTTTATTGCGGCTTGAGGGACTTCATTAGCATGTTACGGCTACCATACCATTTCAATCGGTTAATTGGCTTCGGCTTACAGTTCGAAACCGATAGGCTTCGTGAAGCCAAATATAGTCAAGAGAATTTCAAGCAAATTACGACTTTGCCATTGACAATCTATTAGTTTGTGTGGACAAAATTAAGTAGTTTATCGATGCGATAAACGACCACTTATTTTTCGAGTGATCAACTTAATTTTAGTTGACTTGGTTTTTCTTGTGTGAATTTTCACACCTCGTGGTACAATTCGTTTCTTGAGATTTATTGTTTTCAGGTCTCTGTGGTTCTCGATGGTCTTGTGTTGTCGTGTTTTGGGTTGTTGTTGAGCATTGCGAGTCATTGTCTATTGTGTGTTAAGAATTATATACCATAGTTTTTAATATTATGTGTTTTTTTTAAATAAAGCCGAAAGACTTCGAATTGGAACCATACCACCCATGTTGGCTTCAAAATCTCTCATTTCCTTCTCTCTCATGTGAAAGCATGCTATTGGATTTTCATTTTGAAGCCTTATGTAATCATAAAGACCCCTTGGGGGTTTAGGGGCTTTATGACAACCACGTTATCAACGGGTTTTCACGTTACTAAGATGTGTAATAATAATGCCTCTTATAAAACCCTCTCATCATTGCCCTTTTATTTAAAAAAATTATTTAATAAGATGAACCAATCAGAAAATAGAAAACCAGAGGGGAAATGCGCCATAAACTTAACGTCATGGAAGGGTTTTTACCCCATAACACCCCAAGGGACGATGTGTTGGGCACTATGACCTCAAAATCTCAAAACACGTCCACCACAAATAATATTATCCTTCTATTTGGACTTACCCTACCCTTACTCTTAGCTTGTTTCACCTACAAAATTTTAGAGTCATTCATTCTAACTAGACACCCCTAAAGTCTAATTCAACACCTCTATACATTCCGTATTGGGCTATATCGGGTGTATAAAAAAAAGATAACCCTTAATACGTGGGTGTATTAACCAATATAAGGTATATTGTATATATATACAATCTAAAACCTCACCTATGGTTTTGTGCCATTTTTTTAAATTTATATAAGAAACTAATTCTATATATATTTATATTAGTCCATAAGTTTACAGATCTTGAACTCTAGCTTAGCTGGTCAAGGTTTAGTTTACTAACCTTTAAACTCAGGTTCGAAGCACCTGGGCAGCATACTTTTTTTTTAAAATTATCTCTAGCCTTCAAGCCCCTATAGAAAATATTTATTTATAAAATAATTAAAAAAAACGATTATGAAACTTTACTCAATAACGTCTTATGCTCAAGTTCAACTTAATTACAACGTTTATGCTTATTTACTTCACACTCTATTAATTATAAAAATTGATTAAAACATTATATTTTGTATTCAAATACTAAAAAAGTGTGTGTAACATTTCAAGTACCAAAAAGCCCTTTTGATCAGTTCGTGACGGAGCCTATGTTTGAGCCGTATTCTTCGGATATGCCCGTGTTTGACGCCCGTTAAATTTTTTTTTAACCTTTTACCCATTCGAACCGTAATTAATTGGCAACACTTTTTTCTTCGTTCTCGCCTCTTTCTCCTTCGCTTCCCAACCATAACGCCGTTTCGCCACCGCCGTTCTCCATTATAGCCATTCTTCTAATATTTAGAAAAAACTTTTTCATTTTAAATGAATTAAGGTTGAAAAAGTTAACAAACATGATTTAGCTTAGTTGGCGAAACTTATTTTGGAGGTTTTTCAATGTTCATCTTCATATATATGTATATATATAGCGTGAGGTTCATTGTAAACATTTTTATTTTTTATAAAATAATTGAAGCATTTCGGTGATGGTATACAACACTAAAACTTTGTTATAAATTATTCCTTTCAATGGTTATCAAATGCATGTGATCAAATATTTCAAATGTTGTTTTCTACTTTTTATTTCTTATTAAATAACGGAAGCATTTTGAGATTTTGCCCAGGGGCGGACCTAAGAAGGCACCAGGGGTAGCGTCCGCTGCCCCTGAACTTTTACCCCGACGTGCAATTTTTTTTTTTAAGTTTTTGGTTTTTCGCGACCCCTGAAACGAATTTTTCGCGACCCTTGGAAAAAATTTTATGGTTTTTACCTAAAAATATTATAAAAAACCCCTTGAAAATATGATCAGAAGTCCGTTAATTACCTAAAAAAAAATTCGGGGCCGCTACCCTCGAACCCCCGTTAGTCCCGACAATTTTTTTTTTAACGCTACTCCTGACTTTTTCTCCTGGATCCGCCCTGATTTTGCCGATTGCCGATTGGGTTAAATAAATAGTAAAACAAAATATTTCTATCATCACCTACATTTCACCAGTGAATGATAAACTTAAAATACGACACGTCAACCAAATTTGTTTACATCACCCATAAAACATGATTTTTAGTTTTTACCAACTGTGTTTATTGAAATTTATTACGGTGTTAAGTTAAAGAAATTGATTTATATGTTATTGTTCGACGAGTTATGTGAAGATAGTGATTTATTTATTATAAAAAAAATTAATATAACTAAGCCAAGGTAAAGTTTAGATAAACATAAGAAATTACGATATACATTTTTTATTCGTTACCTGTCACTTTCTTATTGTGATAAAATACAAATATATATTATTTTTTTCTGACTTTTTTATAATATCCATAGTTCTTTTTCATTTTTTTTTAATTCAGATGTAAATGCTAACATGTTATATCTTTTGTTATATAATTTCCACATATTCTACATCCGCAACTACTAACACAATATATAGTTCGGAATAATCTTCTCAACTCACACGGATCAAATTTTATTTCTATAGTGTTTTATATGTTAATTCAATCTTCTAAGAAATTAAATTTATTTTTCATGTATGTCTAATAATCTTGATCGACAACACATATACTTCGGTTTACTCATTTTTATTACCAATTTATACAGAAAATCTGTATGACCGCAGCAACGCGCGGTTGATCTCTAGTTACCTTTAATACGGAAGTGTATTACGTTATACAAAGAGTTATAACACTGAATTTTATAAGAGATTGGAATTGTCATTTCCTACACGTATAGAACTTACCGACACCTACATTCGGATACGACATCCCTATCCTACGAACAACAAACTCCTACTTCATCTTACGTGGCACGCATTTGACAACAAAACCGGATGAAGACGCCGTCGTATCACCGGCTGTTCACCACTTCGTCCCCACTAACCACACGATCTTCCAGCAACTTCCCCAATTAAAAACCCTCCGATTTCCAGCTCCCCAATCACCACTTCCTACCGATCGTTTTCGCCAGAGATACACGAACGCGATGATGTCCGGTGATGATTTGGAACGCCGGCGGAGATCGAAAGATAGTAACCGACCGGAGAGTTATTCGCCATCGTCTTATGCGCACACAGAATCTTATTGGACTTCATGGTTGATTCCTGTGTTCGTGGTTGCTAATATCGCTGTTTTTGTAGTAATCATGTACGTTAATAACTGCCCTAAGCACAATCGATCGCGAATTGACGGCAAGTGCGTCGCGAGGTTTCTTGGAAGATTCTCGTTTCAGCCGCTTAAGGAGAATCCTCTCTTTGGCGCTTCGTCGAACACGTACTGTGCAACTACTGTTCCTTTTCAATTTTCGATTTTTTTGCTTTGATTTTTAATCGGAAATTGTGCTTTTTTGGGGGATTTGGATTGTGGTGGTGATGGGTATGTTGATGATCGGTGTATTGGTCATAGAAAGCTGTTTCTTTCTGATGATTTGGAGTAGAATTGTGGTTGAATTTGTTGACTGTTGGTGTCGAATTGGTATACTTCTCAATCGGTTTGAGCCCTAATTTTTGTGATCGGTATGCAAAATTAATCGAGTAAAACTAGAGTTTTAACTGGATTTGGAAAGTTTCGATTTTGACTTTAGAATTCGAATCTTGTTGACCTCTTTTCTTGAATGACAGAAAATCTCTTGGTTATTTGGCTATTTTAGTTCCTGAATTCCGTTTTAGTTTTCTAGGTACTATGAATGGTATAGATACAACTAGTGTTTTCAACAGGTTCGGCTAGTCATAAAACTAGTCCAGTTAACAGTGGCGGATCCAGGAAAGAATATCAGGGGTAGCGGGGACTAACGGGGGTTCGGGGGCAGCGCCCCCGAAATTTTTTTTTAGGTAGTTAACGGGCTTTTAATCATATTTTTAAGGGGCTTTTGATCATATTTCTAAGTAAAAGCCATAAAATTTCTTCCAGGGGTCGCGAAAAATTCGTTTCAGGGGTCGCGAAAAACCGAAAACCTATTAAAAAAAAAAATTTTGCACGTCGGGGTAAAAGTTCAGGGGTAGCGGGCGCTACCCCTGGACCCTTAGTGGGTCCGCCACTGCCAGTTAAGCTTATTTTTAGGCTGGTTGGTTACTAGTCGGACCAGAGTAGGTCATAAAACTGGTCCGACCAATTGACCAATTAATAGGTCATAAAACTTATCTAGTTAAGCTTATTTTTATTGGTTAGACCGATAATTCGGACCGGAAAATCTATCGAGATTAACATTTTTTAATAATTTGTTTATATTTTTCATTTTAAATCTTATTTATCGATTGTTTAAGTACTCGAGTCTACATATATTATACGTATATTATATATATTTTATTAAAGTTATAAATCTTCTTATATCTGCTTTGAATTAGATTATATACATAGTTTTATTTTTAACGTTATCCGGTTCAGACAATTTGGAGAACATTAGATGCAACTTTATTCCATTGTAACATTTTGTTGTTAATATGAAGGCTAGAGAAGTTAGGAGCACTTCAATGGTGGAAAATAGTCCATGGACATCAAGCATGGAGGCTAGTCACTTCTAACTGGTTACATGCCGGCTTGATTCATCTTGTTGCGAATATGTTGAGCCTCGTGCTCATCGGCATTCGACTTGAGCAGCAGTTCGGGTTTTGTAAGTTGTTTTCCCCGGCTTTCTGTTATGTTTTCGTTATTCAAGTTCCTTTTAATGCAACTGCTGTTACAATAACACTTGTTTAACTTGATAGTACGCGTGGGAGCGATCTATTTATTGTCGGGTTTTGGAGGAAGTGTTCTTTCTGCTTTGTTTATTGAACAAAACATCTCGGTTGGTGCTTCGGGGGCTCTGTTCGGGTTACTCGGGACAATGCTCTCTGAACTCATTACAAACTGGAGTATATACTCCAACAAGGTCGGGTCGGATTGAAGTTGAATCACTACGTTTTGCGTGTCAAATACAACAATAACAAAAATGGGTATATCTAACAGTTGTTATATCTTTTGTAGGCTGCAGCACTGATAACTCTTATAGTTATAGTTGTAATCAACCTAGCAGTGGGAATTCTTCCGTTTGTCGACAATTTCGCCCACATTGGCGGTTTCTTGACGGGTTTTCTCCTAGGTTTCATCTTACTACCTCGGCCTCGGTTTGAATGGTTAGAAAGACACAGTCTTCCAGCTGATGTTCGGGTCAAATCCAAATACAAAGTCTATCAGTATGTGCTCGGTTTGCTTGCATTAGCTCTCGTAGTTGCAGGGTAAGTTTTACATCCGCTTGAAAAAATGAAAATTATGGTTTAGCGAAAACTGAACATTTTGAACGAATTCAAGCTCATTTTCGCTACTTGAAATGCCAGGTTTACGGTTGGTTTAGTGATGCTGTTTCATGGAGAGAACGGATACAAACGTTGTCACTGGTGTCGGTACTTGAATTGTGTACCGACTTCGAAATGGGAATGCAATAAGAGATAGTATGACTGTATATATATCTCTTCATATGTGTGGTGTTTTGTGGATATTTTCATAGTTTTCTCAGAATTTGATTTGTTTTTGGAGTCAGGATTGTGTGTACGCTAAGTTTGGGGTATTAAGTTTATATACAGTTTCGAACTCGCATTCTTGCAAAAACTCCGTTGGATCAGTCTGTTAATTATGTAAGCTCAATTCTGTTGATATACAAAAGATATATGTAAAAACTATATATTTAATGCATTTTTTATATATAAAAAATAAATACCAGAGCGACATTTGTTATAATTTTATGAGCCTATTAAAGCTTTTTATGTTTTTATCTAGTGATTTATTCCCTCTTCTAAAATTAGTGGAAAGCATATTAATGATATAGGTGCAAATTTAAAAAAAAAAAAAAAACCTTAGTTTTGGTAATCACTTTGTCCCGAAAGAACTTAAATTGTGATTGAGGAAGACTTTTAGTAAAAATATCTACCATCTGAAACTTGGTCAGAATGAATTGAATGTGAAGTTTGCCCGAAGCAACTAGCTCTTGAATGAAATGATAGTCCAACCCAATATGTTTCATTTCCTTTGAGATATAGTATTTTGCGTCAGAAAAATCACTGTGATTGTCGCAAAGAATTGTAGGGCGAACTTTTGAAAGAGCATAAAGTTCTTGAAGTAAATGACTAATCCAAATGATTTCGGCAGCAGAGTTTGCCATAGTGCTATACCAAGATTCACAACGTGAACGGGATACGGTTGGTTGTTTCTTTCCACTCCAAGAGACAAGATTTCCACCTAAGAAGATTGAATAGCCATATGTAGACCTTCGAGTTTCAAGACATTGTGCCCAGTCTTGTAGAGACCTGTTCATGACCGTTTATGATATACACACTTCATATCACACACAATAACATACTCGCCGATGTAAATATCAATGTTTAAGCTCAGGTTACTTAGGTGAATGAGTAGAGTAAAGAATCACACTATAAAACACTCAAATCACTTAAGAGAATACACATACGATTAGATCTCGACACATTCGAATGAACATCTAATCGTAGTGAACTATATATAGGCTGCCGGCTCATACGATTGTCACTACAATTTTATGTGCTTATTCGATTCCTCATACATTGTGACTACAATCGTATGAGCAGCCTTATTACACATTCTATTACATACAACTCCATCTATCACCGAGATTACATCACTTGACACAAAAACAATGTCTCAACAACTCCCCCTTTTCATGTGATGTATCTTCATTGTCCCTTGCTCCAGGTCTTCTTAAAATTTGCACCATCATGAATATGAAAAGCAAAGCAAATTCTGATCACTCCCTGAAATCGCAGCGCTTGTTCCATCCATTCAAGCTGTATAAAATTTGATTGTAATAGATATTTATGATGTCTTCTTCTGCCAAATTGATCAACCACATTGGATCGAAGATTCGAATCACTCGACTATCTTCACCCAAAACAATGACAACTTCACCAATCTTATCATCATAATACCACTATTTCAGGGATCTTGTAAAATTTTGCTTCATTGGCTTCAAATGAATTTTCTTCAATGCCTTTAGGAGCTTTAAATCTCATATATATTAAATACTTCACTGTCATATGATGTTTAAACTTCTCAAATTCATAAATAAACAGGCTTTGTTGGCTTTAAGATCTTGAAATTAGTTCTGCATTCATAATTAAGTTGCTTTTCAAACCAAAATGCTCTGTCATAATCACCATTGTTGATTAATGACCTTCTCGACAGATCACCCAGATCCCAGGAAGGTAGAGAACTAAAATCATGTGGAAATTTGAAGTACTGAATGCCAAACTCTCATTTGGTTGCATACCATTGTATATCTAGATCATATAACCAGCTAATGATTTCACCTTTCATCTTGCTCTTGCACTTGATAAATTCTCTGTCTGTTTGCTTTAGCAGGAGGTGCAAAGTTTGAATGGAACTCCTTCATCCACTTATCAAACAATATTCTATTATGTTGTAGTCTATCCTGAGCAAGTGAAGTATCTTCTTTCTTTTTCAAAATCTCATCTGCTTCATTTATTTGATCTTGATTAAATTCTGGAATATCATCTTGATTGTTGACGTTCGAATACAAATCAAGATACTCTTCTGAAGTAACATCTTCAATCTCGAATTCATCAAAATATTCCATGTCAGAATAATCAACATTAGCATCAGTAGAAGCAGGAGTTCCATCAAGTTCTACCTCATCGGTGTTAAATTCAACATCACCTTTGTATGAAACCTAATCTATCACACCTTGAACAGAAAACGTCATTACTATATACATCTTGATCATTGTGACATTTTCAACACCATATGACACAAACACATAACAGTGAACATAGACTTCGACACACACATGTTATAGTATATCAAGAATCACCCACATAGAAATCATAGAATCACATGGATTTATATAAGCATGGATTGAGATTTTAGAATAGATATGCATATCGCACCCCAAAAAATTTAAAGAGAAATGAGCTATGAATACTTACATGATTTGAAGATTGAATCCACGCATAAGCAATTGAAAACGGTTAAAGACGAAAGATTACCCTAAAAGGATATACTGGTCTAAAGTGAATAATAGGATAATGTGACTAGGTGTTTCTATGTTCATAGGCATTTGGGGACATGTGTTGTAGACTTATTTAGGAAATCAAGTAGAGTTGTTAACATGACAAAATAGTTTTAAAAAGATAACCTTTGAAAGTAATAACACTTTAGAATTTGCTAGACATGTTTTGGCCCAATAGGTTATGCCACTCTCACTAAAAATTCGCAGGTAGGCATCCGAGTCCAACGATAGGTTTTGAATTATACGCGATGCCAATCCTAGACAGAAAACTTAGCTACTGGTGTTTTCACTCTTCCAGTTAATACATGTTTGTCACGTTTAAGTTTTATCACTAAGGTAATTTAGCTAGATAGACAACCATGACATTTTTAAAATATAACTGAAACATTTAACCTATGACTAGAAGCAATGTTTTAAAAACCGGATTGACCCGGCCGGTTCAACCGGTTTAACCGGGAACCGGTGGGTCTTCCGGTTCGATTATAACCGGTTTTTAGCTATACTGGGTCAGAAAGTGAACCGCCGGGTTTTCCGGTTCAACCGGGTAAAAACCCGGACCCGGAACCGGGTTGAACCGGGTTTGGTTTTTTTTTTTATTATTTTTTTAATTTCTTTAATTTTTTATTTTAAATTAATCTAAAGAAAAGGCAGGAAAGGCGTTACAAAAAAGTAGGGTTACGTTCACGGTTCACGTTCCACTGGAAACCAAAAAGGCGCTACAAAAAACCCAATTATCCACGAACTTGGGGTACACTCAACGAGCTTGAATGAGATTCTCGAAGTAGTCGGTTAGAAATCGAAGTTATTAACCAGGTACAAACGACGAACTTGGGGTATTGTAATTTGTATTGATGTTATTTTGGATGATTGTAATTTGTTTTAGAATTTATTGAAGTTTCTTTTTTTATATTTGTAGTGGTTGAAAGTTTATAAAATGTATATTGTAAATTTACAGGTTTAAGGAGTCAATCCGGTTCGACCGTCCGGGTCAACCCGGTTCAACCGGTTGAACCGTTTTTTGGATAAGACCGGTCCGGTTTAAAAATCCGGTTTTAAAACATTGACTAGAAGTCTTAGGTTTTAGGAAATGTTGTAAAACTCGTTCGAGGCGACCGAGTACTCCCCGAGTACTCATTGCCTATGCCTAGTACTCCCCTATATTCCCCAAGTGCTCCCTCGACTTGGGCGAGTACTCACAACTCTCCAATGGACCAACTTGGGAGCACTTAGCGGCTTTTGCAAGCATGGTTAGGAGATTAAAATAGCAATAGTATAAGTGTGGTCTAATTGCATAACTTTACAATAATTTCTTAAATAATACAAGTTTATGCTTATAATGTATATGAGCAATACCATTAAGAATCCAACAACATTGCAGATGTACATATAGTTTAAATGAAAAGTCAAGATTAAAAATGAACATATAAATGTTCAAATTGATTTTCATGATGATTAAGTTTAAGAAAACAGGTAGCATATTTGATAAAGATACAAAATTTTATGTTGTGAATCATGTTTGGTGTCTTTAAAACAACTTATAGAACCTTACTAAAAGATTAGGAAGCTTAGAAATATATTATGTAAAGTTTAATGGAAAAGGTCTAGTTTTACCATTAAGAACAAAAGAGTTGACTTTCTGAATCGGTCTTCAAAAGCAGAAAAGCACAGAAGGCTTTTGAAGAGCTCAGTAAAATGAGAATGATAGAAGAAAAGTTTCCCGAAACAAAGAGGTGAAGGCCTTGAATTCGACTAGTCAAAGCAGAGAGATTTGACTTCTAAGAATCCGAATTGAAGTTCCAACCTTGAAATTAAATGATGAGAAATGTTAAGCAAGGGTCCAAAGCTGTGATTCGGTTGTCAATTTATAGTGATGGAGGGTCCAGATTACCGAATTTGATTGCCAAAGTTTTGGTAAAATTGGGCAAACTGCAACAAAACCAGTTAGAATCAAAATTGATTGGTGGAATTTCATCTAAGAGTTGTCTACGTTCATTTGGAGCTAAAAGGGATCGAAAACCGTGTGTAAATCAAGGTTTAATGGTGAATGATATGACCAAAATTTACAAAAAATGAAGCAAAGTCGCGTCTGTCACATGCATGCAGTCACATGTCCCGACAAGGCCTTGCCCGGGTGTCGCGTGGCACAGCGAGACAACCAGCCCAATCCATTGAAGGATTGTCGCGTGTCGTGATGCGTGTGAGGGTCCTCCGTTGCGCCACGCGACGGGTATAAATCACAACTTTTTTTAGAAAAAATAATTATAGGTCTGGTTTACGAATAGGATGATGTTTACATACCACCCATATTTTTGTCCACCAACATTTTACTCTAAATGTTTGATGACCGCCAACGGAGCGCTTGCGATTTTGTACCCATTGATTTTTGTTTTCTTGTACATGATGATTTTAATCCAGATGTACATTCGTTATGCTAATGACATTTGAGTTTTTAAGATAAGAGACTCATTTTAGTGATAAGTCAGTCAAAACACACACAATAATAACTTAATGGGCTTGGTACTCCCTAAAACTGTCCTCATTCTATGGTGAACATTGTGAGAGCCTACTCACGAGTTAATTCAATGAGGTCATCACAGGTATCTTCCACAAAAGAGAATTGAAACCCTGAAAGCATGCGTCTATTTATGAGTAGTATGTTGTTGATTATCATCATAAATCATAAATAAAATGTCAAAGTAATATATAAATAATTTAAGTATGAATCTGATTATGAATCATGAGTAATTAACATTTGTAACTTTTTTACATTTATATATAAGTTTTATTCCTGGTAATCATTCACCAGTTTTCTTTCTAATTCATATATAAATAAAAACTATATTCCTTTGACCAGCATTCATGAGTGAAAAAGATCAAATCCGTGAGTATTGTTTGGGTTTGGGACTACCAGATGAATTTTCTGATAATTTAATAGAACTTTTTCCAAATGGTGATGCTGACTTTTATCAACAGATGCTCCTGCAGCAGGTAATCTTCAGGACTGTTTTTAGGGTCCTAAAACAGGTGATCGTATAGTGCTTATGTTCTAGACGGGGTCCAATTATTTTCCATAGACCAAGTTATAAAGAAACTTCTAAACTTTTTAGCGACTACAATTTTAGAGGGATTTAATATTATGGACGGCAACGATTAACGCCCTGTTACTGGCGAAAGGGCCCACACTCGGGAGAGCCCGAAGGTATAGCAATACTTTCTTGTGTGTTGGGTAGCCCAAACACATCAATTGAGCCCATCCCTAGGAAAATCCAATGTCCGAAGTGTTAGGTAATACGCACGCGGAAGCAACACACACGATCAACGAACACTGCAGAAAAATAAACGAGCACGAGAACACACAAGGATTTACGTGGTTCGGTCGATGTGACCTACGTCCACGGGCTGCAACCAGGATTTTTATTGCTTTATGCCTCACACCTCTCGTGATACAGGATTACAAGTACTAGCCACTATATATAGAGATACAATTAGGGTTAACAACTTAATCCCCAAGAAAACTACTAACGGGCTATAATTAAATAAAACGGGCCGGGTCTTCAATTTAATTATTCTGCCACCGAAAGTCTTCTAAACCGGATTAGGCCCAAACCAATCGAGCCTCCACAAACCCAACAATCTCCCACTTGGAGGCTTGATCATCTTCAACTGCCGTCCACTGTGAATACCTGTACGTCTAGTAATCCTTATCAACTATCCTGGTTGCATCGGCCTTTTCATCAGTCAACTGAAAGGCCCGTTGAAGCTCCACCGAGCTCCAACACATCAGTCATGGCGAAATATGCCCCTGACTCATTCTCCGTCCCTACCGGCTCCCACTGACACGCACTGCCGGATCCTGGAACACCATGAGAATAAACACTCTCCGAATAAAGCAGATAATCCTCTGGAGAGACTTTAACAGCTGGAGTACTGGTTCTCGCAACCCACTGTCTAGTAACTCTGGCTGAAGCTTTGGCTGGCTGACTACCAATGCTCCCACTGCCACGAAAACCCTTGACACGTTTTCCTGAACCTTTCCTAGCACGTTCAACCTGAATCTGACATGTGGCTCTGGGTTTGTCATCTGCAAAACAAACCTTCTTCTGCCCACGAGACTCTGTGAACCGGATTTTGTTTTTCTTCTGATCTGGGACGGTCACTCCCTCAGATGGTAAGCTAACCATATACAACGAACCTTGTTTCTTTCCTCGAGCAATAACTAGATTCCCCTTAACAACTTTCCACTGTCCGTTTCTGAACTTAACCTCATGTCCCTGTTCATCCAACTGCCCAACAGAAATCAAACGTTTCTTCAAACCTGGAATAACTCGGACATCCTTCAAGGTCCATGAACCGGCTGAAGTTTTTAGATCTATGTCACCCATGCCCGTCACGTCAAGAACCTCATCGTTCGCTAGCCTTACCTTTCCAAAATCACCATCTTTTAGATTTTGTAATGCTTCACCGCTGTGGGTAGCGTGGAATGAAGCACCAGAATCCATAACCCAGGAATCCACCATGCTCTCTACACTACAAACCAAAGCATCATCTTCTTCATCAGTGTAGTTTCCTGCATAGTTTGCTTGTTTCTTTTCATTTGGACATTGATTCCTAAAATGCCCCACCTCCTTGCAGTTCCAACATGTTACCCCAGAGTGATCCCGAGTCTTTGACTGACTCCTCTGTCTGTTCCTGCTCCCACCACCTCTGCTATTTTTCCTGCCTCTACTGACATTTAACAACCCACTTGATGATTCCCCAGAACTCTTTCTTCTGACATCCTCGCCCAGAATGAGATCACGAATCTTCTCAAAAGTGAATTTATCGGTTCCTGAAGAACTAGTAACCGCTGTAACCGTTCCAGACCAACTGTCAGGCAATGACGATAGCAGTAGCAAAGCTTGAACTTCATCATCGAACTTAATGCCCACGGACACGAGTCTGGCTAAGATCGAATTCAACAGATTAATATGCTCGGTAACTGAACTGCCTTCTTTCATCCTTGTGTTAACCAACTCACGAATTAAGAAGACCTTATTTGCTGCCGACGGCTTCTCGTATATGTTAGAAAGAGCCAACATCATACCACTAGCAGTGGTCACCTCCATGATGTTAAATGCCACACTTCTAGTCAATGACAACGTGATAACTGCCCTCGCTTTCTTGTCTTTTAATTCCCACTCGGCTGGTTCCATCTTTTCTGGTCTCTTCCCCGTTAACACAACATCAAGATCTTTCTGACACAATGCAGCTTCAATCTGCATCTTCCACCAACTAAAATCTGTACCGTTAAACTTATCGATTGAAAATTTCCCATCCTCTGCCATGTTAAACACAAACACGGCTAATAGAAACTGAATCGAAATAAACAAAGAACAAAACTGAAACAACCGAAACAGAAAACACCTGATTCACGTTTCTTTGATCTTCACAAACGATACTGTAAACACTGTTGGCTAAACACTTGGTCAAAACACGATCTAAACTCGAATAATGTATTTCCACGGAATTAATAAAACTATTAATTCTCTCCTCGTCCGGCGTGCACTCTAAAACTCCAAAAGAACTACACGTTTTTATGTCTCTGCGAAGTCACCACAAAATCACAAAAAAATTACAAATTGTTTGTAATTAATGTCCACATGTTGCTCCTGCTTCTTGTCGTTTTCCTCGTGGGAGAATGAGACCCACAAAAAAAAAATTAACCAATCGTGGTGGCGGCAACAATCTCCCTTGTGAGTAACAGCAACACAAAAACAATTCTTTCTTTTTAACAGTAACAATCGGACGACAATTAACAAACGAGGAACCGACCAAATAAATAAACGGTGATCGCTGGGTATACGGTGAGGCGGCTGTCCTCAAAACCCGAAACCCTAGATCGACTTCTGCGATGTACGTGTGTTTACGTGTGTAACGAGCCTAGCTCTGATGCCACTTGTTAGGTAATACGCACGCGGAAGCAACACACACGATCAACGAACACTGCAGAAAAATAAACGAGCACGAGAACACACAAGGATTTACGTGGTTCGGTCGATGTGACCTACGTCCACGGGCTGCAACCAGGATTTTTATTGCTTTATGCCTCACACCTCTCGTGATACAGGATTACAAGTACTAGCCACTATATATAGAGATACAATTAGGGTTAACAACTTAATCCCCAAGAAAACTACTAACGGGCTATAATTAAATAAAACGGGCCGGGTCTTCAATTTAATTATTCTGCCACCGAAAGTCTTCTAAACCGGATTAGGCCCAAACCAATCGAGCCTCCACAAACCCAACACGAAGGTCCACTATGGTAAAATCTGAGGGCTCCAGAGATTGAACTTGTGATCTTTTGGTCAATAAGTCTCCCCTATCATCATCTTATACCATTGAGACAAATGCCTTTTTGTTTTTAGAGGGATATAATAAGTCAACATTTTAAAACCCTTTTTAACCAAATAGCCCATAAGAGGTCTACTTTTACTTGTCATACAAAGGCTTCAAAATCTAAGGGGGGTTCTGATAATCTTAAATCAATAAAATCATGTAGAATTTAAAAAAAAATAAAGTAAAATAATTGTTGATAATAACATGCATTTTTCGCGGGTGTTTGTTAATGTGTCATAGACGAGCATGTATCAGCCGTATGATGAACTTGGCCAAGAAAACAATAGTCGGGGACATCATTTAGCGAGTGATGGTGAATCTTCGAGGCGTGGTGGTGTCATGACTCAGTTAGACATTGATGAAGCTTTGGCTAGATCCATGCAGGAATTAGGGGATGGATTTGATTATCTTTCTATATCAGAACATAGTGGCAAGTGGTTGCTCAAAACTTTATGCTAATTATCTTTAATAAAATCATAAAATGCATGTAATTTTTTTTTTAAATCAAGTTTTTGAATAATATGTTATGGAAAATCTTGTAAACATGTTAATAACTAACACCATTTTAATCTTGTGCAGGTAACGCAGGAAGTCCTATACCAACTCCTTCAAGGGTATTTATATTTTGATTTCAGGTTAATAATTAACTAACCCATTATTTATGATACTAAAGCAATGTTTGATGAGTAGGTTCGCGCGTCAAGCTCAAACTCGATTCAGGACTCCATTGACCCGGATAATATGCAATATGAGGTACGCTTTAGCTCATGATCTAATGTGACTCATTTTCTATTTCAGGAATCTTGATCGGACTATCACCCACCTAATCTAAATAGATGGACAGATAGTTCAATGATATTACCCATGACCGAACTAATGGACCATCTTGTGACCAATTAGCTAAATAGGCCATGATGTGACCCCTGACCCAACTAATCTTGAATCAAAGCCAAAGGGTGTTAGAGGGGTTGTGTTTGCGGTTTGTTGGGTCAACACGACACGAACCCGAAAATCATGTCACATATATGAAGCCAAACATGATAATTAAGAATATCAAAGATTATTCGAACACGACCTCTTTAACTTGAATATTTGTATTTATCTTTTATTTTTTTTAACATCTTAATGTTTTAAATCAAAAGTTTACAACAAAAAACATAAATAAATATAGAGCAATTATATTCTAGTTATAAATTGTTACGTTAATTTCTCTTTTAAATTTTAAACTTCGATAAAAATTATAATATTAATTTAAAAATAAAAAGTAAGTGAGTTACACGGGTCAACCCACCGGGTTGACATGAATACGACCCGTATAACTAAAATGGGTGTTCACGGGTTCCTTTTGTAGGAATTAGTGGAATTATCTGAATCCGTTGGCGTTGAAAACCGAGGAGTGTCTGAATCTTTCATTTCCAAGTTACCAACTTCCAAGTACAAGTCTGGATTATTCTCAAGCTGGAACAAAAAGAAAAAGAAAAAGAAAAAGGAGAAGTAAGAACAATTCCTTAAACTTGTATTCATCTTGCTACTTACTTTTATATTAAGACTCTGATTAGTATCACAATATGTGCTGTTTAATTTTAGATGTATTATAATATGTCAAATGGAGTTCAAATCTCGTAGTCAGTTGATCACTTTGCCTTGTTCACACTTCTATCATTCAACATGCATTGCTGATTGGTTGAAGCTCAGGAAGGTAAAAGTTTTTAAAACTTGCTGATGATGTTGATGGCAGAGTTGTAATAAGCTTATTCATGTTTGAATCTAATGGAAGTTTTTAAATTTTTATCCCAGAATTGCCCTATATGTCAAAAGGAGGTGGATTAAGCCTG
>JBCNJP010000012.1:25210435-25225528 GCA_039602395.1 Deinandra increscens subsp. villosa | reverse complement strand
ATGTTAAGGTATAATTTTTACTACTCTAAAAATAAAATAAGGGTGAAATGTTTAATAAACAAGTTTTAATGAATAGAATAACAATGTTTTGTTTTTAAGTTGGTCTAGCCATGCTAAACTAAAATCCCTTAGTTTGAGACTTAGGAGTGGAACCCTTTTGAAGCCTCAGACTTACAACTATATAACTATCCTACTAATTACCTAACAAAAAAGATGTTGATACAGATTCGTATAAGTGGGTGAAGATAACCTAGGCTAAACCTAGCGACGAAGACGCTTGGCCAACCAAGTCGCCGACGACGGTGTGATATCCGGCCAACCGGAACTATCGATGAACAAAACCTGTTTAACAAGAAAATACTTTTCTTTATTCAATAATCAACTCCCTAAATTATGAGATACAAAAATGTTTAAATAGATAAAGAATCACACTTAAACTAGAAAACTATAAAATAATAATAAACTACTAAAATAAGATAAAAGATAGAGTAGAGAACAAGAAACCCAATTAGACCGGGTTTCGAATCCCCTTAAAGGCTTGTGGGTCGGGCTCCGGATACGGACCATCTGGATCCGTATCAGATGTCGTGTCATTTTTACTCTCAACTATTTTTAGACTATCCTAAACGTAAGGAGTGAAATACAAAAACTACCTTATGCCCTTACCCGAGACCACCCCTTCCACGCTTAAAGTTGTACAATTAACCCAGATCCAAAACTGATCTAGAAATCGCTTTGAATCTAATCTGAACTATTAATTTGAAACCGGCTTAGATAGACCATTAACTATATAATATTGTAAACTTGTTTTATATAACCTGTTATGGTTTTTTCTTTAGAAACCGGATTTAAACTCGATCCTGGTTTTAACTTTCGTTAACTCAATACAAACAACCAACTTTAAAACCGTATCAATTAGACGTAGTAAAGGGATGAAAAGTTTAGGAACTCATAAATTCTGATATTTAAATACAAGATTTGATAATTTAGGTATTTGCTATTAGTTATATGAGTTTAGGTTCATTTAAGAACCAATTGATTTTAAGAATTTTTAATAACCATTTTAAGCCACTCATTTTCAGAGGGCCACTCAAATTCATGGAGAGAATGGAGTGAGGAGGAGGATTTGAGGATTTTCTTATGATAATTAGTGGTTTATAATGGTTTCTTAAAAGTTTTAAAAATCAATTGGTTCTAAAATGTTCTTTTACCTAGTTATATGTTAAATTCATACCAAAATGTTTACATATAATCCAAAAAGGTTGTTAACTTTTATGTTTTGTATAATTTTATTTATTAGTCTATAAGTGATTTATGAAAATAAATTAAAAAACGTTGTACTTGTGAAATGATGTGGAATAAATATCAAGTCCCCCATTCCATGTTCATAACCACCCTTACGGTGACGCCACACGCGGCACGCCGCCTCTAACATCATGTTTCATTTCGATTTCATTAACGATGTTCTGTTGGTTCACGCCACCCCTCTCACCGAGTCATTACACTTTTTTTAACGATAAATTTGGATCGTTGACCGACACACCCAATTACACTTACACCGCCTAAATAGAAGGACATATTTCTATGTTCAATTATTAAAGTGAAATTTTCATAAATATCAACTGAAAAGTTATTATATTATAATATATTAAAAGGAAACATCTTTATCATTTTCATTTATTTTTAATGAGCAATTCTTCTTTTCATTGAATTAAAAGTAGTTATTGATGTTTGTCTTTAGGGGGGTATACACTTTGGAAGTCTTTAAATGGTCCCAAATTCCAAATGGGCATTTTCCAAGACTAATTTATTATTCTTTTTCACATTCGATACGCGTTTCTAATTGTGTGGACATGGTCAGTTGGTCACATATATAGTGGAGGTCTATCATGTCACCATATATAACAAACACATGCTTTTATTTAGAGGTTATTTTCGTCATTTTGACTAGATTTTACATTTACAACATGAAATGCAAAATATTAATGTGAAAAACGGATCAATATCGATAAGAAAAACATTAAACATCACGTCAAAGATGTAAAAGAATGGAGATGATAAGTAATAGTTATTTAGACGCAAGTAACAAATGATATATTGCATCTTATGTTGTCAAAATCATAGCTCCACAAATTTATATGCTTATTATGATAATAATAAATAATAATAATAATAATAATAATAATAATAATAATAATAATAATAATAATAATAACATCAAAAGATGCTACAAAAATAATTTACTTAATGTTAGGCATCTTTTTATATATCTTTGACTCAAATTTTATTGCTTAACTAAAAGTTTGATCACCTTTAATTATGAGTGAACCGAACAAGTTTGGTTAACTGTGTTCAAAATTGGTTCATAAACTGTATTTTTTTAGAAAATACAGAAACGTATCTCGGTTCCAGGTGAAAAGCGTTCAGTTTATAGACTGGTTTTTGTGAAAGAAAAACCCAAACCTTATCGAAAATGGTTAGGATCAGGTTCAAACTTGTTTCGGAAATTATTATTTTTATATTTTTTAATTGCTTCAACAAATTCATTTACAAACCCAACAAATGTAACTAAAGCGATCGATGTAAGTTTCGTTCTAAACTTAGGGTTACGAAAGGAGATTTTTTACACCCTTTTTTGGGACGAAATTGAAGCTCTAGAATGCGAGGAAAACATCTGGTTTCATCATCCTTTCCAATCAACAATGCAAATGAAGATTGAATCGATAATCAAGAATATGATACGAGACTAATCTTTACAAGATTATCTCGGCCAGGGTTAGGGTTTGCGTATTTTTTTCATGTGTATTTGTAACCAAATCTTTAATTGAATTATGCTATTATGTTGTCTTGTAATAATCATATGATTTAAATGTTGTATTGTTATGAATTAAGAGTGGTTCATTTACTGGGTCAATTGTTTATATCACGAAATAGGTTTGAGTATTTGTTAGTCAACACACCGCACAATGAATTATTACTTGAATTTGATTCTAGGGTAGTAGCATCTTAGCTCACACCATTGGTCGCGATTAAGTTCTTGCCTTGTAGTGTGATCGGATTACTTTGCTTATTAGAGTTCATCTCATCACAATTAGTGGGTTATGTCTATGTATAACTCTTCGATATTCACTAATATACAATTAGATTGCATGATTAGTTACAAGACTTGAACCCTAAGGATGGTCCATTTTCGAATCATTGTCTACAAATTCGTTTACCTTTTATTGCTTTGTATGCTTGCAATTTAGTTTAATCCAAATCAAACCTATCATTAATTTTCTTTCAGTATTTAGTTAGTTCATTAATTAAGTTATTATTATTTTTTTTGAACAGTAGAATTTATTCACCAAAAAGGAAAAGACGGACCCAAGACTAGCAAGACGAACTAGTCCGAAAACCGACCTCCTACACCATACACATAGAAACCCAATCTATAATTTTTCTACATCTATTGTTACACCAAGCCTTAATATTACAAATGACATTACTAATGGGCGGAACCTTGCCCCGAACATTAATTAAGTTATTAACCGCACCGAATCTGTATATACACAATTCATCTTATTTTGTTGGGAATTCGACCCCGGTCAAAAGTCAAAACTAATAAATAAAAATTATTTTTCAGCTTAATCTCTTTCACTGAATCTGTATATACACAATTTATGTTGTTCTTATGTTCTATTTCTCAATACATATACTATCGGTTAAAAAAAATTGTTGTGTCTGTAAAATGTAGATTTAATAAGTCAAATTCATTGCATCTACAATTTGCACATATTATACTTAAAATCTTTTAATTGATAAGCACATCATTTATATGTCTTCGGAGAATTGTGTATAGCTATTCCGTTTTGGTTTTGGGTATATAAATGTATAGAGTGGGCTAGCAAAATGAACACTTATCTTCTTCTATATACAAATTAAAAGTACAGCCAGCTAGCCATTAGTAATGCGCAAGTAAAAATCCTAAACGTAACTATCGTGTAGTACGTATAATAGAGTAGGGTTGGTTCCACGCAGTCGCGAATCCAGAACCTGAACGGGCCAATATTGCTCGTGTTATCGGTCATCAGTTTAACAAACCGAACCGAAATACCCGGAAACCAAGTCATTTATTTCATAACAATCTCAAAATCGAACGAGCTTAACTTTCGATCCGTAGTATTTTGTCGAGCGTATCACCGAGCAAATTTCGAGCGTCGCAGAACAAAAAGGAAAGTGACGTGGGTGGTGATTTAACATAACACATTATTCGTTCATGTTAATTCAATTTTAACACATTTTGTCCAATAACCACACTAGTTTTGTTTGTATTTTATTTAGACCCACTAACACTAATATGAACTGATACTATTTATAATGAATGCACTCTTTAAGTTTTTTTTTACAATTTTCCTTTGTACATGTCCTCGATGTCTACATAAATTTGGATGTGCTTCAGAATTATTATCTTCGCTTTCTCCTATTCAATAGTTGCATCAACATCTTTACTTACGTTTCTCCTCTTATTTTTTATCTTCATCAACTAACTCCAAAAGTCTCTCCATATCTTCAGCTTCATAGCATGAGAAGTCTCGAATACCATGTGCGATTCTCTTGTATCAAATAGAGCATGCCATCTATATACAAAAAGAATTAGTACAAAGATTAATATTAAACTACTAATGTCAATGGAGGAGGCTTAGCAGAGAATGGAAGCTACAAAGATGATAAACTAACATGATTAAACTTACATCCAAAGTCAAATATTAAGTGCAAAGAATTTTTGGAATAATGGAAAAGTCTTAATTCCAATCCTATTTCCTTACATAACAAAATTAAATATTGATAAAATAAATAATAAAAATATATAAAATAAATAACTAAATGTATATATATAAATTCGAGCGAGCATTCGAGCGAGCGCACTTATACTCAATACTTGGTTCGTTTTACAAATCGAATCCTGAGCCGCTCGGTTCGTTTTTAAACCGATGCGACAATCGAACGAGCATTTTTCGAATATTTTTCGAGCTGAGTTCGAACGAGTTTCGAGTTTCGAACTTTTTGGACAGCCCTAATAATAGAGTGTGGCTACTATTTCGTATCAACATAATAACAATACAAATTGGCTAAGATTATTTACGTCATATTAATATATTGTCTTTGTAAATTTACCAAATTACTTCACGTAAGAGTCAATAATTTTGTTTTGTATTATTTTAAAGATCAATCTTCCTATTTCAATTTGGTTGTTATATCTATTGATTTTATGGTGATCGAGATACACTTAATTTTAAGGTGTTTTTCGAATATAGCTTTAAGTAAGTTATGTTTACTGATGTAACACTCTAAAATTTAAAAACTAAAATAGTTTATTATAAGAAAGAACCATTAGTAATAAATAATAGAAGTGGGTGTGTTATATAACATTTTGTATCATCAAAGTTAAAGAATTGAATTGGTAAAAAAGATGAATCTGAATCTTGACTAAAAGGATCAAGATGTCAAAGTTAAGCAGGAACCACATAATCAATATCCATATTGTATATGTGTCACGAATGTTAATTTGTATAATCAGTCAACTTTTTTTTAAAAAAAAATAAGAGGCGGTTAGAAAAACCTAACTAACCACAACAGTTCAGGTAAAGAGAGCCACACACCTATTGAACGCCAGACTTGTTTAGCCACATGACACGAATCGAGCAAATGGTTAACCGTCTCAACTTACCTACATTAAAAAGTTTAACCATTTTGCATCTAATGTTAACCTTAGGTCCTACGCTCGGCTAGGTACTTTTAGCATTTAACTTTTAACTTTAAAGTCTTTTTTTATTTTCTGTTTTTTTTTCAAGTCACTTTAAATTTTTTTACGTGCGACGAGTTTCCCTGCAACAACTCACAAAAACACATACATTACACATCTAGTGTGTAACTTTTAAAAAAAATGATAAAAGAACCGAGTATGACATCATTCCCATATAAATAGTCAAAGTTTGGTTCGTCTTTTAAGTAATAAATTAAATATTTTATATTAAAAAAAGAGTTTAATATTTTGTGAAAGTGGAGCATAATAATAATTTTTTTAAGGGCAACATAATATTAAATGTATGGATAGAAGTGAAGGTGGATGGGAAAAACTGTTAGAAATTCGAAAACCCGATGAACTTTCAATTCTCTCAATTACTTAAACGTAATGTGTGTAATATATTTACGATATAAGATAATATAAATAACGATAAATCGAGTCTTCTTGGGGTTGGTGTCAACTTATTGGATGTGAGAAGGATGGTTGTTTTTTTAGACCCACCCATTTGTTAAATTCACCCATTTCCTACGGTCGTTTCGCTTCAAACGGTCGTTTCAAGGTTGTTTCATCTAAAACGGCCGCCACATGTCGCGACGACGAAACCTTAAAATTCAAGGGGCCCCCCTTTTTATCGGCCGTTTCATCCGAAACGATCGCCGAACGATCGTTTCATCCAAAACGACCGTTGATTTATGGTGGATTTAGTAAAATGGCTTGGTCGATATAGCCAAGCCCTTTTTTTATGTAAACCAGATTTCATCCCTTTCAAGTATCTTGGATTACATGTTGGTGTGAATATGTTGAAATCTAAAGGCTCTGATCCTATCAGTTTGATGTTCAAATTTAGACTTGCCTCTTGGAAATCAAATCTTGCATCTACTAGGTCGTTTTTCGCTTATCTCGGTTGTGCTTGGTTCATTACCTACGTATTATCTCTCTCTTCCTCTTGTCAAAAAAGTTTAGTGATACTCTAGAAAGTATTCGTTCAAACTTTTTTTCTTTGGAGGAAATAAAGATTCGAGGAAACTTGCTTGTGTAAATGGGATATTGTTGTTGCGGAGAAAGAAAAGGGTAGGTTGGGGATTGGAAGTATGAAAGCTCTCAATATGGCCCTTTTATTGAAATGGAAATGGTGCTATATGTTTCGAAACCTAACTCTCATTGGGTTAAATTCATTGATTCCATTTCGGATTTCTGGATTTAGGATATCAATGATCAGCCCAATTTTAGTATGAAGGGGGTTGGAAAACTACAGAGAAGAATATGCTTCCAGGTGTGTCTCAATCGACAAGTTGGAATAAAGATTTACCTAAAAAACTAATATTTTTGTGTGGCGAGTGCTTTTAGATAGACTCCCAACGACTCTCGACGAGGGTTAATCTTTGCAATAGAGGTCTTTGTTGAATATAATCTCTAGTCAAACCTGGTCAACGAAACTTAAAGGTTAATAATGTCAATTTCTTATTGATAAGGGACCATTTCTGTCTAAACGGCTTAATCTTTGGTTAGGCGGGTGATTAGTTTTCAAATGGCCGTTAAGGGTTGTTAGACGATTTGGGGGCCTACATATAATGCTAGGGTTCTTCATTTTAATTGGATTCTCATTCTTGTAATCTTGTATTCAGTTTCATACACTTCGATTAATAAAAGTTTCGTTGGCTTTGATCAATTTCGTTGATTTCAATTTCCGTTATGTTGCTTCTGATTACAACAATTGGTATCAGAGCTTGAGTTAAGCTCGATCGGTGAAATTGAAGGTATCATTCCGCTCAGAAATCGATCCAATGTCAACAACGAAGTTCAATTTAGAGAAGTTTGACGGGAAGAACGATTTTAGTCTATGGAGGTTAAAGATGCGGGCGCTGTTGGTTCACAGTGGGATTGTAGATGCTTTGAAAGGGATCGCAGGCTTACCGGCAGAATTATCCGATAAGGAGAAACAAGATATGATGGATAAGGCGCATTCTGCGATTGTTTTGTGCCTCGGTGACAGAGTTCTACGTGAAGTTTCCAAAGAGAAAACAACAGCATCGATTTGGATGAAGCTCGAAAGCTTGTACATGACAAAATCGCTGGCAAACAGACTTTATCTCAAGAAGAGGTTATATACTTTCCAATTGACTCCAGGTACCTCTATGGAAGATCATATTGATGAGTTCAATAAGGTTGTTCTTGATCTTGAAAACATTGAGGTGGAGATTGATGATGAGGATAAAGCCATCTTATTCCTATCATCTCTACCTCAATCTTATGAGCATTTTGTTGAAACACTCATGTATGGTAGAGATAGTTTGTCAATGGAAGAAGTTTTGTCTGCAATAAACTCTAAAGAACTAAAAAGGAGAAGTGAAATTAAGGAAGAAACTGGTGAGGGCTTGTTTGTTAGAGGCAGGACCGAAAATAGAAGCCACAAGAAGAAGGGATTCAAAAGATCCAAGTCCAAGGGTAAACTGAAGTGTTTTGTTTGTGGATCTGAAAGTCATTTGAAAAGAGAGTGCCCTGAATGGAAGAAGAAGAAGGCAGAATACTCAAACCATAAACCCCAAGTTAATGCATCTCAAGATGATACATCAGATGGCTATGATAGTTGTGATGTACTCATGGTAAGTGATGGAAAAGAAGATGACAAATGGATTCTTGACTCTGGCTGCTCATACCATATGACACCACATAAATCCTTTTTCAAAGAATTATGCCAAAAGAAGATGGGGACAGTGAAGCTAGGTGACAGCAGGCCCTGTGAAATTGAGGGTGAAGGTACTGTTCTACTTTGTTTAGATAATGGCACTAGCTTAGAACTGTCAAATGTAAGATATATTCCTGCACTGACTAGGAATTTAATCTCACTGGGATCTTTTGAAAGGGATGGGTATAATGTGAATTTAAGAAATGGTAGAGCAAACGTGGTTAAAGGGTCAAGGGTAATATTGTCTGGTACAAGATGTGAAAACAACATATATCTCTTAGATGGTGGTCTTGATCATCAAGTAAATGCTATCACTAGAGATAGCAGTTTAGATGAAGGCTCACTATGGCATAGAAGGTTGGGTCACATCAGTGATCAAGGGTTGATGGAATTGTGTCATCAGGGGTATTTGGGGAAATATAATGGTAAAGGGGTAGGTTTCTGTGAGGACTGTGTAATGGGAAAATCACATAAAGTGAGATTCTCTACTGGTAGTCATAATTCTAAAGGGGTGCTTGATTACATTCATATGGATTTATGGGGGCCCTCAAGAACTGAGTCACTTGGTGGGGCAAGGTATTTTTTGTCAGTTATAGATGACTTTTCTAGAAGGGTTTTGTGATAACTCGGTCAATCCATATTCATTTAAACCCGACCCGAATTCGAAATTCTATTTCAGTTATTGTTATTTCCATTAAACCCGAAAACTTGAGCAAACCAAACATATGTAGTACTTGTGGGAAATAATAAGCACGAGTAAATAAATGTAGGGTTTCCCGAAAAGTTTGAGGCTAAAATGCGAAATAAAGAAAATCTGATCTTTGACGCTAATTTCGGTGTTAACCGGAAATCTCGCAAATTATAAAAATATAATATTTGAAATCCTAAAGTTCAAATATAATGAAAAATGAATTTTTATAATTTTTGGGGTTAAAAGTGTCAATTTATCAAAGTTCAGGGGCTAAAACTGCAAAAATGAAACTTCAGGGGCTAAAAGTGTAAATCTGCCAAAATCACTCCTGGGCGGTACGCCCCAAATTTCTAACTTCTGGGCGTTACTCCCCAAAATGTCACTTTAGGGCGGTACTCCCCAAATATCTAATTTCTGGGCGGTACGCCCCAGAATGTGTAGACGTGTTTTTAGCTTTGCTACGTGTTTCAGCCCCGTTTAACCATTTGATTAGTGTCAAATTCTTCGATTAGTCACCAGAACGCGTGTCCTAACGAGATTTCGTCCCTGTTAGTATATAAATCAACCTCTGGAACTCGAAATCAAGCTTTAATTCCTAAAATCTATCTCTCAAAAACCTTCATTTCATACCCGTATCTTCACTGCCCGAATTCTCTCAACTCAGGAGCTCTCGAGGTCTAATTTTCTGCAGTCCTCCTCTATTTGGTACGTAGAACAAAAGCCCTCTATCAATTTCTGTTCATATCGTTGTTTTAATCAAGTTCCAGATTTGCTTAAAAACTAGGGTTCTTGAACTTAATTTCTAAAATTAGAACAATCTGTTAGGATTTAGGAGCTGAATTTTGGGGATCTTCATACGAACACATAACTAAAGAAACCCCTAAGTTAATTTCACAATTGGAGAACATTTTTTTTCGAGTAAAAACGGTATTATACGTCGTTATAATGCCCAAATTTAACAAACGGTTATGAGTTTGGGTCTCAAATTCTAAGGGATATCTTTGTATACTATCAAGATTAAAACTCTAAATTTTCATCATTTTTGGAGCACGTTTGATATTATTCTTAAAATTGATGAATAGAAATATTTGTTAAAAACAAATATATATCTATGATCATAAATTACTATTTGGTATTATATGATTATATATATATATATATAATTTTATAAACAGTATTATCAATATATATATATATATATATGTTTCATAAAAATATATATAAATATATATTTTATATATATATATTTATAAACTAAAACAAATGTATATATATACTTAAATTCTATTTATTTTAAAAAGTATATATATATATATATATATATATATATATATATATCAAAAACTATAAACATTCATAATTTATATTTTATGATATGATATATCAATTTTTATAAAACTATTTAGAATTCGCGCGGACCGGAAGGGTAAACGCCTGTACACCGGGTTTCCTGGCATAGGTAAGGATGTCGCATAAATCCCTCGTTGGACCTGGCAGACTTACCTGGGGATTCTTGGAGTGAGTGTTTACTTATAGGAAAACGCGTTTTCATATTATCACTAATCTTTGTTGTAATCAATACGGAGATAGTCTTTTGACATAATAATAAAAAAAAAAACCTAACACTCTTCAAGAACCCTGTCCAATTGGAACTATATTCTTTGTATTTATTTAGCCTATTCATGTCACTAGGCTAATCTCAAGATCTATCATATCAAATTCAGCGTTATCATTCATCCTCAATCCGCTCTTCATGTGAGTACTCATACCCCCTTTTATTACTGTGTGATATTATGCGATATAAACTCCTGTTATTATTAGAAGGGTGATTCCTTCAATCAAATGATGACTAGAGTAGTGAGTATTAATAACCACTTTCTCATTTTGGGGTGCAACATGTATATCCTATATCTAAATCCTAAATCTTTATTTCTTATTCGAAATCACTGCGATCCTATGATATTATGTGTGTTCTTTATTATGTGTATCTATGTCTAATATCTAAAGTGTGGGAATCGTAAATCTTTAATCATGAATGGTTAGTCTTTATTCTTTTGTGTGCCATTAACCATCGTGCCGTGGTAACAATGATAGATACAAATCTATTGGTTGACAACCCACCTAGGATATTGAGACATAATCCTGTCTTCAAATAGGTGATTGCTCCCTTATTGTCTAGGCTTGGTTACACAACATCTGTATCTTAGTGGTGAATGGATAGTCTTTATTCTTTTGGATAGTCTTTATTCTTTTGGATAGTCTTTATTCTTTTGGATAGTCTTTATTCTTTTGGATAGTCTTTATTCTTTTGGATAGTCTTTTATAATATATATCATATGAATCAATACTTAATGGCATAAACCGCTGACTTTTCATATACATAACTCTATGATTACTCACCAACTACTTTTGTAGTTGACACTCTCTATTTTATACATGTTGCAGGATGACTACTTGGATTATTTGACTGATCACGATAGGATTGCGGACCTAGATAAAGACACTAAATCAATGCTTGATGATTATATTTGAATTATTGTACGGATCTTTGTTTATATATAAAAATGGCATGTTTAAGTATTTGGTAACTATTACTAGTTGTCATGTGCATATGGACAGTCGTCTCGCCCCGACATATTCCGCCGTCGGTTGGGGTGTGACAGGTTTGGGTCTATATTCTCAAGCATAAGAATGAAGCTTTTGAGAGGTTTAAAGAATGGCAAGTAGAGGTTGAAACTCAAACAGGGAAGAAGGTCAAAAAGGTTAGAACTGACAATGGCTTGGAGTTTTGCAACTCTGAATTCAATCAGTACTGCAAGTTAAAGGGTATTCAAAGGCATTTAACAGTTGCAGGAAACCCACAACAGAATGGGTTAGTAGAGCGTATGAACAGAACACTTCTAAATAAAGTTAGGTGTATGTTGGTTAGCTCAGGGTTGCCAAAGAAGTTTTGGGCTGAGGCTGTAGTCACAGCAGCTTACCTTGTGAATAGGAGCCCATCTACTGCAGTGAATTTGAAGACCCCTATGGAAATGTGGACAGGGCATAAAGAAGAGTATAAAGATCTTAAAATCTTTGGTACATTGGCTTATGCCCACATTAAAGAAGATAAGCTAAGTGCAAGAGCTGTCAGGTGCATTTTTCTTGGATACCCTAGTGGTGTTAAAGGTTATAAATTGTGGAAACTTGATGGTGGTAGTCCAAGAATCCTAATTAGTAGAGATGTTTTATTCAAAGAAAACCTTTACTACAAGGATGTGATAAATAAGTCCTGTGGCATCGAGGATGGTGTTCAAATTGAGGTGGAGTCAACTGCAAGTATGAAGGGGCAGATGCAGGACACCTCACAGGAGCACTATGAGCATCCAAGCTCAAGTAGTGAGGTTCAAAGTGATACTCATTGCCAGGGTCAGGGAACTTCTATTGCCCAAAGCAGAACTAGAAGGAATATTGTTAAACCTATAAGGTTTAGAAATGAAGAAGAAATCTCTGCTTTTGTGTTTATGGCCACTGATGGTGAGATTTTAGGTACACCTATGACCTACACAGAAGCCATAACTTCTGAAGAAAAAGAAAAGTGGATGTGTGCTATGAAAGAAGAACTTGAATCTCTTCACAAGAATCAGACTTGGGTGCTTGTTAAGAAACCTGAGGGTCAGAAAATTACTGCTTGCAAGTGGCTATTCAAAATCAAGGAACCTTTACCAAATGAAAATGAACCAAGGTTCAAAGCTAGATTGGTTGCTAAAGGATTCACTCAAAGAAAAGGTGTGGATTACAATGAGATTTTCAGTCCAGTGGTTAAGCACTCTTCCATAAGGGTAATATTGTCTATTACTGCAGCCTTGGATCTTGAGTTAGAGCAATTGGATGTAAAGACTGCATTTCTCCATGGGAAGTTGGAGGAAGAAATTTATATTGATCAACCAGAGGGTTTTATAGAACCAGGTAAAGAAGATATGGTTTGTCTACTCAAGAGGCCATTGTATGGACTTAAACAAAGTCCAAGACAATGGTATAAGAGATTTGACTCTTATATTGTAAGTCAAGGTTTTTGCAGAAGCTTGTATGACCCCTGTGTATACTTTAAAGAATATGAGGAGCATGAATATGTGTATCTACTTCTGTATGTAGATGACATGCTCATAGCTTGTAAAAGCAAGTTAGAACTGCAAAACACAAAGAAGATGCTTGGTGCTGAGTTTGACATGAAAGAGCTAGGTGAGGCCAGGAAAATTATTGGGATGGAGATTGTAAGGAATAGGCAGTCAAGGGTGCTCAAGTTGGTTCAGTCAGGTTACATTAAAAAGATACTAAAGACATTCAATATGATGGAGTGTAAGCCAGTTAAGACTCCTTTTGCTGCTCACTTTAAAATGTCTTTGCAGGACTGTCCTAAAGATGAATTTGAGGCTGCTGAAATGAATAAGATTCCCTATGCAAATGCTGTGGGCAGTCTGATGTATCTAATGGTGTGTACTAGGCCTGACATCAGTTATGGAGTCAGTGTTGTGAGTAGATATTTGGCAAATCCTGGAAAAGTTCATTGGAATGGTGTCAAATGGTTGCTGAGGTATATTGCAGGTACCAGGGAAGTTGGCTTAATTTTTGATGATAACTACAGTAGTGATAAGCTAATTTGTGGGTTTGTAGACTCTGACTATGCTAAAGACCTTGATAGGGGAAGGTCTATAACAGGATATTGCTTTAAAGTGTTAAACAATTTAATTAGTTGGAAAGCTACTTTGCAGGGGGTTGTTGCTTTATCCAGCACAGAATCAGAGTACATTGCTTTGACTGAGGCTATTAAAGAAGCTATTTGGTTAAAAGGTTTTGTGACTGAGTTGGGTTTTAGTGTGAGCAATTCAGAAGTATATTGTGACAGCCAAGGGGCTGTACAGTTGTCTAAAAACAGTGTCTTTTATGACAAGACTAAACACATAAGTGTTAAATTGCACTTTATTAGAGATGTCATAGAATCTAAGGAAATTGCTGTTTTGCAGATAAGAACTGAAGACAATGCTGCTGACATGTGTACCAAAGCTCTTCCTGGGGTTAAATTTCTGAGGTGTTTGGACATGTTGGGCATTGGTTGAGTTTATTTCTTATTCTAACAAGTTTAGCTAATTCTAATAATGATATTCTTGAACATCAGGATATTCAAATCCCATTGGGGTCACTGTTATTCGATGATTCTTGAGTATTGTTGTTAGTTTTAGCATCTGGACTTGTTAATAAAGGTTTGACAAGAGCTTAAGGTGGAGATTGTTGAATATAATCTCTAGTCAAACCTGGTCAACGAAACTTAAAGGTTAATAATGTCAATTTCTTATTGATAAGGGACCATTTCTGTCTAAACGGCTTAATCTTTGGTTAGGCGGGTGATTAGTTTTCAAATGGCCGTTAAGGGTTGTTAGACGATTTGGGGGCCTACATATAATGCTAGGGTTCTTCATTTTATTGGATTCTCATTCTTGTAATCTTGTATTCAGTTTCATACACTTCGATTAATAAAAGTTTCGTTGGCTTTGATCAATTTCGTTGATTTCAATTTCCGTTATGTTGCTTCTGATTACAACAATTGGTATCAGAGCTTGAGTTAAGCTCGATCGGTGAAATTGAAGGTATCATTCCGCTCAGAAATCGATCCAATGTCAACAACGAAGTTCAATTTAGAGAAGTTTGACGGGAAGAACGATTTTAGTCTATGGAGGTTAAAGATGCGGGCGCTGTTGGTTCATAGTGGGATTGTAGATGCTTTGAAAGGGATCGCAGGCTTACCGGCAGAATTATCCGATAAGGAGAAACAAGATATGATGGATAAGGCGCATTCTGCGATTGTTTTGTGCCTCGGTGACAGAGTTCTACGTGAAGTTTCCAAAGAGAAAACAACAGCATCGATTTGGATGAAGTTTCTGTTATGTTGCT
>JBCNJP010000012.1:25190932-25209935 GCA_039602395.1 Deinandra increscens subsp. villosa | reverse complement strand
GTTCGCTAAGGTTATACTTAGAAATATTTTCTAACTCAGAAATTTCTAAGTCTCGGGAAAGAAAAATTCCTACTCAAAATTCCAATCTCTGCACTGACACATGACATGACTTCTAAATGAGGATCATCTTCAGCACGCGGGCAATACTTTAGGGAGTGAGGTTGTAACCAAAGTTTTCAAAAACAGTTACAGTTCAGAAATTTTACTTTTAAAATGTCCTGGTTCGCTGTAACCAAAGGCTCTGATACCAATCTGTCACACCCCCAATTTCCACTAACGGAGTATAACCGTGTGGGGTGTGATTCCAGACCAGGATCCAAGTCTTTAGTCACAACCAAACCATAGTTAAAGGGTAAACTAGTCATGTATTACATTTAATAAATCAGAGTTTACATTTCACAAAATCAGCGGAAGCATTAAGAGTTTACAAGGTGGTTGTTTAGTAAAAGTGATTACTAAATCATCTGAAATACAATTTCCAATGGGTTTTACGAAAGGTAAGTATTGCCAACGCCCGTGCCATCCATGATCCTCCAAGCAACCTGAAAAGCATTCAACAATCAAGTGTCAGCCAAGGCTGGTGAGTTCACTAAAGCGGTCTACACGTCACATGTAAACGCAATGTATGAATAAAGAAAGGTAAAACACAATCATTAATCATAGGACCAGTAAAATTCCATATCGTAGGTAGCTAGCCTATAGTTATGTCCACCTGAATTGTTCGCAACCGAAGCTGACAACGTTTTGATAGGGGATACCTATGAATCTTGCCTTCCCGTGTCTATCCGGATCACGGTGGTTAGGCTAACATTGATCTCAGTCCGACCGCCAGTCGGGAGGGTGCATCCCGTGCACCGCTGAGCGGGGGTGTCAATCCCCAGTAGTACTACTCAACATTACCTCGCTATTGTATATTAACGGCCCGAATGTAAGGACTTTTTATAAATAAAGCAATTCAGTGCAACATATGATATTTTGTCGGAAAATTACTCAAGTAAAGAAATACCTTTACCGTTGGGTTGCCATCCTTTACCGGATGCAACTATCTGTGCGTTATCATCCTAAAACCGGATATAACAATAATAGTAAGTGAACTCACCTTAGGGTGCACTAGTACTCAGCAGTTGGTTCAACAGGTTGGTCAAAGTCAACCTATTCGGATAAATATGGTCTAATCAAATTAGAAGGTGTCGCTAGGACGAAATTAGCACATAAACACCTAAACATGTTTCATACAATCATACAAGCCACACAATGCACATACAAGTCCCAATTTGGGAGAAAATCAAGCAATCGCAATTCAAGTCAAAGTTTTGCCAAAAAGTCAAACTTCAAGCATTTAACTAGTGACATAGCTAAAATCCACAATACTTGGAATTAACTCCTTAAATTTTACAGGCATATAGTACATATCATTTAGGAATTGTTGCAAAAAGAATCAACCCAAAAGGTTAAGAAATGAGAAAGTTATGCACGTCGGAAGTTTGCAAAAATCAACATTATTGTCACTAACACACCGTTTGGGAATACGCCTAATTTGCTCCATATTTGGAGTTAGGTTCTAAAATTTTACCGACATATACTTCCCAATATTTAGAACATGTTGCAAAAGGAATCAGATAAAAAGGTTAAGAATTAGGGAAGTTATGCACGTACGAAGTTGGCTAAAAATCACCTTTGTCAAACATTAACACACCATTTGGTGACATAGCTAAATTGCTCATTTCTTGGAGTTAACTCCTAAAATTTTGCAGGAAACAACTACTCAACATTTAGGGAATGTTGCAAAAATAATCAACTTAAAAAGTTAAGTAACGAGAAAGTTATGCGCATTGGAAGTTGGCAATTTTCAGCTTTTTGCAAAATAGTCGAAGTAGGTTTAAAATTTGCATAACTCATTCAAAACTTAGAGTTTATTAACCAAACCTTCCAGATCTTACTTTTAATATATAAACATCATTTACAAATAGCAAACTCGTCAATAAAACAAGAATAGCATGCTCAACCAATTTGAAAAGTTTACTTTTCACAGAAAAGACAGCTTTGCACACCTAACTTGCAGCTGTGTTTTGGATGACCAAACGGAGGTTTTAGAAAGTGTGCGAGTAGCCGTTGTAAAGCTAAGACATCCTAATTTACTAGGGAAAAAGAATCAACTGATTTCAATAAAAATTGAGTGAGTTATGACCTCTGCAAGTCGGCCTATAAATCTGGACGAATCTGTCCATACTTTCTAGTTTGCAAAAATTTCGGTTTTCAAACTTTGAGCAACAATTTGGTCATCCAACACCTACTAACAAGTTTATAATCATGCTAACATGTAATTTCTGTCCTAAACAAGTTCACATCAAGAATCATAGCAAAAATTCCAACATCACACTAGCATATAAGCATATATTCTTCCAATTTCAAGTACCCACATACCCAAATTTTTCAAGAACACTTCTAAACATCTAACCACATGAAAATCACAGTCATGATACGCATCTCAAATCTGTCCAAAATCAGAATTTTACTTAACCCTTCACTAAAACATGATTCGAGAGCATGCATACACATCACAATTTAGCACATAAACACATAAAAACACACATGCAACTAACAATTTCGAGTTTGAGAAATCTAGGGCTTACGAATTAGAGAGAGAAATCGCAGGTAAGAGGAGATGAAGTGAAGAGGGAGCTTCCTTTGGTGTTCTTGAAGCTTGTGGAAGCTTAAAATCTCCAATTTCTTGCTTCTTGATGCTTGATTTCACGAAAATCGCAAGTGTGTGTGTGTGTGTGTGTTTGAGCCGTGAAGAAGAGAGGGGGAGAGGAGATGACATCGTGAAAATGAGGGGGGAGGGAGAAAGTAGGGCAGATTTTTGATAAAAAGATAAAAGTTACACCTTAAGCCCCTCAAGTTGCTTTTTAAAACATAATGGCATAAAACTCAATATAAATGGGTTTTAACTAAAAACTTGTGAAATAAAACACTAGAAATATTTCTAAATGTTTTTAACTCGTTTAACATGTAAGATTTAGTCGGGTTACATAAATTTATCATTTATACATAAAAATCCAAATTTACACACGAAGCCCGGTTTCGCATAAAAATGCAAATTTTCACAACTAACACATAAGATCGCGAAATGAGTTCACGAAACAAGTTACTAAAATTAATTAGCAAATAAACATGAATAAACATGTAATCATTTAAATAACGGGTCTCGGGTTCGTTAACGAAACTAACGGAACTAACGGAAAAAGTTAACGGAGTTAACGGAAAAAGTTAGCGGAGTTAACTTGGAAGGTTGCAATTGTCACATTAAAATTGACTCCATGTCTCACAATGAAATGCAGGAACAACCAAGGGTTACCTGATGGGTGACAAGCTCAGCATGCTGTACGAGATCCTGGGGAGACAGCTCGGCCAGGGGATGTTGGGCTGCGACAGTGCTAGATCCTCAGGTCTTTTTTTTCAGCCCAGAGGCCCTGGATGTAGTGGCTTGGGATGCAGGAGTAGGCTCAGCCTTGACAGTGCTCAGTATCATCGGGTCCTGGTCGTCAACTAGCCCAGAAGAGAAGGCAGCCTCGAGGTCGTCAATATCGTATGCAGGGGCAGTTGCAAAAAAGAACATAACCCAGGATGTCAGCGGATCAGTATGCAAAAAACTAACAAAATGTAGGGTAACTTACAACTCGACATGCTGACGGTAGGTTGAGAGAGGGCTAGATTCTCTGTTTCCTTGAATGCACGTTCAAACTCGGGGATACCTAAGAACTTCTGCAAATTACTCTCTGTTTCCTCCTCTTCGGGACCGATTTCCCTCAAACTCTTTGCTGCAAAGAACAACATCCAAGGTCAGATCATAGAGTTTCAAATAAAAACCCTAACATCTAATGTAGGTATGCCTACCCTCTACAACCCAAGCTTGTGGAAGCTGAAGACCACCTGGAATGCTGGAACGCTGGAACGCTTGACAAAAAAGAATTTACCCTTCCATTCACCATGTTGGGTAGCGTTAGGGACGGGTTGCATGTCTTTCGAAAGGGACTTGAACAAGAAACAGCTGGAACCATGGGATTTCCGTTCGTAAGCCAGGGCTATCTCCGACAGGCCGATCAGGTGTTCAAAGGAACTATTCAGACGATCCAGGGTTCCCATGATGCACCATACAATAGGAAGGGTTTTGGCATATGAAAGGCTTGTGGCCTTAAAGAACTCGGCAACAAGACCAGAAAAAGGGAAGGATAAACCCATACTGAATGGGGTGAACGGAAAGCAAACCCAGGTTGGAGAGACGAAGTCCGACCTCAACCTAGGGTCAAAAGCCCTAATAACAGCAGAAGGAGGTAGGAGACCAGAATCTTTCACCAATGTGATTTCAGTGTTGGTGAAAGTACATTTTTCTTGTTCGGGGTAGAGGAGGAATTTCCGATCAAGAAAATATTCCACCCCCGCAAGAGAGACAGTGGGTTCTCGACGGACTCGACGCTTGGTCATGGTTTGAAAAATGAAAAAGGGATCGGAGAGAAGAAAATTACCTGTCGGAATGGGTGAAAGAGATGATCGGTGCTCGCAATTCTCGACTCGGGTGAGGTAAAATACTCAACTGTTGGGGTATTTATGGGCGAAAGAAGTTACAGGGTTTAGAGGACGTCAAGGGATGAGATTATAACCGAAAATGCAATTCCTGCGGATGAGATTAAAATGGGAATGATGACTCATCTTGGTTTGAAAATTCACAGCTGTAAAATATATCTATAAGCTGCGAATTTGGGGGGTAATTGTTATACCCTGAATTCTGACCCTGATTTTTAATAGTAATCTCCGACGGCTTAGGACCCCTGGATGTCAAGCATACATGGATTGCGTTTTCGGCAACCTAACCCCGAATTTCTATTTATGTTTTATGTAATTACTATTCCAGGATTTAATGTACTCTAAATTTATCTATCTACTTAATCCCAGCATTCACGGATACCATGCATGCTAGGACAGCGTTACTAGTCTTTCTCTTTGACTCTATGTGATTAAGCCAGGAACGAGAAGGTAAATAACGGTCATGTAGACCCAGTCAAAGTCGGAAGCACGTTTGAAAAAACAGATTCGCCACCAAACTTGGTCAAATAACGGCCATAAGTCATTGGAAGGAGATCCCTGGAATTTCGGAATATTAGTTAGGCACATCTATGTATTTAAACGCGACATAGGTTTCATTTTACACACTCTCGATCACTTGTGCTCACACTACCACTTAGCAAGCAAGCCGCAAACACTTGTACTCGAATTATTTTACGTGGAAATAAACGGGCAACGTGTGTTATCGTTGCCAAGGGGTTTTTTATGCCGGCGGCCTTTGGAGACATCGAAGGGTTAAGGGCTATCCCCCCTTACAAATCTCGGTGTTATTTGTTGCATCCAGAGAAGTTACTATTTGTGTTTCCATTTAGCCTGTTTAAACCTTGAATTCTGACAAGTAAATTTAATTTCATAATCTGAACATCCAGGACACCTTACCTCACAAACGAATTTGGTTACTGAATTTAGCTTTATAATTTTTAGCCAAAACAAACACCATTCATATTTTGGTGGAAAAATGATGACAATTGCCCTTTTGACACCATTTTGTGAAAAAAACATGATGGCAAGATCTTGCGTGATTATCAAGCATCACTACGTCAAAATTCACCTTTGGCCACGGAAAAAAACCGTGACAAAAGGTGTTTGGTCACGTTTTTTTTTTCATTCCAACCGACACCATAGGTGCCGTGACCATATGTACCCTACGGCCACGTTACAATATCAGTGGCTGAAGCCACCTATAAGCGTGGCTAAAGGGTACCAATATTTGTTGTTGTAATCAAACAATTCTTCAGAAAAGCGTGGCCAAAGGGTCCCAACGGCCACATGTGTTTGGTTAACGTGGCCTTTGGTATTTTATGGTCACGTATATTCGTGTTTTAGCCACATACATTATAAAAATACGTGGCCAAAGGGTTGCTGAAATCATACATTTTGTCACAGTACGCGTGGCCAAAGGGTGGCAACGGCCACGTTAAAATATCAAAAGCGTGGCCTTTGGTATTATATGGTCACGTATATTTGTGTTTTAGCCACATATGTTATAAAAAAACGTGGCCAAATGGGTTGCTGAAATTATAATTTTTGTCCCAATACGCGTGGCCAAAGGGTGGCAACCGCCACGTTAAAATATGAATAGTGTGGCCTTTGGTATTATATGGTCACGTATATTTGTGTTTTAGCCACATATGATATGAAAAAACGTGGCCAAATGGGTTGCTGAAATCATAAATTTTGTCCCAATAAGCGTGGCCAAAGGGTGGCAACGGCCACATTAAAATATAAAAAGCGTGGCCTTTGGTATTATATGGTCACGTATATTTGTGTTTTAGCCACATATATTTGGAAAAAAAAAGTGGCTAAAGGGTAGTTGAAATCAGATATTTTGTCCCAATACGCGTGGCCAAATGGTGGCAACGGCCACGTTAAGATATAAAAAGCGTGACCTTTGGTATTATATGGTCACGTATATTTGTGTTTTAGCCACATATATTTGGAAAAAGAAAGTGGCCAAAGGGTAGTTGAAATCATACATTTTGTCTCAATACGGGTGGCCAAACGGTGGCAACGGCCACGTTAAGATATAAAAAACGTAGCCTTTGGTATTATATGGTCACGTATATTTGTGTTTTAGCCACATATAATTGGAAAAAAAAATAGTGGCCAAAGGGTAGTTGAAATTAGATAATTTGTCCCAATAAGCGTGGCCAAATGGTGGCAACGGCCACGTTAAAATATAAAAAGTGTGGCCTTTGGTATTATATATATGGTCACATATATTTTCTTAATTACAATTAATTATATATTAATTAATTAGTATAGAGAAACCTTAAAAATCATATATTATAATTAAAAATTAATGTACACACACTAATCATGACGCTGTTCAAAAAGATAACATACGACACTAATCAAAGTTTAATTTCTATAATAATTAATTATAATTTCTTGTCCGTGCTGATCAGCTGCTTCTGCTGGTGCCGTGTGATTTTTCTATTTATCAGATTTTGATTCATCAGCTGGTTTGGTGTTACGTACACTTTCGGCATCTTTTTCCGATCATTATTTACCTGAAAACATGACAAATAAAACCGATCAGATATATATAATATATATATAAAGTTAATTAATTAGCGGATACGATTAATTAATGTAGTAATTACCTGTGGTTGTTCCAGTACTTTTTGAACCGTAGAATGATCAACTGTTAGAGCATATTCCTATGCTAACGTTGTGTCTCGTGTATTGTATCTAGTCAAGAGCTTCTGTGTGAGTTAGTTAGTCATCTGGCCGGATCACATGATCCGCCGGACCAGTTGATACGGCGGACCAGATGGTCTGCTGGTGATCCGCTGGCTTATGACTAAGTAACTATAAATAGTCCGTGTTAGAGAGAGTTATTCAGTTCTGTCATTTTACATATCTCTTAACTGTGTGTAACTGAAGTGTGTTTTCTCTCTCTAGCTTGTAACTCTCTTAGTGAATCAATAAAGCAAAGCTTTATTTACTTCTTGTTGTTATCCAATTACCGAATCATGCTGTAGTAAGATCATATCGTGGTTTTATCAAGTGGTATCAGAGCATTCCAGGTTGCTCTACTGCTGTGATTTGGTAAGTTTTCGAAATTCTAGAGAGAGAAAGTTTGGGTTTTCTACGTTTTTCATCAATTTTTCATAATTCTGAGTGATTCCGAGGATAAAAATGATTTCTGGATGTTCCTGGAGTGTTTTCGCATCATACTGATCCAGTATTTAGCTTCAATTGTCGAAATCTGTGAAAATCAGTCGATTTTTGTGTTTTTCTGCATCTGATTCGCCCGACGAATAGTCTGATACGCCGTTTGGTCCGCCCAGCAATCTTCATCAGTCTGATCCGCGGCAGTTACAGCGTATCAGTGTGATCCGCTGAAAATTCTGGTCCGCCGTACCAGTTTTTGGTCCGCCGGATCAATCTGATCCGCTAGTACAATTTGGTCCGCTGGATGAAATCTGATCCGGAATCTGGTCCGCTAGTACAAATCTTGATCCGCCTTGTTAATTTGATCCGGAACTGGTCCGCTGATAGTATTTTGATCCGCCAAGTTGTGTTGGTCCGCTGGCAGAAAACATATCTACACTAAAACTGACGTAACTTGCAAACCGTTTGGAGTTACGGAACCCAATACCAGTCAAAACGTTCGTCTTTCCGAGATCTAGACGTGTACTAACCTAAAAGGTCTGTACCCCCAGTTTGACCCCCAAAATCCGCTTGGAAGACGCCCGTTTTTCAGTTTTAAGTTTTCGCGTTCGGTATTGAATTTTCAAAATGAGCGATTTTCACGCTTTTTCAGCTGTTCAATCATCAATGCAAGCCATATTGAACTATGATAATGAGATAGGAACAACTCAGAAAGTTCCTAAGTTACTTCGATTGGAGGATTACGAGAATTGGAAGCAACGATTTGAATCATTTGTTAATGCTCTTGACATTGATTTGTGGATTTCTATTGAACAAGATTATACATATCCTAAGAAAAATGGAGAACCAATTCCACGAAGTGATCTTGATGAAGATCAAAGGAAAGTTTATGCCAGAGAAAAGAAAACTTATGCAAATCTCACAATGGCATTACCAAGAGAACTCTTGCATCAATTCAAAAATTGCACAACATCAAAAACATTATGGGATGCACTGAAGGATAGATGTGCAGGAAATGAGCAATATAAGAAGAGTCGAAAGAAAGTGTTATTAAAAGAGTTTGATAACTTTCAGCACTGTGAAAAGGAGAGTATTGCTGATTTGATTTCTAGATTTTCTCATCTGATTAATGAACTCGATATTGTAGGAGTCCAGAAAGAAAAAGATGACTTGAAGGAAAAATTTCTGGAAGCTTTACCGGAAACATGGGAAAATTTTGTTATGATGCTTGCTAATGATCCAAATTATTCAAGTTGGACTTTCAATCAATTATTAAGCAAGTTACAAGCTCGAGAAATGGAATTACTTGTAAAGAAATCAGCAATTCCATCAGTTCAGAATCCTGCAGTTTATTTTGGAGAGAATTCTGCTACTGCTCATGCTAAAGCTAAATCAAATTCTATTTCAAGCAGTAATCCACCAGTAACAGCATTTCTTGCTAGAAAATCAGATAATGGTGGGTATTCCTCAGGATGCAGTTTTACAATTCCTGATAAATCATCAAGCAAGTCAACTTCTAATCAAGCAACCGACGAACTAACTTAGGAACTTTCTGAGTTGAATAAATAAAGCAAAGCTTTATTTACTTCTTCTTGTAACTTCTTAGTGAATAAATAAAGCAAAGCTTTATTTACTTCTTGTTGTTATCCAATTACTGAATCATGCTGTAGTAAGATCATATCGTGGTTTATCATCAACCGGCTGTGATCTATCTGACTTGTTATTAGAATGAAGGATCATTCGGTTCATCGGCCATGCAATAATATATTTATTTTCAACCTCCGAAAGCGTTGTTTTATCATCTACTGGGAATGGTAAAAATGTTGCACCCTTTTTGACCTGATAAACTTTAATTCTACGGCAACCAGGAGGTAATGGACTTCCATGAATCTTCTCATCTTTTTGTTTTGGTAATAATTCAGCCATTCCCACGACGTTCAGTGGATCCCCCTCCATGTGCAACGTCGCAGTTTGGCTCCCCTGATCAGAAGTGACATAATAATAATAATAATAATAATAATAATAATAATAATAATAATAATAATATATTAATAATAATAATAATAATAATAATAATAATAATAATAATAATAATAATTATAGCATATATATAAACAATTAATTAATTAAAGTAAAAAATAGAATACAAAAATTGTGGTATATACTAATCTATATACCTCTTGGATTACTGGCTGCAGATCGATAGCAGCTGCAATGGCATCATAATTATTTGGTTTTTCCAACTGATGATCACTCTTCTTAGGAGGTACTTTACGAGCTGCAGGTTTTACTGGTTTTGCATGTCTCTTATTCTTTTCCTAAATTGACACCATGTAATTAACTGATTAGTAACATATATATTAATTAACGATAACGTCAAAGCGATTTGTCAAATTTCTAAATTAATTATATATATATATATATACCACTTCCTGCTCTGATGCCCCAGCAGCACTGGCTGCAGCAGCTGCTGCTTCTGTCATTTTTCTCTTTCTCACCTAAAGACAGCATCAGCATTTAATTAAATGATCATATAGCAATTAGTTATAAGGGAAGTACACAACTGTGTAAATTAAAATAGTTACCCTTTCCTTTTGCGACGCTGTTGTAGATGGAGGAGTGTGTTGTGATAGAGTCGCAGAAGAGACCTACAATTCAATTAATTAATAAAATCATATCGATCATAACCGGCTAAACATTAGTTAACTATCCAGATAACCATTCGGATGAAGTACAAACTTATCATAGCCGGCACAGTTAATTATTAATTATATTCCGGAACAACTCTAACTATCCTGATGAACTTTAACTATCCTGATGAACTTTACCTATACTGGTGAACTTTAACTATCCGGATGAACTATAACCAATACGGTGAACTATAACTTGGGACGCATGTTCATCCAGATGAACTAGAATCTTCTGGATCAACTCTAACTATCCCGATGAACTCTAACTATCCTGATGAACTTTTTACTATCCTGATGAACCTTACCTATCCTGAGGAACTTTAACTATCCGGATGAACTCTAACTATCCGGATGAACTATAAGTAGAGACGCATGTTCATCCAGATGAACTAGAATCTTCCAGATCAACTCAAATTCAGAACTGTTTCAAATCCGTACCTTATCGGCCGACCTTTGAGATGAGTTTGATTGAGTAGATTGTTTCCGCGATGTATTGTGCGCAGAATTGATCATGTCCTACGTACAATTAATTCAATTAGTTAATTAATTAATAAATATGCGCTCAAGGGAGATTGATCGTATCAGCAATAATATTTAATTGATCGATAAAAAGTAAAGTATATATAATATAATTAATTATAGGTATATATATATATATATATATATATAGTTTGTCCCTTACAGAATTTACCGCTTTATGAACTTGTTTATCTTGAATCACGGCCTCCATAAGCGCCGTAAGCTTATCAATTTTATCATCCTGTGATTTAACCATATCAGTGAGGCGCTCAACCTCTTGATCCTTTTTCTCACGCAGCTGTCTTTCATTTTTTAGTTCCGCCTCAAGTTTTTCGATCCGTTCTTTCGATCACCCTTTTGGAGCACCCTGCCAATATCCACGGGAAGTCACTCCATACCCAATACCTTTTAGGTATCCACCCCTTTCCTTGCCAAGGACCAATGTCAGGGCATCCGTTCCCGGTTCTACGGTCACAGATCCCGCATTTATCTTTGTTTCATTCTCGGCCTGCAGTAATATAATTTAGTTAATTTAATGAGGTGCTGTTAATTTTTAACATGTGAATAATTAGGTATATATATAGCAATTAAACTTACTATATCATCTGCTACGCCCTTCACCACAGGCGTTTTGTATTCCCCCTCTTTATTTACCCTTCCTTTCCTCCACATAAACGATCGAGAGGGGAATTCATCAGCTGCTATTTCTTTGTTTTGTACCTTGTATTATAATAATAATATATATCAGACTTGAAACATACATTGCATGTTCTTAACCATGACTGGGTGTAACACACTTAGCTTATTACCAGTTTTTCTCTCAGAAAGACGTATCCTCCCCGCCCCATTGAATGATCATAAGTATAATTTGCTCGAACCTCTTTTCCAATCTTTGACGCAGCCTTTCCAACAGAACAGTAGGATATATAATTATAATCTCATTAATTAACACAGAACAGTAGGATATATAATTATAATCTCATTAATTAACACTTATTAGCTTAATTAATGAAATCTGCAGTTTGAATTGAATAAAAACCTCGAATTCTTCAGATCTTGTATATGCTACAAATCTGTCCCAGTCTTCTTTTTTCACAATAGTGCGATACATCTTTGGAACTTTCTCAAGCACGGTGGGTTTTGCTAGGTTGGGACGAATGTGTTTTTCCAACATATTTCTTCTAAAACTCCTTAGCAACCCACCAAGCCGTACCATTATAGCTCTCCTTCGACAGTCATCAATTTTGAAATATTTCTGAAAAAATAACATATGACAGGATATTTTAGTCACATGGAATTTAATAACAAACCTAATATGAGAAAATGTTTAATCTGTTTCATAACCTGAATCGCTGCCCACATTTTGTTCTTGTCCTCTTTTGGCACCTTCCTCCATTCTAGATACCTCAATCCAACCTCTGCCCTTACAATGTCTCCCATAAAACTCGAAAATTTTGCTCTATGGTCCCCGCCAACCCTTCCCAGCGCATCAAATGTTAGTGGCCATTTTTCCTCACCATTTTTCTCAAATCTGGCACGCCACTTTACCAACCGCGTCATCCCCCTCTTGTTTGCTTGGGGAGCAGAGGCTTCCCCATTCTCATTGTCGACTTGGGTATCATTGTCGACTACTTGGGTATCAACTTGGGCATCATTTTCGACTTGGGCATCAATGTTTTCCATGTCCTCTTCACCCGAATAATCGTCAATATTGTTATCCATTTCCTCTTCATTATCCGAATAATCGGCATTGTTATACATTCCCTCTTCTTCCGAATAATATTCATTGTCATATGCTTCACCTTCAATGTCCATTGTTAAATCAGATGAATCCTGTAGATGACAGTGAAATAAATAGAGAATTAATGAAATAAATGCGATGGAATAATTAAGATGAAATAATTGAGATGAAAATGATCTACTGAAGATGACAGTGAAATTAATATATACTGACGGGAATTAGGTAGTGATCTTCTGAAGATGATAGTGTGATGAATCCGGAACTGATCAATGAATTAGGTAGATGAACTTTTAGTGATATGGAAGAAGAGAGTAATGAATCGTTTTGGTGATAAAATTTTGGTGAGAGGGAATAGGAACTGATCAATGAATTTTGGGAAATTTGAAAAATGGTGGGAAGTAATTTGGGGATTAATAAGATCGATCCGGGTGAAAACATCTCAGCTAATAAGGACGTGACAGCATTTATCGGATTTAATATAAACTCAATTAATACGATTTGCGTTAATATTTATCTTGAATTTTAAAGAGTTAAAATGGACTCAAAAAGTTAAAACCACCAAACCACAGGGACGCAAATCGTATTTAACTTTATTTTAAACATACCTTTAAAATGATCTTTAAATGTAAAATGGAATATTAAGCAATAAATTTAATGATAATTGTATCCTAAAATGACCCTCATTGCCCCTAAACACACCTTATTGGGCCGTCATTGGTCCTAACCATGCTTATTGGTTACATACACACCTTACTGGGACTCATTGGTCCCAACTGGCCCTCGTTTCCCCTAAACACACCTTATTGGGTCTCATTGGTCCTAAACACAACTTATTTGTTACATACACACCTTATTGGGCCATCATTGGTCCTAAACATGCTTATTGGTTACATACACACCTTATTGGGACTAATTGGTCCCAACTGGCCCTCGTTTCCCCTAAACACACCTTATTGCGACTCATTGGTCTTAAACATGCTTATTGGTTACATACACACCTTATTGGGCCATCATTGGTCCTAAACATGCTTATTGGTTACATACACACTGATAGCCAACACGTTGACAATTCACGCATGTTAAATGGGTCACAAAATGGAGCTTCTAGGATCGCTAAGTTGGGTCAAGTTTGGGTCAATCACATTTACTCGGGTCTCTTCATACTTGAAGAACACATATAGCCCCATACAATCCATGATCCACTTGCAAACATGCACACGTCACCCATGTTTAATTTTCTGCATCTTTAGGAACTTTATTTTCTTTATTTTCTATTATTTATTTATTAGGTAGTGGTCAGGTAGTTTATTAACTTCTTTATGCAGTTTCTTAACATGTAATTCGTATATGTAATGCTCTTTAGAGGAATGAAAGGTCAGTGAAGTTGAGTTATAAAAATATTGATTGTGTTTTCTCTGGTTTTTGAGAGATCATGATTTTCCATTGCTAATCCAAGTTTAGCATCTTGGGTGGTGACCTTTGGAACCTTTACTCGAGTCTCGGTGGTGAATTCTGTATCCGATATTCGGTTTAGGACGCTCTTCGGTTCGAATCGGGTGGTGAATCTGTATCCCAATTCGGTCGTTGTCTATCTTTTCGTTTTATTTCCCGTTCATAATCAATTCCGCCACCGGATATACAACATCTGGTATCAGAGCATCAGGCTCGTTTCCGCATTTTTCTTCGAACATATTTCTTTTCTGTTCCCTGAGAAAAAAAAACAAACAATTTTTTCTAGACCAGTTTGTTTCTGTGGAATTCTTCCAAACGACATTTCAATTTTGTTTTTCTTTTCTAGCAAGTTCATAGTATGACCCACGAAGCCATGGAAGAACAATTGAAGAGTTTCGATGTTGAACCTCGATATGACGATGACGGACTTATTCCAAATGAAGAGGAGTGTTTATTTATTACTCGGGTTCTTTATGGTATCTTCGACCAAACAGACGACTCGCTCCCGATGGAGACGAAGATGGATAGTGGTGAGTCTATTGAAGATTTGTCTATCGTTGAAGAAGTCCTATATGTAGGAGATTGCAAGGAGCTAGCCGTTGAACATGTAGAATTTGGACCACCATACTGGTGTGGGTCAAAAGGGTGGAACGATCCATCGTTCCAAGAGTCTAAGGGAATTAAGCTGCATCCCTTGATGGATGCTACACCGCCACGAACATGGAAACACGGAATTTCAGCAGAGGTACTTGAGGGACATGGAGATTATATTTCGGTTAGTATCGCAAGGCAGAAAGCGCAAGGAACAGTGACAAACACTCCTTACAGTTGCAAATACAAATCAATTGCAATGATCGCGAAGGATTTTTGGCATGCTCGTAAGCCGAAACTTCGAGGCGTTAATCAAAGTTTGAGGGCAAACTTTTCTGAAGATCATGAGGATGATAGCCAACACGTTGACAATTCACGCATGTTAAATGGGTCACAAAATGGAGCTTCAGGATCGCTAAGTTGGGTCAAGTTTGGGTCAATCACATTTACTCGGGTCTCTTCATACTTGAAGAACACATATAGCCCCATACAATCCATGATCCACTTGCAAACATGCACACGTCACCCATGTTTAATTTTCTGCATCTTTAGGAATTTTATTTTCTTTATTTTCTATTATTTATTTATTAGGTAGTGGTCAGGTAGTTTATTAACTTACTTTATGCATTTTCTTAACATGTAATTCGTATATGTAATGCTCTTTAGAGGAATGAAAGGTTAGTGAAGTTGAGTTATAAAAATATTGATTGTGTTTTCTCTGGTTTTTGAGAGATCATGATTTTCCATTGCTAATCCAAGTTTAGCATCTTGGGTGGTGACCTTTGGAACCTTTACTCGAGTCTCAGTGGTGAATTTTGTATCCGATATTCGGTTTAGGACGCTCTTCGGTTCGAATCGGGTGGTGAATCTGTATCCCAATTCGTTCGTTGTCTATCTTTTCGTTTTATTTCCCGTTCATATTCGATTCCGCCACCGGATATACAACACACACCTTATTGGGACTAATTGGTCCCAACTGGCCCTCGTTTCCCCTAAACACACCTTATTGGGACTCATTGGTCCTAAACATGCTTATTGGTTACATACACACCTTATTGGGCCATCATTGGTCCTAAACATGCCTATTGGTTACATACACACCTTATTGGGACTCATTGGTCCCAACTGACCCTCGTTTCCACTAAACACACCCTACTGGGAGTCATTGGTCCCAACTGGCCCTAGTTTCCCCTAAACACACCTTATTGGGTCTCATTGGTCCTAAACACAACTTATTTGTTACATACACACCTTATTGGGCCATCATTGCTCCTAAACATGCTTATTGGTTACATACACACCTTACTGGGACTCATCGGTCCCAACTGGCCCTCGTTTCCCCTAAACACACCTTATTGGGTCTCATTGGTCCTAAACACAACTTATTTGTTACATACACACCTTATTGGGCCATCATTGGTCCTAAACATGCCTATTGGTTACATACACACCTTATTGGGACTAATTGGTCCCAACTGGCCCTCGTTTCCCCTAAACACACCTTATTGGGACTCATTGGTCTTAAACATGCTTATTGGTTACATACACACCTTATTGGGCCATCATTGGTCCTAAACATGCTTATTGGTTACATACACACCTTACTGGGACTCATTGGTCCCAACTGGCCCTCGTTTCCCCTAAACACACCTTATTGGGTCTCATTGGTCCTAAACACAACTTATTTGTTACATACACACCTTATTGGGCCATCATTGGTCCTAAACATGCTTATTGGTTACATACACACCTTATTGGGACTCATTGGTCCCAACTGGCCCTCGTTTCCCCTAAACACACCTTACTGGGACTCATTGGTCCCAACTGACCCTCGTTTCCCCTAAACACACCTTATTGGGTCTCATTGGTCCTCAACACAACTTATTGGTTACATACACACCTTATTGGGCCATCATTGGTCCTAAACATGCTTATTGGTTACATACACACCTTACTGGGACTCATTGGTCTCAACTGACCCTCGTTTCCCCTAAACACACCTTATTGGGTCTCATTGGTCCTCAACACAACTTATTGGTTACATACACACCTTATTGGGCCATCATTGGTTCTAAACACAACTTATTGGTTACATACACACCAATTGGGCCATCATTGGTTCTAAACACAACTTATTGTTTACTTACACACCTTATTGGGACTCATTGGTCCTAAACACATCAAATTGACCCATTTGACCCCAAATTGACCCATTATTTAATTTTTATCTTAAATCTTTTTTATATAATTTATTTAGAATTATAATTCCCCAAAATTTAAGGTTTTTGTAGATCCGTTCTGTTTTTTGTGTTTAGAAAACGTTTTCTAGGAAAACAGAAAATAGTGTTTTCTAAATTTTAACTAAAAATGGAAAACACCTTTTTTACTGTTTTCTGTTTTCTGTTTTCTATTTTCGTTTTCCAAATATATACAAAAGAAAATGGGCGTTCATTTTCTAGGGTTTATACGCACAACCGCTCGACCTCTCCTCCGTTACCTCCGTCGCCGTCTGCTCCACCGCATCGTCGACGGAAATCTAATGAAATGTAGAGATAGAAAACAGTTGATTTGAACATGTTTTCTAGTTTTCTAATTTTGAAAATGAAAATTCCATCTTTCAAATTTGAACGCGTTTTCAAAAATTTTCATGTGTTTCTAGAGATGGAAAACTCATTTCATTTTCTAGAAAACTAGAAATGAAAAACTAGAAAACATTTTCCACAACCAAACGGCCCCTAAGGTTTTTGTAGATCCGTTCTGTTTTTTGTGTTTAGGGTTTTTGATCGTCTCTGCATCAGTTGTTGATCGGATTGCAATTGTTGATCAGATTGATTTAATAAACAAAAATAGATAAACAAGTATATAACAAAAAGTGGATTTCATACTACTGATTCCAATTCCATACACAAAATTGTTTCCTAATTTACATGTTCATTCCTAAAAAAAAAAACAGAGCAGTTGCGGGTTGAGGTTCACGGGAACCTAGATTCCATCTCCTCCATCAACTCCAAATGCCTACTCATTGCTTCTTGCCTCTGTTGAACCAACATTTGAAGCCTGGCATCGGAGACGCGTATCTCTTCCATCAGAAAAGTTGCCATCTGGTATCTTGATGGACTTGGTGGCTCTTTAAGTACTTGGTCGAGCAGGGTCATCCCGTCTAAGACACTCTGTCTCTCTGCCCCGATAATCACCTCGTACCTGTCCAGGGTAGCAACAATCTTTATCTGCAAATAATGTTCAACTAATTCTTTCAAGCTTGCCATTTTTAGAAGGATTTGAGTGTTTTGAGAAAGGGTTTGTTAAGGATTTTGAGAAAAGGTTTGATAAGGATTTTGAAAAGGGTTTGATGTTGGAGGTGAGAAGTTTCTGATTACTGATCAAGTGGTATGGTTATATGTGCAAATCACTTGAGTATGCGTCTTCTCAGATGTGTAATCACTAGAGTATACCATAGGTCTTATTTGATTAATTTCAAAATTACCCACTGAGTTCATGAGGACTGCACATTATAATTGTTGGACTTTTGGTTATCCTACAAAAATTATTTTCACACGTTCTCCAAGTTAATTAATTAAACTGAAATTCCTACACGATATCAAAAAACCACTAATATTTTAATCACACGATCTGAAATTATCCGAAATTACTGTCACACGATCTCAAAAATCAAATTAACAAGTCAAAATTAAACGAAGAAAGTCAAAATTACCCACTGAGTTCATGAGGATTGAGGGAAGATGAACTAGAGTTCTTCAGGATTATAAAGAGTTATTCAGTAATAGAACCGGATGAACTAGAGTTCCTCAGGATCAAGAGTAATTATTCAGTAACAGACTGAGTTAGAAGCTAATTTTCGTTTTAATTTATTTAAATATGATTCTAACTGGGCCCGCTAAATTTTAAAAGAGGCGGGGTAAATTAGAGCGAACTCAATTGAAAATTTCACATATCAATCGACAGAATTTTCCCTCCGTCCTATTACTTCTCCAATAAACAGGTTCACAGTAAAGATTATTGAAAAGGATTTTCAGTATTGATCGTTTTTAATCATCTTAATTTGTTGTTGTATCTGTTAGCAAAACAAACATGGATAAGTCTTGGATGAAAACCAGTAGAACCACGCAATCATATGCCGATGGAGTTAAATCATTCTTAATGTTTGCAGTTACCAATTTGGAGAGTAATGAAATTCCATGTCCCTATGTTAATTGTCTAAACCATTACTCTTTTAATGTTGATGATGTAGAATTTCATTTGTTTTTGT